>BFEA01000560.1:81419-92321 GCA_003427395.1 Chara braunii | reverse complement strand
GAGAGAGAGAGAGAGAGTTGAGGGTGATGGGTGATGGGTGTGGATTTGCAATTTTCTTTACCTCCTCCTTCATCTTGTATATAAGTTTCGGGCTCGATAACAGGCGATTTGCCTCTATTTTGTTTTCGGCACTGTTGTCTCGGCTTTTCTTTTGTTTCTGTGGATTTGGATTTCTGTGTCGGGCCCCCATCCCCTCTCTCGCCTTCGGCCTTCGGACCGTAACGCATGTTTGCTTGCTGGGATCATCCCCTTATTTCGGATATTTTGATTGAACGAATGGATGTTGCATTGTGTGGAATGAGTGGTATGTTTGCTGTTTCTCTTCTCGTTTTTGCTCATACTAAACAAGGTAGCTGGAGATTGGATTGATGATTGATTGTAGGGCCTCGATGTATGTGTCGCCCACTCACGTGCGCAATCTGCAGGGATATGGAATGATTAAATGAAGGGTTGGATGCATTCGGTGACCCCTTTGCATTCTAACGGAGCGATCATCCCGCAGAAGCACATGTAAGCGCGATCCAATCTACGCGGCCTACATGTACTCACGCGCGGTGATTCGGCCCCGTTGAATACCAGGACAAGCACGGAATTTCCGAACACCAAACCCGAAAATTCCCCAGCCGAATAAACACGCACTAGGGAATTCCGCGATTTCCCGCGATGATAAATGACGTACTCGAGGGACTCAGACTCGTCGTGGGATTCAGAGTATTTCGATCCCTCGGTAAGAGAGTATCTCAGACAAAGACGCCCGGAGTTTCCCTGCCTAACCGAGAACCGACTGTGCCCCCAGGAGTTCCACTGTGCAGTCACTAGTGAGCCACCGTGCCCTGATTACCCAACGACATACAATACGCAACACTTCATATCCCCCGGTTTTGTTGTCATCACCACTAATTTCCCTCCCTTCCGTCTTCTCCTCCCATACCATCATCTTACGGTGGTACCGTGGAATGCCATCACCCAATACTGGCCCCGTACACCGTGCGGAAACTGCAGACGGCGCAACCATCGTAGGACCCCCGAAACTTCGACGCCCAACCACAACGCGAGGCGACAGGCGCCACGTGGCGGCTTCGGAAGGTCCGAGCCCCGGGAACCGCGTCGTGGGCCTCTCCCGAATCACCAATAAAACAACGGGCCCGGCGGCCCCGAATGCACAGTACGTATCGACGGCCATAACCCGCCCCTAGCCTAATTGCACTCATGCCCCTAAAACTCTGCCACAGGAGATCTCAGTTCTGACCTGCGACTTTACCCCCACTTTCCCAAAAATCATTGGCACACCCCATTTCGCACTTTCAGGCCCACATCCCACTCCGATCAGGAAGTCGCGTCGGGCGTGAGGTTGGTATCGGAGCCCGACACGTGGCTGGGTTGTAGGATCGGTAACACGATAGTTAAGCGCTCTGGCTAACCGAGGGCGACCTCGACCCCGAAACGCGCATAGACGCGACCCCGTCGTCACTAGAAGCAGATCGGCTAATCGACGGGCAGCCAACATGAATGCTAATCCGAATCAGCAGCAAAACCCCAATCAACAACAAAATCCTAATCAACCCGCGCCACGAGCACGGGCTCCTATGACGCCACCCGATCTCTATCTATTTGATCCTGCACACCATCTTGCTGGAGCGTGGCTAGCCACGCTCCGAGCTCAGCAGTATGACTATAACGAAGCTCAGGTGAACATTCCCGCTCGATTAGGAGGGAACGCTCATCACTGGTTTAGTACCTATGTATGGGTAGATCTTTCGACCTTCGAGCAAGATTTTTTGAACAGATTTGATTACATCTATCCGGAGCAAGCACTTTTCATGATTAAAGATCGCGTTCAAAAACCCCTTGAGTCTGTCACGGAATATCGAAACCGGTTCTATCGAATGTTTGTAAAGACAGAACGGGTTGAGCAAGTAGGAAGAGACTTGTTTATCGATGGACTTCGCAGCCGAACGATGAGGGTGAAACTGCGAAAACAGTTCTCCCCCATCAATCATACGTTGCAACAGATCATGGTTGCTGCAGAAGAAATGGAACGGGAGTTCACGGCGAGTTTCCTAGAAGGAGAAGACTATCCTAAGGAAGGAGACTCGTTCGAACTTGCGAGGGCAAAAGCTGAGTTGGCAGCGTTGCAAAACAAGTTCGAAAATATGGGGTTCGTGTCAGGACCTGTTACCTATCTGAAGCAGATATCCCCTAAACGACCAGCCCCGAGTGTGATTACGGGTATGCCCGTCCCTATGATGCCGGCACCTGTAATGACAGCACCCCCACTGCCGATCGAAAACCCCGTACGGTCAAGTGAGTCAACCGCCATTTTGGAACTAACCAAAACACTAATTAGCCTAATCCAGGAAAGCAAAAAGGAACAGCGAGAGCATAATGCTCGACTGGAGGCTATGATGAGAAATATGCGGCCCATCCTAGTACGCGCCGCCCCAATCCAACAAGGGCTGGCCCCGGCACCTGTTCTCGGAGGGGCCGCGGGCAATCTGAATGTCTGCTACGCATGCCATCAACCGGGCCATTTAGCCCGAGATTGCCCTCATCGACCCCCACAACCACGGGTCGGGGTCGCACCAATGGCGGCGGCCGCCATCGCCAACAGACCTGGACGGGTAGCCGAAGTAGGAGCTTCGATGGAAGAAATGGAAGGCAGTGGAAGTGCGTTAGCTACCACGGAAGAGGCTGCTGAGCTCATTCCGTTGGATCAGTATGTATCACTTGGGTATCTGGGGCTTGGAATGATTGGAACAATCAGACCTGTGCAGGAACAGAAAGAAGTGGCGGAATGGCGACCTTCTCCAGGAGAGATGGAGTCGGGAGGACCCACCTTCGTCACTGGCGAAATCGATGTTCTGAACATCATTTGAGCATTGGATCATCGGATTCCTCTTCCGATCGGTCATCTGCGTTCGATATCAGAACAGGCTAATGAGCATATGCTGCAGCATCGTAAAAACGATTCACCCTTGCCTGAACGGCCAACACGAAAACTAAAGGACCAATACCAGGCGAAAATGCCACAGGCACTTCCGATCCCATACGCATAGGGCTAATACAGAAAGATGATCACTTCCTGCGAATCAAGCCTATCCCATGGAAATCCGCGGAATGCGACATTGAGGTATGGGGAATCCCGTATAATGCCATTATCGACTAAGGAGCCGCTGTTCTGGCTATTTCGCTACGAGTGGAGAGAGCCGGAAGAAAGAACGATCTAATCATGCTCACAGAAAAAGATCAGCTCGTCTCGGCGGATGAAGAAAAGATCAAAAGAGTGGGACGAATGACGAACGTTGTTTTTCGATTAGGAAAGGTGCATGCTTTGGGCAACGTTGTAGTATTAGATGTTAATACTTACGACGTTTTTTTCGGCCTTCCCGCCCTGATAGCACTTCGAGCCAATCTGGACTTCGAAAGGCGATCGATTGTACTCCGAAATACGGGAGGCAAACCCTATGTTGTACCGATGAGACTGACTCTATGCACTACCGTTAACATAACCCCGCGAGTTTCTCCCGCGATGACAAGGACCCTTCGCATGATTACCTGGGACAACGGGCAGACGTCCAAGGACGCAGACAACAGCGATGGCGATGATGATCCCGAAATATTGGAGATGGCGCGAGAACGTATTCATTACCCCGTGCAGCGGACGAAAGCCAAAGCCCCAAGCAGAACTAATCAAGATTTGCAGAGAACACAGGCGATGATTATGGGAGAACCTCTCGTACAAATTTCAAGGATGATCGATTCTTTGGAACCCCCTCGAACCTTGTACGAAGGAATCTCCCCTCTTCTCGCCCGATACAATGACACAAGACACTACTGCGACATCACGGGTCTTCCGAAGTCTCTGTTGACACCTGCAAAAGAGATCCGATTGTTACGCTTAGGGGCAGAAATCAACTCTTTGGAACCCCCTGAGCGCCTCGAGAGCGGACTCGGAATCAAGATCGTCACGAAACCCGTGCCGTGGCAGGACATTCGAGACGGAGTGACGCCTGAAGAACACGTGTCCATCCGAGAGCAGGATGCACAAATGATGGCCACAGCGTTCTCCTGGCGATCGGATAACTCCTTCATCTCCGCACCCCCGTCGGAAAACACCAAGCGAATGAATATGAAACACATTGATGTACGGATTTGGGACGAGTTATACGAGTTGCACGTACCTCGATACGTACTTGATGAGATTCATCACCTGATCGCAAACATCCTGAAAGAATACAAAGAAGTGATTAGTGTGACAAACACAGACATTGGACTATCAGTAGTCATACAACACGAAATTCAGACGGGGAATCATTCCCCGATTCACTGCAAACCTTACAGATATTCCCTAGTAGAACGAAAAAAGGCTCTCGAACGGATTCAGAAATTTGAAGCAAGCGGTTGGATTGAACCCGCCACCGGACCATGGTCATTTCCAGTAGTATTAGTACCAAAAAAGAACGGATCGATCCGCATATGCATTGATTATCGTAAACTGAATGACATCACGATTAAAGATGTGTATCTCCTCCCCCGGATTGATGATTTGTTGGATGCGATTGGGTGTGCTAATTACTTCAGTAAGTGTGATATTCGGCATGGCTTCCATCACATTCTGGTTAAGGAGGAAGATCGGCCGAAAACGGCCTTCATGTTGTTTGAAGGCACGTGGCAGTGGGTTCGATGCCCAATGGGGATTTGCAATGCGCCGGCCACGTTTCAGCGGGCCATGAACGTCACGTTTCAGAACTTCGTCAACAAGACACGGTTAACGCAGGGCATGATCAACTTCTGCGTCATAGTGTACATGGATGACATCCTGGTTTATTCGGAGACCTATCACGGGCATGCGCAGCATGTCGAGTGGACACTAGGTGCTCTAAGAGACGCTGGATTCAAGATTGCGCTCGAAAAAAGCGAATTTTTCCTTTCGGAAATTTCGTTCTTGGGCTACGTCGTGACACGTGGAGGATTGTGGCCTGACTCGAGAAAGGTCGCAGCGGTGAAAGAAGCTCCTGTTCCCACGTTACTGACGCAGGTTCAAGCCTTCTTGGGGTTAGCCTCGTACTATCGTCGCTTCATCAAGGGCTTCGCCGTGATTGCACGACCCTTAACGAACCTGTTACGAAAGGACCAGCCCCTCAGTTGGGACGCGGAGTGCGCGCAGGCCTTCTCGATCCTCAAGGAAGCTCTAGCAATGACACCTATTTTTATCCGACCGGACCCCTCGAAGCAGTTCATTCTCATCACGGACTGGCAACCGGAAGTTATTTCCGCTATTTTAGCGCAGAAGGGGAATGATGGTCAAGAGCATGTCATAGAGTATGCGTCACACACGGTGTCGGACAAATGGAGGAACGACTCAGCCCCACAAGGCGAATGCTACGCAGTGGTGTGGGGAATCCAGCACTTTCATCTGTATCTGTACGGACAGAAGTTCCTCCTTGTCACCGATCATGAGCCCCTGTTAGCGCTGAAGAGGCTCACTAATTACACGGGCATGATTGGTCGTTGGGCAGTGCGCCCACAGGAGTACGACTTCGACATTATCCATCGAAAGACAGAGAGACACGGCAACGCGGACGGGCTGACACGACTGCATTGACCAGCTAAGGTGCCTAAAGCAGAGGAAATCATCCCGTGGAAGGAACCGGAGTCGGCAAACGGGCCCAAGTACAGACAAGTGGCAGTCCTTCCACGTGGCAAGAAGCAGGCAGGTGGCAATGGGTGATGTAGGTAACCCTGTAACTCCTCTCTCTCCCCTCTCCTCCTCATCTCTCCTTTCTCTGCCTGATAAATTTTGTTATTTTTGCGAGGCCATTTCCCACGTGTATTCTGTCTCTATGCGTCCTAGCGGGGAGGGATACGCGGAATGGGTAGATTGTCGACAATGTGTCGCACGAGCCCATGGTTCGTGCATCCAATACCGAAATGACAGCAAGCCTTGGCTGTGCCCCTTGTGTCGGGTTGATAAGATCCCGACCGAGGCTCGTTTTCTAGACGCCACGTCAGAAGGGTTGGAAAAGACCCGGAGGTTTAGAAGGGTCGAAGTATGGATGGATATCGCCTTGATTGCTACTCTAGTGGGTAACCCCCTCCACGACTTCACCAAAGAAGATCGGAGGAGGGCCAACGAAAGGGCTCGGGACTACCGCTAGATTGAGGGACGGTTGGAAAAACGGAAAACAGATGGTAGTGGAATTTGGATGGTAGTACCGCACCCCTTCATGAGGTATGACTGGGTAAAGACAGCGCACGAGGAGACTGCTGCCCATTTTGCCGTACGAATTACGGAAGCAGCCATCGACAAAAATGAGTGGTACTGGTCCAATATTCGTGACGACGTGAAATTCATCATCGCGAACTGTCAGGTCTGCGCGGCCGACAAGGTGCCGATCCAGCCGCCAAGATCGATAGTACCGACAGTAGTGGAACGATCGTTTCAAAGGGTTAGCATAGATACTACCGATATTGTGGTACCCCCTGGACCCAATAGTTGTGAATATTCAATCCTACCCGTGTTCGTGGACCATTTTTCAAAATGGATGGAAGCGTATCCGTATCGTACGCGACAGGCAGCCGAAATTGCACGATACGTCAACCGGTTTTTAGGGATGCACCAGGACACGGAGGAAATCCTGACCGATAATGGGGTAGAATTCAGGGGGGAAGTCCTGAGGAATCTAGTCGTACACAACGTCGCTATTCGGAATACTGCACCCCACATGTCGCAATCTAACGGGTTGGTAGAAAATGCAAATAGGGTGATAAAGACTGCGCTACAACGCAATATCGCGGCACGGGACCCTAGGCCCTGACCCGATATCGTAGATCATATCTTGGCGGTCCATCGGGGAACGCCCCATGAATCGACGGGCCTTAGCCCTTTTCAATTATGAACCAATAGCGTGGCTTGCGTCTCGATACCGAGCCTCCCGGACGAATCTTCGTTGAACCGACGGCCCACGAGGGCCACGGTTCGAGACAAGGCCAAGCGGCACCTGGAATTAATGGAAAGGTCCCTGCCCCGATTAGCCCGAAAGCGCCAGAAAATGACTGACTTGGCCCACGGCTGACAGGTTTGTAGTTACGAGGCCCGGAACGGGAACGCGGGTCCGCGGCCCCAGTACAAATTAGGGGACTTGGTGCAGGTGAGGAAATGTGCTCGCCAAGGTAAGATAGCGCCACGATTCTTCGGGCGATTCCGAGTGATCGAGCTTGGACCGAACGGAGTGAGCACCGTGCGCCTCGTGCCGGAGGTCTCGGGAAGCCGATCGGCACGACCGATCGTCCGCCACGTGTCCTATCTATGTCCTCTCCCTTCTTCCCCATCCCCTGCATCTTCTTCCTCCTCCTTTGCTACGGAAGAGGACAACGAATCTCCATCGCTTTCTTCCTCCCCTACATCTCTCGCTTTATCCCCTACTCCGTCCCCACCACCATCGCCATGAGTTTTCTCACAGAATGAGCCCTCGACGATCATCTGCTCGCACCGCGAGGTTACATCTCAGCAATCCGGCAAGTTCATCATCCGTGATTCAACCTCGACCTTCTACGACTTGCGCAGTTCTTCTGCACTTCGGGAGTGTACGCAGCCGCAAAGTTCCGATTCGCGGACAGTCCACAGACGGTCATGCTAGCAGAAGCAGTAGCTGTCCATCGGTGGTCAGCTCCAGGAGTTAGCCACGTGTCCACAGTCGTCGGCTTCAGCGCCGATATCAGCGCAATCAGTCCGCTACGGCATACGGCCATCCGGACGTCATTACGACAGGGGGGCCAGCAGTTGGCAGTTGAGTGGAACCATTGGCTAACGCGCCACGAGGACAATCTTGTCCCTACAAACGGCATCGATCTCGGAGGGATTCGGGCGTTACAACACGAGCCGGCGGTCGTGCTTCCCGAACTCGTCCCCTTCCCCCGTCCTCAATGAACCATTCCCGACTTTCCACCTTCGCTCTCCCATCCCTCTTCCCCACCTTTTGGCAGTCCGGCCTCCACCCTCGCTTCTCTTTCTGCTTGGAACCACTAGTTGTCCCCCTTCTCGATCCCAGGCAGTGGCGGTTGTGGTGCGAGCACTTCATCGATCTGTCGGTGTGCCTGGTCGGAGTGAGGCTTACATGGACAAGGGACGAGGAACACCGCGAGTGGTTCGAGTACCTGGAGTTGATGATCATCCAGGCCTGGAGGACAGACGTGGAGGGTGATCTTCTCGGTTTCCTCTTCGGATCTACGGCCCGACCATCGCCAGTTGATCGTGCAGGAGCTCACGGTCCCTCTTGCGCAGTTGGTTGACGATCTCCCCCTTGAGATCGTCTCGCAGAGCGACGAAAGCCCAGTCCCGCACGTCTTCACACGGACTTCGACGTTGTATCTTCAGTGGACAGTGTGCCTGGAGGAACCAGGAAGCGGCCGCAACCTGCCATCGCAGCGGGACTATAGATCATCGATCTCACCTTCTTCCAGGATCGGACGGCCTTCGAGAACGAGGAAATAGCGATTGAAGAAAAGAAGAAGAAAGTGCTGACGAAGAAGAAGAAAACGAAGCAGTGGAGGAGAACGACGAGGAAGAGACCCCGGAAGAGGGGAGTTACAGTGAACATAGCGAAGGGGAGCAGAGTGAGGAAGAGGAATAGGAAGAGGACGAGTTGGAACTGGAGGAGTCCGAGTGGGAGATCTCGGCAGAGGAAGCGGAGCATGCGGACACTCAGGCGGAAGACCCCGAAGCGGCGCGCAAGAGAGACGAAATCACGGTCGGGAAACGACAACTGGAGTTCGCCAGCGCGGCAAATTTATCGATCACCGACCATCCGGCCCGCGATCCAGAGCCGCCTAAGCCTGAAGATCGAGAACAGGCCAAGACTTCAAGCGCACCGACAAGGCGGCGACGAAGCCGATCCCCCTCCCCCTCCCCCTCCGCCTCCGACCGTCCGTCAGTTCCAGCTCGTACCGATGTGGGCCATCGGGCTTCGTCCCCGGTCGTTATCCCGTCGTCCCCTTGATCACCTCACCCTGCGCCAAATCACCACCCGTGTCACCTTCCCCCGCAATCCCTTCCCCATCACCACCTTCCGATTCTTCTACGCCACTCGCCTCGTTGTTACCGTTCACCCCCATCCCTCAACCTGATGCGCCCTCCCCGACTTCTGCCTTCACATCCTTCTCCTTAGTGCCGCGTGGCGTCTTGCGTGATTACGGGGACTATCCCCGCATGCGAAAACTACGACCATTTCCGCGCGGCACTCTTCCGCACCTTTTTTTTTTTTTTTTTTTTTTTTTTTTTTTTTTTTAACACACTCGGCACCTTTACCACCCTATATTCCGATTATCTCGCCTCCCTCCCCCATAGTGGTAATCGCTTCCCCTGCTTCCACAGGATCGTCTGTTACCAGGAGCTCCCAGAAACAGTAGCCCAGGTGGAACGATTCTTGCCCCCCCTTCCCCTCAACCCTCCCCCTCACCATGCGCCCATGTATCGGCTTTCGTTTCCCCTCCCCGCTGGACATTGGTGATCGGTGAGCCATTGATTGGTATGTGTGCCACGGCGATGGCACGAATGATCCCCTCCTTAGATTGACGAGAGCCCTCCTGAGTAAATTGCAGGACAGAGCTTGCATGCCACATTGGATGATGTCCACACTCTTTCACACGGTAAGTGGTCATGCAGAAAGCTCCGCGTGTCGATCAATTAGAGAAATCGATACGTGTCAAGATTCAAGCAAGCAGGAGCTTGGTTAAGATTGGAACCCCCTGGGCGTCACATATGTGACGAACCGATTTCTGCACCACACGATCTTCTGCGTGGTAGCAACGAGGGGTCCTAAGCTGGGAAGGATGAACCAGCTGCGGGAGATCGGGATGGAAGGGAAATTGCATCGGTGTCCTCGCTTCTTCCTCCTTTTTTTTTGTCTTTTTTCGGATGGTTGGGTTCAGGGCCAGGTGAGTCCCGGGACGATCGATCGATTGATTGGTTGTGTGAGTGATGCGAGACCGTGCGCGCGATTAGTAAATGTTGATGTCGCTTCTTTTGTTTCGGTTTTGGACTTTTGGGCACGGACATCGCGCGGGAATTTTGCTTCGTTCCTTTTGAAATTTCTTTTTGAAATTCTTTTTCGAATCTTGTCGAGCCACTATGGCTCTCGGAATTTCAGACTTTCTTTTTGGATTTGTGTTTTTCACTTTTTCTGCATTAGATAGGAATTTAGGAATTTTGCAATTAGGATTTTATTTTGCCGCGCAGTGCTTTTTGCTTACGCGCTTCTCTGTGTGGCTGCGGCGGAACTCTGATTGGTCGGCGCCTTTAATCGTGTGTGTAACTGTAATTTTGGGTGGGGCCCATTGTAACTGTATCTTTTCTTCTTGTGCTTCGTCTTTCCCGCTCTCACCTTCTCTTGCTGTGTCTACCCCGCCCGCGGACTGCATGCTCGGATCGATGCATGGAGAGAGGCTACGTCCCCCACGCCGCAGTCTGGCCATGCAGAAAGTAGGCGCTCCCTCTCCTGATCTCCCTTCTAAGTCCTTGTAATTCCGTGTTCTTTGCGCATGCATGCACGCTATAAATTTAGGTTGCACGATTAGATAGCTCTTAACCAGCTGTTGGAAGCTCGGGGTTGTGCGATCAGTGAGGATCGGCTCACGAGCGAAGTAAGAGGTAAGTTGAAGTGGGAGTCGGGCGACCCGACGAGCTGGTGCCAAACGCGCGGGGTTGATGCGGGCCACGATGGACTGTGGGCGTGGGCGAACTTGACGGGTGCGGGAGGACTAAGCGGGGTGACGACTTCGTGGGTTGGTGCGCGACGACGGACTGTCCGCATCGGAGAGAGAGAGAGAGAGAGAGAAAGAGAAAGAGAGAGAGAGAGAGAGAGAGAGAGAGAGAGAGAGAGAGAGAGAGAGAGACAGAGAGAG
>BFEA01000560.1:69317-81304 GCA_003427395.1 Chara braunii | reverse complement strand
GAGAGAGAGAGAGAGAGAGAGAGAGAGAGAGATTAGGGTGATTGGTGCGGATTTGCAGTTTTCTTTATCTCCTCCTTCGTCTTGTATATAAGTTTTGGGCTCGATAACAGGCCATTTGCCTCTATTTTGTTTTCGGCACTGTTATCTCGGCTTTTCTTTTGTTTCTGTGGATTTGGATTTCTGTGTCGGGCAACCATCCCCTCTCTCGCCTTCAGCCTTCGTACTGTAATGCATGTTTGCTTGCTAGGATCATCCCCATATTTCGGATATTTTGATTGAATGAATGGATGTTGCATTGTGTGGAATGAGTGGCATGTTTGCTGCTTTTCTTCCTGTTTTTGCTCATACTAAACAAGGTAGTTGGAGATTGGATTGATGATTGATTGTAGGGCCTTGATGTATGTGTCACCCACTCACGTACGCAATCTGCAGGGATATGGAATGATTAGATGAAGGGTTGGATGTATTCGGTGACCACTTTGCATTCTGACGGAGCGATCATCCCACAGAAGCACGTGTAAGCGCGATCCAATCTGCGCGGCCTACAGGTACTCACACGCGGTGATTTTCCCCCGTTGAATACCAGGACAGGCACGAAATTTCCGAACACCGAACCCGGAAATTCCCCAGCCGAATAAACACGCACTAGGGAATTCCGCGATTTCTCGATGATAAGATGACGTACTCGAGGGACTCAGACTCGTCGTGGGATTCGGAGTATTTTGATCCGTGGGTAAGAGAGTATCTCAGACAAAGACGCCCAAAGTTTCCCTGCCTAACCGAGAACCGACTATGCCCCCGGGAGTTCCGCTGTGCAGTCACTAGTGATCCACGGTGCCCTGATTACCAAACGACATACAATACGCAACACTTCATATCCCCCAGTTTTGTTATCGTCACCACTAATTTCCCTCCCTTCCGTCTTCTCCTCCCGTACCATCATCTTACGGAGGTACTGTGGAATGCCATCGCCCAGTACTTCGTACACCGTGCAGAACTGTAGGACGCCCGAAACTCCGACGCCCAACCACAACGTGCGGCGACAGGCACCACGTGGCGACTTCCGAAGGTCCGAGCCCCGGGAACCGCGTCGTGGGCCTCTCCCGAATCACCAATAAAACAACGGACCCGACGGCCCCGAATGCACTGCGGGTATCGACGACCATAACCCGCCCCTAGCCTAATTGCACTCGTGCCCCTAAAACTCTACCACAGGAGATCTCAGTTCTGACCTGGGACTCCACTCCCACTTTCCTAAAATCCTTGGCACACCCCATTTCACACTTCCAGGCCCACATCCCACTCCGATCAGGAAGTCGTGCCGGGCGTGAGGTTGGGCGTCACGCCGTTTCCAGTTTTCGGATATTTTTCCAAAAAAAAAAAAAAACAGTTCAACCGTGGTGTGGTGAGGCCCTAAGCCATGCACGTGTAAGGGCCTCGCCACATGGCACCCTAAACGAAATTTATTTTCACGAGGGCTCGCAAACCACTGTTTTTTTTTTTGGGGGGACAAAGGCTCCAGTCTATTCGTGGGGAGCGACACGTGCTGGGAACCAGGCCCAACGTCCCATATAGAATTATACAAGTCATTTGAAATACCAGGGCCATTACCTGGCTTCGGCTAAGAACAATCTGAGAACTATTAAAGGAGTTCAGGAAAATTTAGGAAAAACATGGATAACTGCTGAACTATTGTTAGGCTACTCAAGCAGCAATTATCAAGTCAAAAAGGAAAGCCACATAAGTCTTTCGAATGCTCAGAACCCCTGGAATCCCTAACAAAACACTCTAAAATTCTCTAACACTGTCTTATTCCCTGCTGAACTCTCCCAGGCCTCGTCCCCCCACCCTGCTAGGTTACAGGGCAACACAACTCACCCCAGCTCGGGCCAGCGTCGTCCCGACAAAAACCCTTGGTTTTCCCTTGGAATGCCCGCCCCAAAGCATCCCCAGATCTCTCTACCAGGCCTCACGCCCCTGCTATCCACAGGTTACAGGGCAACCTCCCAGCACAGGCCAACATCGTTCTGGCATTGAAAAAACGCAGGTCCATGAATATAACAGCATCCAAGAAGCCTAAAATGAGTTTGCAAGAAGTACCCAGAATCCTAAGGCATTCTCAAGACCGCCAAGAGCAACCTTTTTTTTTATTTAACAATCTGAAAATTAACTGGGTTAGGCCGACGCGTGGTCCAGACGAACCGGGCCTGATGGACCGGGCCAGACGGACCGGGGGGGGTCTGTCCGGCAAAACCAGACGAGCCAAAAAACGTCCAAGGAATTTTTTTATTTTTCTTGAAGATGGGTTTGGACCACGCTCGCTGAGAGGAGCGCAAATCCGTAGAGAAACTTGGGAAAGACGTGTGTTGGAGAGGCGGGGGGGGGGGGGGGGGGGGGGGGTTTGAGGGGGGGGGGCGGAATGGGGATCTTTGGAGGTCACTGTCGATGAGGGTGTAGTGGAGGTGCTTGCAACATGTCCTTTTCCTTTGTCTGCTGCCGTTTTGCCTCTTGTCCTTCCAGACCCGCCACTCCCCCCCCTGACGCCACTACCACTGCCCGCCATAGTGTCGTGTAAGTAGAGGATGCAAGGACCAACAGCGAGGGGGGAAAACGAGTAAAAATATCCAAAGAAGAAGAAGAAGAAGAAGAAGAAGAAGATAATAGGGCCCGTAAGATGGTCTGGCCTCACTCGGCTATGAGAGCTCATGCCCCTCGGCCGGGATCAGCAGGAGTAGCAATTTGGATCCCCCCCGACTCAAAATTCCATTTAGTTCACTGGGTGGTAGACGAGGAAGAGGGGCGGTGGGCCTTTGTATTAGGCATGCTCGAATTGGAGTTACTCTGTATTCTCCGCATCTACTCGCCCAACACAGTCGGAGAACGAAGGGCCTTCCTAGAAAATCTAGGAACGCAAGTCCCCGAGGGTATTCCTCTGATCATAGCAGGCGATTTCAACGCCACTCCGGATAGAAGACTGGGTAGATGGCACCCCCAGGAGACCCTCCCGTTTGCTGTGGTCGAGGATGAGCAAACGATATTAGAATTTTGCGAAACCCTCTCGGTTTTTGACACCTTTCGCCGGTTGAACCCTCAGGACCAATCTTTTACGTGCATAAGAGATAGCGATCCGGCGCGGTTATCCAAATCACGAATTGATCTTATTTTTTTTTCCAACGACCTAGAGGGTGCACTGCGCTGGTCATCTATCCTTCCACGCAGCCCATACCCGGGTCTGGATCACAAGACATGTGGGCTAATCTTAACAATGAGGAAAAGGTCGGATCAAGGGCTTGAGTTTTACAAACTTAACACTTCCCTCTTAAGGGACGACCCATTTAGACAGCTGATTCGACTCGAATGGCAATTTTGGCGCCAACAAAAACATCATTTGGATTCAGTCTCTACATGGTTCAATAACGAGTTGATTTTCCTGGCTAAAAAGTGTAAAGACTGCTCTAAGGTTAGAGCGGCCCAACGTTATCAGCAAGAATTGAGCATTCACAAGGAATTGCTAGACCTGGAACAACAAGAAGATTCAAAACATCTCACTATTCCCATTGAGAGGGCGAAGGATCGACTCTTAACTTACGCACAGCATAGATGGCAAGGTATCAGAATTCGAGGGAAAATGACCAAGTTCACCCAGGAGGCCACGATGGACACTCGTTTCTTCGCGATGGCTACGATCCGCGAGCGACGGACCGTAATCGAGACACTCTTTGAACCAAACAGTAGGGAGGAAGTTATTGCAACCGATACCTCTCATTGTACATTAATCACAAGGATTTTTTTCAAACAATTATACATTTCCCAAATCCCGACCCCATTGGGGGAAGTAAGGGAAAGAGAACTTGAAGAATTCTTACTTCTCATGGACAGAAGCCTTTCCCCACAACAGCGCGGCCGATTGGAGGAGTCTTTGACAAAAGACGAAGTATGGGCTGCGCTTCTCCAGATGAAGGAGGAAAAAAACCCGGGTATTGATGGCTTCCCTAAAGAGTTTTGGGAGGCGATGTGGATGGATTTAAGTCCGGACTTGTGGGACTACTACAAGGAGGTATGGGAAGTTGGGGAGATGGGGGAAGTAGTAGGGAAAGGTGTACTGTCGTTACTATACAAAAAGGGGGATAAAATGAATATCAGGAACTATAGACCTATCACCCTTCTTACAATAGTCTATAAAATGTTTTCGAAAGCCATGACAAATCGTATAGCATCGGTGTTGGAGGACGCCATACATCAAGCACAGACAGGCTTCATGACCAGTAGGAATATACAAGAGGACATCCTTCTGGTGAACGAAGTAGTTAAACTAGCGCGAAGGAATCGGGCAAATACGACCATTATTTTCATTGATTTCGAGAAAGTCTGCGACCAAGTTGACTGTTTTTTCTTGGATAGATGCCTAGAAAAAATAAACTTTTGACCTGTCTTCAGACGTTGGGTGAGGATTCTCCATAGCAACGCCACCACCTGTGTACAAGTCAATGGGTCGATGGGACCTCCATTTAAGCTTCAAAGATCGGTGAGACAAGGAGATCCGATCGCGCCCTACCTCTTTCTGGTCATTATGGAGGCACTTTCCGCCAATCTGAGACACAATAAGGATCTGACTCGGATCAAGATAGTGGATATACCTGAGGAGGCAGTGCCAATTTGTTCCCTCTTTGCTGGCGACCTCACTATTATGGTAGAGGCGACATCATAGGATATGGAGGAAATCCGAAGCCTTATGAATAGGTTTTGCAGAATGTCAGATATGGCTATCAATTGGGGTCAAAAGATTGTAGGTTGGTGGCTACATCACCAAGGAGGTAGGCCCCCTGAGAACCCCCGTATTACTTGGCTTCCCCTTGATGACCCGCTAAGAATTCTGGGAGCATTGGTTATGGCTAAGGGTAAACCAGTCACTAATAACGAGTGGTTGGTAGGGTCGGTGCACAATAAGCTCGCAGGGTGGAACAACAAACACATTTCAATATTCGGGCGGGCCTTGGTCATTAACAATGTAGTATTAGCCACACTCTGGTACAAAGCCATACTATGGCCCATGAGCATCGGGGACCTCAAGTCATTTAAACAACAGTTGGCGGCCTTTTTATGGAGAGGGGATAGCAACAATCCCCATGCTATTAGTCGGGTAGCATGGGATTCTGTAATTCAGCCAAAGGCCGGAGGGGGTCTTGGAATTGTGGATCCGTCTACACAGTTCCAAGCCCTCCATTTCGTTGACTCCGACATCTCATCTTCTCATCATCCTCTCCCTGGGTCCCCCTCGCCTTGACACAAATTGCAGCCCTGGCCCCCGAGGCCCCACCCAGACTGACCCTCTGGTGTGGCTCGAAGACAGGAGCTAGAAGCTACCAAGGAAATATAGAAATGGGGACCCCACAGATGAACAATGGCTGCGCCTCCTATGAGTATGGAGGAAGCTTCCCCCTCCTGATCGCCCAACACCAAATAGGTGGGAGGAAATTTTCAGACAACCCCTGTTTGGTAATAGACTGATCACGGAGTCTCTCGGTCGCATGAGATGCAGTTCAGACGCTCCATGGAAACGTTGGGTGAAACACGGGGTCAGGAGGGTGGGGGACCTTTGGGACTTGAGTACAAGGAACTGGAAAAGTGCAGAAAGAATGCGTTCATGGTTGCGATATTGTCATTTCACTTAGGATGCACTTAATGATCTCATTGACAGTTTCCCCCTCCACTGGTACATCACCCTCCGGAAGGGTCCTCGTTTGGTGGAAGGAGACCGGGTGGGTTTCCCCAACTGCAAAAATCAGGTAGGGCAGGTTCACCAGGTAGACCAAACGCAGGTGCTGATTGAAGTCTTTTCCATTCAAAAGGAGGATCAACTACGAGGGAGCAAACAACCCTTTATCTGGAAGGAAAAAAAGGAAGTATATCGAGTCAGAATTATTCACGAGAGTAGAGGATGGAGGGCCTATCGACCCATGACCCCGATTGAGGACCTCCCTTTCGACCTCGAGGAATGGCACTGGTCCTGGAATGATCCAAGAAACTCAAGAAATTCAAGTAGGGGGGAAAGGGTACGGTCATTAACACTTGCTGGCTTAAAATCTAAGTCAGTATACCGAATGCTCAGACCTAAATGCAGGCTGCGAGATACAGTAGAAGATAGATGGTATCGCCATCTCAACGTGGATCGCAGCCTGCTAAAACCCATAAGGTGGTTTGCGGATTATGGAAAGAGGCCGACAAAGATCTCCGCCCTACAGTGGCAGATTGCACACCGGTGTCTACCAACTAACGATTGGTTAATAGATCACTCCCATTTGGAACCGCAGGGGCGAGCACCGCCTTGGTGTCACAGATGCCTCTAGGGCTACCCCGGTAAAAAATGCTCTGAGACGATAGAGCACATCTTCCTTTAGTGTCCCGCGGCTGTCCAACTGTGGAGGTGGTGGGACAGGATTTGGCGACACATGGTACCGGGCTCGTCTTGGCCATGGGAATGGAGGGCCATACTTCTGGGACACTATCCCCAGATTCAAGGGAATACATTTGAAGCGAATATGTTCCACCTGGGAAGGCATGCCATCCTGTGGGTTATAAGGTCGAGAAGATGCATCCTGGAAATAGAGGGAGCAAGGGTGGAAGAGGGGGAAGTCACGGAGCAACTAAGACTTCTGGTTCAGCACGAGATTACGGCCCAGTGGGGTGCGGTTAAGGAAGAACTAAGTCAGCTGCACACTAGAAGGGATATTGACAGGGTTATCTCGCAGTTCTACAAGGATTGGTTGGGCGGGAGGAGGGAAGGATGGGTAGCAAGGGTAACTTGGGCAGGGGATGGGGAGGATCATCGTCAGATGGAGGAAGGACTGCAGAGGGGACAGCAGGCAGGAATAACAAGGGATTATCAGCTTCACTTTTGCGAATGGACAGAGATTGATCCCAGCAACCCGCTGCGTCCTGCTCAGGATTTCACAGACCCCTTACCCCCTCACCCTTTGTCCCTGGTGGAACCATTCCCAAGAACCTGAGCAACGCACTGGTGGCCATCTTGTTTTTCCGGAAATTCCCTTTTTTGCTCTTTCATTTGAGACGATGTATGGGACGCTGGACCCGGTTTCCAGCAGGAACTGCTTTTCCTTGTTTTTCTCTCAGTATGCCTTGACCCAAGTTTTTTTCCAAAAAGGGCCAATGAGACTAGAAGTATGCGACCTTCTCAGCAAGGTTGTATGGATGGGACGCTGGACCCGGTTTCCAGCAGGGGCTGCTTCTCTTACTATGTTTGTTACTGCAGGTGTCAATGAGGTTAGCAGGTGGATGGCTAGAGCTCGGGGTTGGAGGGGGACCTCACTGGTGCCCCCCGATGGCTCTCCCACAATCACCAGACCAGGCCTTAGGTTAGCTAGGGTAGAGAAGATTGGATGGGATGCTGGACCCGGGTTCCAGCACATTGGTGCCATGGCCCAAGATGTTAAAAAAAAATCAACCCAGCCAAAAAAGTAAAGTACAAGCGGAGACGACCGGAAGGCGGGGAGATAGCCAGGAGGCCCGGTGCCCTCCGGGCCCAAGTTGGCAATCTGTTTTTTCCCTCCCAGGCCACCGATGAAGAGTACTTCTCATCTGTGACCCAGGGCAATCAATGCTGGCAGGGCCCAAAGAGTTCCAATCGACTCAAGGATGTATTTATGGGACGCTGGACCCGGTTTCCAGCAGGTGATGCTCCCCACCAATAGATGGAGCGGCTCACTAGGCAAAGCCTCAATCCCAGTGGTTCTCTTACCACCACTGGTATAGAGGCCTTGCACAAGGGCCTTTCAATTAAAAACAAAACAAAAAAAGAAGAAGAAGAAGAAGAAGAAGAAGAAGGAGAAATAGAAGGAGAAGAAGAAGCAGAAGAAGAAGTAGAAGAAGAAGAAGGGAAGAAGAAGAAGAAGAAGCTGCTGTCTGCCGGTACAATATGGGCAGGGGGAAAAAAGTGAACCGGAGATAGTGCCCAGTACGATATGGCGGGCAGTACAATATGACTGGCAGATATGCGAGATGGTGGGCGGTAAGATATGGAGGAGGACGAGGGTAGAAAAAGATGACGAGGAGGAGGAGGAAGACAAAGAGGAGGGAAGGAGGAGAAGGAGAGGAGACTTGAAAAACGAAACAGACGAAAGGAGGAGGTGGAGGAGGAGGGAAGAACAAGAAGGAGGAGGAAGAGGAGGAGGAGGAGGACGAGGAGGAGGAGGACGAGGAGGACGAGGACGAGGACGAGGAGGAGGAAGAAGAAGAAGATAACAGGAGGAGGAAAATAGAGACTTGAAAAGCGAACAAACGAAAGGAGGAGAAGACGGAAGGAGGAGGAGGAGGAGGAGAGAAGAACAAGACAAAAGGAGGCGGCGGAGGAGGAGGAGCAGGAGGTGGAGGAGTATGTGGATGACAGAAAAAAAAAGACAAGGATGAAGGAGGTCGAGGAGGAGGTCGAGGAGGAGGAGAAGAGAAGGAGAAAAATAAGTAGGTGGAGGAGGAGGAGTAGAGAAGAAGAAGAAGATGAGAGGAGGAGGAGGAGGAGGAGTGGGGGGGGAGAAGGACAAGACGAAAGGAGGAGGACGAGGAGGAGAGAAGAAGAAGAAGACAGGAGGAGGAGGAGGAGCAGGAGGAGGAGGAGGAGGAGGAGGACGAGGACCTGCCGGTAGTGTATGTGCATGACGGAAAAAAAAAAAAAAGACGACGATGAAGGAGGTCGAGGAGGAGGAGGAGGAGAGAAGGAGAAGAATAAGTAGGTGGATGAGGAGGAGGAGAGAAGAAGAAGAGAGGACGAGGAGGAGGAGAGAAGGACAAGAAAGGAGGAGGAGGAGGAGGAGGAGGAGGAGGACCTGCCTGTTTTGTATGACGATGACGGAAAAAAAAAATAGACGACAAGGGAGGAGGAGGAGGAGAGAGAGAGAGAGAGAGAGAGGAATCCTGCCCGTCAATAGGTTAACTAGCGGCGGGATTTCACCGCAGCTCGCCTATCTCGACAAGTGGCGCTTTTCAGCGCACAGATGTGGCCATGCGACACTTCGCCTAATGAACAAGTCCAATGAAACCGGGACGAGGAGGAGGAGGAGAAGGAGAAGAAAGGAGGAGGAGGAGGAGAAGAAAGGAGGAGGAGGAGGAGGAGGAGGAGAAAGGAGGAGGAGGAGGAAGAGGAGAGAAGAAGAAGAAAGGAGGAGGAGGAGAAGAAAGGAGGAGGAGAAGGAGGAGGAGAAAGGAGGAGTAGGAGGAAGAGGGCACGACAGGGTAAGTCGGCCATCAGAGGGCCCAGGGGCACGACAGGGTAAGTCGGCCATCAGAGGGGAATGCCGCAAATTAATAGAAACTTCAGGGGCATTTGGACAAAAAAAATCCCCAAAAAAAACAATGAGACCGCCTCAGGCGCTTGTCCAGCCCCGCTTGGTTGCGATGTTCATGTGAGGGACGCCGGGCCCGTTTCCGGGTTATCAATGATATCATCCCTTTTTCATGCAAATGCATGGAGTGTGCGAAAATATGCCCCTCACTGTCTGTCGAAGACGAACTCAGGGCCTACTCACACTAGGACTTTCCTGCATGGCCCTATCTGGCCGCAATTGCGTCCAGAGCCGAGTGCAACAAGTCCTAGTGTGAGTATATGCCCTCATACCCGCAGACACCGTGAGGGCGGAAAGGGATACAGAGAAAAGAGAGAGAGAGAGAGAGAGAGAGAGAGAGAGAGAGAGAGAGAGAGAGAGAGAGAGAGAGAGAGTTGTATGTGCGTGTGTGAGGGAGAAAAAGAGAGAGGCGGAGAGACGGAGATGGAGGGGCGGGAAGTGCATGTGTGTGTGTGTGTGTGTGTGTGCGTGCGCGCGAGTGTGTGTGTGTGTGTGTGTGTGTGTGTGTGTGCGTGAGAGAGAGAGAGAGAGAGAGAGAGAGAGAGAGAGAGGAAGAGAGAGAGAATGGTCGGGGTATAGGGTGTATATGCGTGTGTGAGGGAGAAAAAGAAAAGGCCGAGTGAGACAGGGATGGAGGAGCGGGCAATGCAATTCTGCGTGGGTTTGTGCGAGTGTGTATAGCAGCCGTAAAAAGCACGTGACACGCGAGGCGTTGCCTACGTCAGTTATGGTAGGCACACACAAAGCGAGCAAGCGAGCGAGCGAGCGAGAGAGAGAGAGAGAGAGAGAGAGAGAGAGAGAGAGAGAGAGAGAGAGAGAGAGAGAGAGAGAGAGAGAGANGAGAGAGAGAGAGAGAGAGAGAGAGAGAGAGAGAGAGAGAGAGAGAGAGAGAGAGAGAGAGAGAGAGAGAGAGAGAGAGAGAGTTGTTTGTTGCCGGGATCGTCGGGAATGAAAAGGGCTATTGAGGAAGAAAGTGGCGACGAGGTTGGGTGAGAGGGAGGTAAAGTCTGAGGGAGGAGTAGAGGAGACACGTAGGAGGAAGACGAGAGAGACAGAGAGAGCATTGAGCCAGTGGCCGGCAGATCGCCACATAATCACCAATCCACTCACCTGTGACATAGCCAAAAGCGGAGCTAGTGACAATGCAGCAAATCAAATAGCCACGTGGACATTGATGCGATGACTGGCAAAAAAAAAAAATCATAATAAAGCCTGTTTCGTCGGACTTTCACCGAGTCATCAGGAGGTTGAAACCTGACAGTCTGCCCAGGACGCATTTGATTGACGGATAAGGACTCACCACGTCGCCCAGAGTTAAGCAAGCAAGCAAGCGTGTGTGTGTGCGTGTGTGTGTGTGTGTGTGTGTGTGTGTGTGTGTGTGTGTGTGTGTGTGTGTGTGTATGTCACCGCGTACACTTCACTCTATGAAACCCGTATACACTTCACTCTATGCAGAAGACGCTGGGAGCGTCTGACGCGCATTGATGACCAGCATTTCCATGTCAGCAATTGAATGAGAGAGTAAATTATGGCAGATGCCTCAGGAATTCCTGGGTTCCACTACCTCTGATTTTCTGTCTGTTTCTCTCTCGATCAATTGGCCCTCTCATTAGCCCCCTCTATGTGCCTCGGCGCGCGCGCTTGTATAGGTGGGTACCGGGGGTGGCTCTCTGTGTGCGCCGTCGTCTGGCTATGTCTGATCTTCTTCGTTAGCATGCAACTCTTCACGTGTCCATATGCGATTCCCTTGAGATGTACCGTCATACCGTATGATTTCACAGACGTGGAAGCAAGGTTAGTGTGGAATTCGAGGAAAGGGAGGAGGGATAGCAAGGTACGTTCCGCCACATCTCTTGCATCCTTCTCCCAGAACATCTCTCGCCCTGGCCAAGGGACTGTGCTGCAAGTCCAGATCAGGACGGGTGGTAAGGAAGGAGTACGGAAGCTCTACGAGGACAGAGCACACGAAGGACGAGACCATAGACGCAGCCAGGAAGAAAGGGACATGTGAGAGACGACGAAGCAGAAAAACCAACGTGTTGAAAAAGAGAAGAAGAAGAAGGAATCAACCTCCAGGGAAGAAGAAGAAGAAGAAGGGAGAGGAGGAGGAGAAGCAAACATTGGGAGGAGAAGAGGCAGCGAAGCAAGGCGCCATGTAGTAGGAATAAGGAGGATACGGAAGAAGCAAAGAGCAACGAGAGAACGGGGATGCATACGGGAATGATCAAGGGGAACATAACCAGAGGGTGGGGGCGGTCGAGAACCAAAATAAAGAAGAAGAAGAAGAAGAAGAAGAAGAAGAAGAAGAAGAAGCAGAGAAGCAGGAGTCGGGGGATCACAAGTACGACCATGCTGACGGCTACAATAGCGACGACATGGAAGTCGATGATGACGACAAAGGACAAGGGGTGTTGATAATTATGATGGCAAGGCAAAAGGAGGAGAGAAATGTTCAAAGGAGTACAAAGATTTAACGAAATTACCGTCGGAAGATACGCAGAGGGGCTTCCACACGCAAACGCCCTCTCTTGTAACGGGTTCCTCTGCCCAACACTCCTCCCTCGTCATAGCCTTGCATTGGCTCAGCACAGGGCCGGATGCCACACGGGCTCTCTCCGCAGCAACACCCCGCAA
>BFEA01000560.1:51550-63248 GCA_003427395.1 Chara braunii | reverse complement strand
TCTCTCTCTCTCTCTCTCTCTCTCTCTCTCTCTCTCTCTCTCTCTCTCCATTTATTTATCTCTCTCTTCCTATCTCTCTTGTAAGGGCAATTACTTAACCGAAACCGAAGCTGACCGTAAAAAAAACTGCCATTAAGGCAACGCCTGGACGACCGCCCAATCAACATTTTTCTCTTCCTCTCTCTCTCATAAGACCGATCAATTTCCTTCACTGGAACGATACTCTTGCAGCACCTCACGAACAGAAACTTGTTGCAACACTTTGCGACGATACTCCTCAAAAGTTCCGAATCGACCTTGTCTTTGCCGATTGTAATCGAGATGAATTGCAGCATCAACACATCTCCAAGTGTTCATGCTCGTATTCAACTCCGCTGCTGCTTCCACAATATCTTGCACCCTGTGAGAACTGTCAAGATAGGACAGGTGTGCAAATGTCTTTTTGGGACCAATAGATTCAAGAGAGTCGTAAATAGTAATGTTAAAATTAGAAGAACTTGGTTATTCCAAGGGTCCTGTATGAACATGCAAATGGTCTCTGGATGGCGTAAGAGCGTGAACAACACAACTGACAGGAGACGGAGTAGCCATAGCGGCCGGCGAAGCAGAAACAACAACAGAAGTAGTGACAATCGGCGTTGACATATTGAATGGTGGAGCATTATCCACAAGACGTTGAAAATTTGGAGGAGATGCTGCTTGAAGGGCGAGTCTACGGACCGGAGCGGAATGAGGAGCGCAAGAAGCAACCGCAGGAGGTATCATTTTCAAAAGGTGTTGTATCTTGCATATTTGTGAAATGGTTGGGGAATGGTCCCTTCTGTCGGACAATGTGGCAAATCAAATGTCATCCTAGTAATCTCCTCATTAGAGAGAGCAACATACTCATCGGTCAAAAACGAATTCAACATGGCAGAAGCCTCCAAATCCGAAACATTCAATGGGTCTGAAGGAAGGGGGGATCGTCGTTCCAACCGCATATAAGTGAGTTTGTTTTTTTTCCACTCGAGGATGTTTTTCCATATTCGTCCATCTTTTACGACTGTGGCACTTTTGACAAACATTTCAAAAAGCACCTCAGTCAAAACATTTTGGATACCAACCTTCTTCTCATCGTCAAACCATCTAGCAAGGTAAGTGAGCGGATTCGGAGTGCGGATTGTGGGTGCATCGTTATCATCGGGCACACCAATAAACCCCAAAGGATTTTGTGGTTGCGATGTGGCGCAAACATATTTTTCGCGTCCACTGCATTGAGATTGCGAACAAGAATCGCGAACACGTGCACGTCCAGTGAGCGGTGCACAAAACGGAAGAGATGCAAGGTCATCCACAGAGAGCACATTCAGCGCATTCAAAATTTGAGTTTCCGTTTCATCAACAACAGGTTGTCGTTCCACCCGATTGTCAACAAACGTAGGCTCGAGTAATTCGGGCGAACCCAAAGGATTAGATTTCCTACCACGACTCTTTCTTCTCTTGAATGTAGAATCAACATACTCTACTTTCGAATCACCTGTAGTGTCATCATCCTGGTCACCACGAAATGTAAGGTTATTAGGCCCACCAGACAGACCTCTACGCAAATTATCCCTATCAGCACGACAATTGTCACCACCCTCCTCGACAACCATCTTCTCAACATCAACAAGGGTATTGCCTTGCGAACATTGATGTTCAACTTCAGCAAGAGCACCACGATCGTCCCGAGAACGCTCACTTCCAAGATTCACCGACCTCTCATCATTTCCACTCTTTTTCGACTTCTCCAAATGTTCGGCTCTAGCGTTCGATGTAACATTCGTATCATATTGAGTGGTATTGCTGGTTCCCATTGCTTTCCTCTTAGCACGAGTGTCGTACTTATGCGACATTCGGGACTCGCCTGCAAAGAAAGAATATGACGGAATTATTTGGAATGTGAAGGTTCAACGAAAAGAAAAAAAAAAAGAATCACCCCAAAAGTTCATGATATACAATATTCTTCGTAAAACAATTATTATCAGGCAATGCAACATGGATGTTGTTGGGATGACCAACACGCGACAAAACAACGTACAGTTGGCCATGCGTAAAAAGCGGTTTGCGTAGCCAAACCCCGACACTCGATACCGTTTGTCCTTGCGACTTGTTAATCGTTACAGAAAAAGCAAGACGGACTGAAAATTGCCTCCAAAACCTTTTGAACTCTGGGGTCTCACCATCGCTTGTCAAATCAATCTTGGGGATCAGTGTTGTCTTACCCGTGTGCATTATTGTCACTTCCAACAGATTATCATTAACGATCTTCTTCAGAATCAGCCTTGTACCATTGCAAAGTCCTTGCTTCGGTGACAAATTTCGCAAAAGCATCACATGTGCACCAATTCTTAAGTGCAACTTGTGAGGTGGAAGGCCAGATTCGTCGAGAGAGTTCAAAAACTCGCGCTCAATACTAAGTCCAAGATCATCCGAATCAGGATAATCAACACTAAAAAGGTCACGCACCTCCCCAGGAAAGTCGTCAAGAACACGGTTGTTAACAGAAGCGGCATCGTCATTTGTATGGCATAAAATTAACCGAGGTAAGAAATAATCGGTATCCCCCACATGGCTGGACACATCATCAAACGTCCATGAAATCAACTCATCAATCGGTTTATTCGTACAAATTTCACGTGACAATCTGACCGCAGCAGGTTCATTAGAAACAACATGAGGATGATCACCATTCCCAATACGCATCAAAAAGTGGTCATACATTAGTGTCATTTCATCATTGCCCAAACTTAAGATTCACATATTTTCAGTCAGTTGATGAACCTCAAAAAGTTTTCACAAAGGAGACATTTTCATGGACGCATCAATTTGTTTCGCTCACGATCCGTGTTTCACAACCGGCAAAACCTGTCTAAAATCCCCAGCGAGAAGTAAAATTTTCCCACCAAACGGCTCGTCACTGTTACAGAGGTCTCAAAGCGTAATATCAAGAGCTTCCAAGTGAAACTTGTTACTCATCGGAGACTCATCTCAAACAATCAAGTCGGTACGGCGGATAAGCTCCGCAAGATCACTTTGTTTCGGAATCAAGAAGGGACGCGTGTTATCAGGTTTCAAAGGTGCGTGAAATCGTGAGTGAAACGTTCCACCCCCGTCAAAAGAGTCGCCGATATGCCACTAGACGCGACGACAAGTGCAATGACAGAACTCGGCTTGATACCCGCTAAAATCATTTCAATGCAAAGTCTTTCCTGTTCCAGCCGGTGCATCGACAAAAACACACAACGGTCTTTTCTCTTGCACAGCCCGAACGACTCTTTCAACCAGCACTCGTTGACGTAGACGAAGACGTCGAAAATTAGAGTCATATCTGCGTTGCATTAGAATAGGATCATACGACAACTCGTCGTTTAGAATCGAGGATACCATTCTGTTCCCGAAATGTCTCGTTATGTTCTCAGTAATTGTTTCTCCGTCGGGTGTTGGATAATAAAGACAAAATTGACGGATGTTTTTTTCAGACTCTTGCAAAATACGGTCAAGATGGAATAACACTAACGACTGCAAAATGTTTGGGGGAACAATTTCATTGCCTGCGCGATACTGAAAATCATCGCACATCTTATCCCAATGTCGTTCGAAAAAACGGACAGGATCGTTCACGACACCAAATGCGAGAACCATAGCAAATATTTTACGAATTTTTTCAGGCATGTAATGCGCAACGGCTGTGGCTATGCATTGATCATATGCATCGTTTGTTTGCAAAAGGCCCAATTGAAGACACACGGATCGGAAAAAATCGTATTCGACTCCGTCCACCATACGAATTTCGGTAAAAGAGCTCACCCCACGGGAATGTTAGTGGTTTAGCAACACGCGCAGATAGAATCGTTCCCCTTCGGTGATCCTCACGTGATGCAACCGAAATATCTTTTCGAAGGGATCACCGTGGAGATCACACTTTCTTCGGTTCCACTTCTTATGTTTGTTATCCCAAACATGACTATTAACGATTTCTGCGTAAAGAGGAAGTTCCTCTTTAGGAACACCTGAATTCAAAGAGTTGTGTTCCATCCATGCCGTCAATTTCGTTTTCGGGGGTTCATGCAAAACAACCTCATGCTCAGTGCCGGGTTTGAATTGCACTTTTTGCATGTTTTTGAAATGCACGGACAATCTTTCCACCGCGGGTCATTGTTCCGCAACGTCAAACTCAAATAGACGCCAGCATGCTTCGCATGCACCTACAACACGAATATCTTGATACAATTTAACTTCGTCGATTGGCGCATTATTATCCTGTTCGCAAACCATAGCACGATTGCACCATTTGTACACGTACTTACACACGTACTTGCACACCTTGATGTTAGCACAATATTCAACATGCAAGTGGCAATTAAACCTCATTAGCAAGTACGGGTTATACGGGACCACACAGCGATTGTCGTAAACGACACCATTTTGAACAATCGTAAAACCACCGTCACTTGGTTTCCTTCTCCTATACAAAGGGTACGTTTGTTCGTCTTTGAATGTTGTTGTGGAAATGAAGTCTTTCGGAAACCCTTTTGTGCATTGTCCGTCCTCCATACACGAAACGTCGCGTTTCTCCGCACCGCAAATCCCGTGAAACATGAACTTGGCTACCCTTTCTCTCAATTCCCCTTCCGGAGGAATTTCGACACACACCATATTGTCAACAGCATCCGCATCCCGAATTTTATCATCCGGATGCAAGTTAACCAATATATGTGGGTGTGGTAGACCCCTTTTTTGAAACTCCACCACATACAACATTTCACTCACCCTACCAAAGATCTGTTTGTTCTTTATTTCATCAATCAGTTATGTCATGCAACCTTTGAACACTCGTGCGAGAAGATCCAGCCTGTCGTTAGGACATTGACCTGGAAACAGGGCTTGTTTGATCTCCGGCCAATTTGTGTTGCACGTCATAGTGATGAAAAGATCCGGTTTTCCGAATCGCCTTACAATTGCCATGCTGTCATGATATCTTTCACTCATATATTGGGGTCCCCCAGTGAACGTTGACGGTAAAACCACCTTTGTCCCAACACCCTCACCACGTAGATTTTGTTGCACCGCGTCTCATAAATCCTGATAATATGCCGAGCGCAATTATTTTTGGTGGAATCTCACCCATTGTAAGCGAAGGGATTCAACTTTAGCATACGCCATGCAACAAAACTCGTGGAAGAGACGTGCTGCATAAAGGAGGCAAGGTCTTTCACCATCACGGTCTTTCACCATCGCGTTCGTGAAGGTGAAATGTATAGTACTCCTTGGCACTAAGTCCTGACGATCATCCACCTTCCGAGGCACGTCGGACAGACCAACTATCAATTCCCTTCGGGAAAAGTAAAACAAACCTTAAACAGTCGTGCGCTCGAGAACATTCCGGAACCACAACCGTCTGCCGCTCACCGGAAAGAGGAACACGCAAACGAATCTCGAGCTCACGAGGAAGGAGATCATCGACCATCAGAATACACGGCTCATGCAGACCCATAGGACGGTTATAACGCCTTGCATGTTCCTCCTCAGGCATCACATTTGGATTTATGACCAACTTCCTCCCGTTCAATGTTTCCGGGGGAAAGTCAGCATCCGTGATAAAGTCCTTCACGTAATTGTTATATCGTTGTCGCAATTCGTGAAACCTTCTCAATATGCATTTCGTTCGATCAAGTTCGGCATCGGATGTACTTGCAGGTAAGTTAAGGAAATCTACCTTTTGATCAATCGCATCGTCCAAACGTTGAGGATCGTGCAAGTATAGTTGTGCAAACTGAGGACGTTTCCCTTCCACCACAGCCAATGCACCGACCGATGAAAGATTGGACTTTGAGCCCGAAGTTGGCCCTGGAATCCTTAAACATCATCGCTCGGTTGCTTCACCCACGAGGACGCGAGGGACAAACTATTATTAATTATCCTCGCATTGTTTCGAAGGAATCGACCGTCCGAAGTTTGAGACGTCCAAAGGGAAATAATTTCATGCTTTGGGGAGCCATTCCCATAAAGGACAACGTTTCGTACCTTTTCGGCAACACATCTTTGTCAATTTCTTTTCATGATGTCATAATTTAGCACCACAATGGTTACACGGATCTCGACCGCCAAGGCCGAACGTTTCAACAGTGTTAGCATTCCCAAGAATCGCCACGGTGTTCTCAACCACCTCATATGTTGTCGTCACAAGTGTCGATGGGGGTGCATTAAGATCAGGACTCGGAATATCACGTGAATCGTTCATTTCTTCTTCGCGACTATCTGGTTTACTATCTTCTCAATTATTCACTGAATTTCGATTTCTCACGGACGGATTCTGCGATTGCCTCGCTCACGATGACAAACTTCGTGACTGCCTCGCCCGGGAAGAACAACTCCACGATTGTCTCGTAGGAGAAGATGCACTCCTCGATTGCACAGAGGCGCTCGCTCGAATCTCGAAGGATATTCACAACGAACAAACTTCGCCTCACACCCCGTACAATTTTTTTATGAGCACGCACATCTTTTTTCCTTCTATGATTCTTAAGCACAACTCTCAATGCACGCATACGTTTAATATAAAAGTTTGGTCGTCTTCCCTGACTTTTCCTTCCTTTCGAAATTATACCCGACGTAGAACATGGTTCATTCACATTCATTCTATCGACTTGTTTCATTCGTTCACCAGCCTCTACAGTACTTTCAACAACTATTGCACTTGCATTATAGCCCGATGACACATGGTCATAATAATAATATTTTCCGTCGATTATAAAATCCAACAAACTTTCGAATCAACATGTTCGACGAATTCGGCGGGGTCGTGGCAGTAGAAGATGCATTTGCATGAATATCCGTCAAGGGAGGACAAGCATTACTGTCCACAAATCTTTGTGGGACATCGACAGTAAACGTAGACGATGAAAAAATTGTGCACATGTGCCGAGTGCGAGGGAAAATTATCGAGTAAAACGGAGCTTTCGACAATCAAAACGGAATCTGCATTTATTGCAGTATCCGTACGAATTTCAAGTGAACGTTCACTTTGCAAGGTCATAGAGAGATTTCTAGGACAACTAATGTGATCCATATCAACATTATTATCTCCTCGACTCATTCTGTTGAAAAACACGGGGCTTGTGAAATCATTCATCGATGAAATTGATTGTTGAAAAGATAGAGACCTATCACTACATTGTTCTTCATTAGAACAATCAAGACTATAATCTTGACTTACCACCGGTTGTTTATCTCTCCTGCGAGCAGTTGGCGCACCTACAACACCTACCGTCTGTAATAAAGACCTCCGGGGTCGACGACTTTGGGAAGGTGGTCGTCCGTGTTTGGGGTGTTCGTGTTGTGATGGCATCGCCGTCTCACTCGTAGAGCGACAGGGAGTAACATCCGAACCTATACGCAGTCCCAATCCATGGTTGGAGGAGGAAGAAAGGCCCTCGAACGAAGACAAACCGACTTGACCTGGAACAATGGAAGGACACCGAGTACATTCTGATATTATCGGCGAGGACACCAAAGGATCATTAACAACCCTTTCAAAAGGTCGATGGCGTTTGTGACGCTTCCACAGAACATGCAAGGACCTATCCGCAGGTGAAGAGAAGGTTGAAATGGTGGATAGATTACTGTTGGTTGAAGTGTCACGTGAGTCTTGGTCCTCTGCCAAATTAATGGACACGCACGTACATATATGTACATGGACACGTCACGATGGATAGGAGGAATAAGATGCATATAGACAACCGGAACGAAAATAATACACCTCAAAACATCCATATATAGATGTAATTATACGAAGAAGAGTAATATAGTATCAGGTAGAAAAGAAAAAAAAAGAAAAACAAAGAAGACATAGTACAACACAAAGAACGCAGCCAAAATGCAAAGCACAGACGATAAAACAAAAAAAGTCAGTTCGTTTTTTTTTTTTTTCCAGCGTGTCTATCAAGGTTAATCAATGTTAATTCACATTGGAATTTATTCGTTCGTGCAAATATAGATGTACAAATCCACTCTATGTTCTTGCAAATGTTTGATCGGGACCAAAACTTCTTTGAACTCCTATTGAGGTTAATTAACACGCCTCCTATTTTTTTTGTATGCCTCATTTGTTTCTTATGTTCGATTTAGGATCCTATATGCCCCTTAGTCTTTTCAGGGCCCCATGCAATAGAGTCATATGTACCTCGTTTATCCACATTTGCCCTTTGTCATTCTCTGACAGGGCTCACTTTCCTGTTCGGATAAATTTGTCATTGGGATCGGAACTTCTTTTGGCTCCAATCCACCATAATTGAGGCGGCTCCTACTTGCGGCCAGCCTTAGGTATCCTAAGTCAGTCATCCGTCCACAAAAGATTTGAAAAAGGTAATATGTCTTCGCCGACCTTTCCGAGCCCCGATCGCAAGGAAGTAGTCTGTAGTACCCATTCTCCTCGCCTGATCACGAGGCCCAGATCTTAGAAGTAGACGTTGGCTCTACCACAATAATATTGTACCACCCCCATAAATGGGTTTATGCGGCGTACCGCACCTCCCCCCAGCCAGCCTCGAAGGTCGTGGATCCAGGAAGAGTCATTCCTAACGATCGAGGTCAGGCAAACCGTTGATAGCCTCACCTTTCTTCTCCTTTTTTGCTTGGGCGACTTTGATGAAATAGGAGCAAAGGGGGTAGAGAACATGACTTTTTGAAACATGTCTAGTCGAGAGGAGGTTATTGAGGATAGCATGGGTATCTTGGGAAAAAGGCTACGTTAATTGTCATCTTTATTCCTTCTTAGCGGATTAGTTCCTTCTTCAATATTCATTCGAAATACATGGTGTGACCCAACCCTCCCAATAACACTTAGACCAATCATACGTATCTTGATTATTCTTGAGCATCCTTTACTTTCCTTCGATACCGTTTACTGGAAGGCGGCCTAAGTTTATTGTTGTTTTTTAATCTTACTATCGAGACTCTTCCTTTCTAATTATTCATAAAATTCATATTATAATATCAAAGAACATTTATGACTATATTGTTTTTGTTCCTAACTTCTTACTCATCTCAACCGCTTTTTAACATTATCTCATGTCTATATTTTGAGGCATACTGACCTGTTTATTTTTCAAGAATAAGCAGAACAGTGTAAGAATGAACACAGAAAACCATAAAATATTGAAAAACAGAATTTAACAAATGTTAACAACTAAGGATTAATATCATCTCCATAACCATGAATACGTAGAACATGAGATCACATACCAACAAACGACCAAGGCAACTCTTATTTGTATACATAAAAAATATTTTCTTGCAATTCCATTAATAATTGTCAAACAAAGAAATGTCAAAAAAAAAAGAAAAAAAAGAGAGAGAGAGAGGGACAGAGAAAAAAACGATTTAAATAAGAGAGAAAGAAAAAGACACAGAGAGAGAGACGGAGACAGAGACGACTTAAATAAGAAAGAAATATATGACTTATATGTGTGTGTGTGTGTGTGTGTATGTGTGTGTGTGTGTGTGTGTGTGTGCGTGTGTGTGTGTGTATGTGTGTGTGTGTGTGTGTGTGTGTGTGTGTGTGTGTGTGTGNTGTGTGTGTGTGTGTGTGTGTGTGTGTGTGTGTGTGTGTGTGTGTGTGTGTGAGAGAGAGAGAAAAAAAAAATAAAAAAAAATTAAATAAGAGAGAAAAGACTGAATTCAAGCGTCTTGTAATAAAACGCTTTCAACTGTCATCATCATTACCGAAATAAAAAAAACGTGAAACAACACATCCCCCCCCCCATCCCACTCCAACTCCTTGTTCTCCCTCCCACTCTAACTACTCTCACTTCTCATTTTCTCACTCCAATCCAACTAACTGAATATTCAATGACAAACACAAATCGCACTATTCACCTACATCATCCTGTCCACGAAGTTCCCTCCTCCTTTCTTCTATTCTGAACACCTCCTGCTCATCAACAGCAACGTGTTCATCAACATAAAGGTTTGTTGTGTTGTCACACCTAGATCTAACAACCGTCAAATCATTTACATTTCTGTTGTCCCCCTTTCGCAAATGGCAGGTATTGCCACAGCATGGACATGGACGCATCAGAGCTTCAACTAATGCAAGCACCAACTCATGTAATCTGGTCTCATGTTGTTTATTTCTTCACATGCTCCATCTCCTTCATAAACTGCACTGGGGAATGAGCACTAATAACATTTGCTAATAAAATCCTCAGGGTATACGATTGTTGCTTGTAATTTGTCATCAAGCCATTCGTTAGTCCCTGATTGCATCGATACGAGAAATGCTCCCGAAACACAACGTCCATTAACTATTCCCGCGTTTCTTTGTACAACCGTCCGAGAGTAACAACCGTGACCCTCAATTGACTATCGCTAACTGGAAACCTCATTGTATTCTGCATCTCCAATAATGCATTTTTATGTGCAAGCTCTAAACCAACCGTTCGTAATGATTGCAACATAGCAATTAAATAACTTTTTGGAAGCTTTTCCAAAGTTTCAACTAATGGAAGGTCAAACAACTCCGATGCAAAAGAAGGATCAATACATGGCAAGACACCCGCCAAACAACAATGTTCTGATCCCGCTTTCGGCTGCTTCACATCGTCGACGCAAAGACTCACACTCTTGCCACATATGCGGATCTATTCTACCACTAAGCTCAACAACATGGTCAAGCAACCCATTTATAATGCTGGATTGCATTAAATCCCTAAATTGCTTGCTGATGTCCTCGCCAACAAAATCCTTCTTCCTCACATCCACAATACCGGACAAAAAAAATGTTTCACTTTTTCACTTCGTTTCCTTTCAAGGAAACTTTCAACCACTGATTGTGCATTCAATTCAATTTTTCCAAACGCACTCCTAAGTGCAGCCAGTTCCACCTCCTTCTTCTTCAACATCCCGAGCAACTCGTCCTGGGTCCACCGAAGACCTTCATTGTCTGTCATGTAGCGGCCGCATTGTCTCTTCAACACGGAATCGTTTGGAACCTTACCTCGGACATCGTAGGGCACTTTACACCCAGACCGAGGCTTACGCTCATCCTTCTCATGAATCTCCAAAGCCGCAGTATACTCGTATCGTTCACGACATTCCTTAAGGTATTTCTCTTCCGTGAGAGCATCGGCGAGGTAATCGCTTACTACAACAGATGCATGTCCGTCTGCGGAGACCACCATGAAAAAACAACGAATATACCAGTAGCAAAATTAAATCATAATCTAACGTGTATTATGATCCATACTCCAACTTTCCCCTCCTTCCGTCTGCCTGCATGTTCGTTTAACCCTTATGTACCATTCAGCGAAAAAAATAAAAAATCAATCGATCAATATATCAAATTGATTGATTCATTAATTGAGAGAGAGAGAGAGAGAGAGAGAGAGAGAGAGAGAGAGAGAGAGAGAGAGAGAGAGAGAGAGAGAGAGAGAGAGAGAGAATCCCCTTACTCCTAATTGAAGGTCATCCCCTACAAGATCCCTCCTCGGTTTCCCAATCCTATTTGGTCGGTTATGGTGGATGGGTACAGAAGGTGGAGGAGGAAGGAGTGCCTGCCTTCCTGGGCCAGGTCTACATCTTCCTGTCTGCCTCTCTGCCTGCCAAACACCCAGCGTGCAGGCCCAGTCTGGGCCTATGCACCGCCTGGGCTTTCAAAGGGAAAAAAAAAAAAAAAAAA
>BFEA01000560.1:26464-42201 GCA_003427395.1 Chara braunii | reverse complement strand
AAAAAAAAAAAAAAAAAAAAGGACGCGGGCTTATCGACGGCGGCCGCTTCAAGAAGTTCCATCGCATCTACGCCCGCCGCCGCCCGGCCCAATAGGTGCGCTCTCTTGTTTTCTGGCGCGCTGTGAACATTTCGGTACGTGCGCTCTCTGCACAACCCCCCGCCCTCGATCGCCTTCATCCGCCGGCCCGCACCAAAAGCTCAACCCGATTTCGGAGCGCAGCTGACCACCGACCTTCCCCCCGTGGCCAATGCTGCTTATTTTTTTTTTTTTTTGGGGGGGGGGGGAGTCATTGACCTGAAGGGGTAAAAAAAAAATCCCCCCTCCACTTTCTCAGAATTACCGAGTGGGGGTGTGTGGGACGTGTGGAGATACGTGTTGAAAAATAAAACAAATTTTACGTTGACGGAGGGGTTGTTTGGGAGAGGGTTGAATTTGAATGGGCATTTTGAGTGTGTAAGTCGAACGATAAATAGGGTAGGGGTTGAAATGGATGGTTTTGGGGGGCGTTGGGTGTGGTCTTTGGGAGTGTAGTCACCTCGTATGGGGACGGTCTGTCCGTACTCGTGTACCACCGTACGTACGGGCCCTGAGCACCGGTACGGGCCGTACGTACGAACTTCCGACCTTCCATATGTGGCTTTCCGGGGGGTGTTGGGAGGGTCGATGGGCTGGGGAGGGGTGCGTGTGATGGGGGGTAGGCCCCCATCAAGAAAAAAAGAAATATATTTTTTTTTTTTTGATGCGGGTATAAAAAAAAAAATAAAAAAAATTTGATTGATTGATTAATTGTTTGATTACTTGATTGCTTGATTGATTGGTTGATTGATTGATTGTTTGATTGATTGATTGTTTGATTTGCTGATTGATTGACTAATTGGTTGATTGATTGATTGATTGATTGATTGATTGATTGATTAATTGATCGTAAAATACAAAAAAAGGGGAAAAAAAGAAGAAAAAATCCATGCAAAACAAAGATTTGATTGATTGATTGGTATGTTGGGGGGGGGGTCGCATCCCCCCCCCGTGCACACACACACACATGCAGATACACACACACATACACACACACACACACACACACACACACACACACACACACACAGGCGTGTTGCGGCTGGACACAAAAACAAGTGTGGCAGTGTATATTTCCGTTTTTGATTTTTTAAAACTTATTTTCAAGGCAAAAAATAAAAATAAAAGCTAGGAAGATTTTCATGACCGGCCGGTCTGGACCGGCTAGTCACCTGTGCGTGACGCCCGGGTAACCCGGTCATGGCAAAAAAAAATAAAAAAAAATGGCGGTGGGATTTTTCCGCGCTTTCCGAGAGGAGCCCAAATCTGGGCTCTTTTCTTTTTTTGAGTGTTGGCTGTCAAGGGGGRGGAAGGKGAATGTAAATGAAATTTAAAGGGGCTAAAGGGGTTTAAAGGGGGCTGCCTTAGTGTGATATGGTTATTTTATTTTTTATCTTTAGTTTTGTGAGGAATTCTGATGTGACCCTCAGCCAAAAGTTGTTTGCATTGCAATTCTACACAACATAATTGTTTTTCATATTTTTTTGGATTTTTTTTTTTTACGTTGAGACTGCCCGGGGCCATGCATGGGGGTCATGCCCAGCCGGTCACTCGGTTGCCAATCCGGGCGTGACATCGGGACCCGGGCGCCTGGGATATCTCCCTAGAATAAAAGTATGAGGTGGTAAATCTTTTTGAGATGTGCAACCCCATTTTTTTTATTTCTTGTTTTTTTTGTTTTGCCCCAAAATCACCATCGTACGGCCTTCGTCCGTACAACCGTCCGCCCGTCCGTCCGTCCTTCCGTATGATCCGTACCCCTTGTACGATGTACAGGGGACTACAATGGTCTTTTGGGGTGCGGAGTCGTGGGGGTTGTTTGGTGTATGGGGGTTGTGTGGTTTATGAGCTGTCTCTTATACACATCTAGATGTGTATAAGAGACAGGCCTTCGTCCGTACAACCGTCCGCCCGTCCGTCCGTCCTTCCGTATGATCCGTACCCCTTGTACGATGTACAGGGGACTACAATGGTCTTTTGGGGTGCGGAGTCGTGGGGGTTGTTTGGTGTATGGGGGTTGTGTGGTTTATGAGGGGGGTTGGGATTGTGGGTGGTGCTTAGGGGGGTGTGGTGGATAGGGGTTGTGTGTTGTATTGGGGGTTGGGGGTGTGGTGTATGGGGGTCCCAGTGCGGGGTTTTCGGGGTTCATGGTGTATGGGGGCTGTGTGGTGTATGGGGATGTTTAAAGGGAGATGGGTGTTTGAAATAAATGGGTTTTGGGGGTTTGGGATATAGGTTTTGGGGTTGTGGACCGTGTGGGGTGTGGGGGGTTGTGGGGGTGTGGGGGTGTGGGGGTGTGGGCGTGGGTGTCATGAGCATCTTTGGATGTTTGTTGTTTGGGTGTGTTGGGTGTGGGGTTGAGTGTCATGAGCATCAAATTGAAGAAGACAAATAACTAACAAAATATATATATAATATATATATCTATATATATATAATATGTATATATTTTTTATATATTTATTTTTTTCATCTTTTCTGTTTTTTATTTTTTATTTTTCTCAAAAAATATTCCCCCCCCCCCAAAATAGGGTTCTAGGGTTTGAGAACCCCTGCAATCCTTTCTTTTTTTTTTCTCATTATTTTGACGGGGGAAAATCCCTCAAATTTGTGCCTCCCCCCCATTCTGGGCTGGCCGTGCTCGTGGCCGTGAACTCGGACACGCGCCAAGTTTGACCTCGCGGTTGCGACCGCGGGTGATACATAACCTTGTGAGGTAGACTTTCAAAAATTTTACTGGTAAAGAATTAAGACAAGTTTGAATTTTGCAAGAACCAAATTTTTACTAACTCCCTAGATTTGTAGAAATTTTGGCAGCACTTCCCCTAGAGAAAGTGCATTTCCAAACTTTTTACAAAGTCAGATACAAAGTCAAAATAACTTGAATTTGAAAAAACAAAAATTTGAACTAACTCCTATGGTTCCAGCACATAGCGAACATCTACCTATCAGAAAACAACTCAAACTAGACTCATAACCAAGCAGACACATGCAACCAAGGTAAGTCTCTCACCAGATCCCCAAGTTGTTTTCACATGAGATAGTTCATTCGATCCCTCAAGTGATTATTTCTTCACCCATCTTACATATGACATAGAAAGGTTAAGTCAAACCTTGTAGCCACATTGCTTAACCCCTGCCTTATATATATATATATATATATACCAATAAAGCGCACAACTACTTCTTTCGTCATTGGGTAGTTAACTAGACGAAACCTTGCGGCCACATTGTCTAATCCTTCCAAATGTTTTATGTGCAAGTTATAATATTTCTTTGAACCTTTAATCTTTGAAACAAGTTAATACTGAGTCAAACCTTTCGGCCTCATTTCTCAGTCTGCCTTGCATTACCTTGTTATATTCTTAGTGATAAGCTATAGTCAGAGTAAACCCTTCAGCACATTGTATTGACTAACTTTGTTAAATAATAAGAATACTACATATCTATATAGGAAACTCTATTTTTTAACTTATTTTCGATGTGTGTGGCTTAAGACTAAGTCAAACCTTGTGGCCACATTACTTAGTCATCAATCCAATCTTCCCTCGGAAAAAAAAAAACAATCTTAAAGTTGGCCCAGTTGAGTCAAACCATTACGGTCGCATTACCCAACTCCTAAACCCGTTCAGCAGAAAAATCCTCAAAGAGGACAACAATCAGACTAAACTTTTCGACCATATTGTCTAGTTGTGGAGAAAACGAATCAATAAAGGCATAGCAACCAAGCCACACTTTGCGGCCACATTGCCTGGTTTTGAGAAAAAACAAGTCTGACTCAACAATAATACACCAACTAGGCTAAGACCTTGCGGCCACATTGCTTGGTTGAGAGGAAAAACAGAATTAAACAAAGCGGTCATGTCAAACCTTACGACCACATTACCTTACCCCCTGAGGACCCAGCCAAACGAAGGCAAAACCACTTTCCTCCCACCGTCCCCCAGTTCATTCCCCCTTTGTGTAAGTTCAAACTATCAGTAAGATAAAGATTCATGCATGCAGTTCCTTTGTTGAATCTGATTCAAGTTAGATCATGAAAATAACACGAAGATCATAGAGGTGCATGCATATTCTTCAGACAAGCTAGAGGGACATAAAGATAGGGGTGTCATAGGTTCTCACACAAAACAAGGAAATATACCTGACAGTTCGCTGCCTCCAGAACCTCGCCTAAGCTCCGACAGAGCTCCCGTAATCGGTGGGCTGACCACCCACAAGGTCTTGTTACAGTTTTGTGGGTTGCAATCCCACCTGCCGCCTTTCTCTCTGAACCACGGACTAGACTGAGAATAAAAAGGGTAAAAGAAGGAAAGTTAGACTCTCGAGAGACAAGAAAGGGTCAACTCAGACTCGCATGAGAGGGCCTTAGTGCCTTCAATCTCCTAAGTGCCCCACAATGGTGCCCAAAAACGCATAATAAGGACGTCATGTATGATCTCCAAATCGCAGCAGTAACCCCCTCGTAGAGCCCGATCTTCCCGTTACGTCCACCGTGCCTCCTCTCTAACCAGACTGCAGCTACACAAACTAAAAAGGTTCTGTCTAAATAGGTTCTATCCGAATAGAGCACACCCCCTGTGCCTTATTCGAATGCGGCTATAATAGCCTGCATACACAGCGATAATGCACAGCTGCAGCAAAACGCAGCGCAAGACACAATGCAAATGCACAACAGTAAAACACACGTAACAAAGGTACGACGAGTGCACAGCGTACGCTGCAACCGACGGGTACAGCAGCCATGCAGCAATACACAACACCCTCTTTCCGTCTTGCTCTACTGACAGCGAACAGCATGTGCCAACCTTAGGCCTTGGATCTTCACATTCTCCGAACACTGGCATACCAAAGAACCACCACTCCTTTACTGCATTTTCAAACTGCAAATCCTCACGTAAGTAACCAACTTTTCCCTCTTGCAACCCCCGTTTTACTTCGACGCACAATCGTTATATTCCCCTTGTTCTTAGTACTTCTTACCGTGTTCGTCTTTCACTGAACCTGGTCGGGCAACCGATCTCGTATTAGGTCTAGAATTCATCACATTTATCCGAGTGGTAAGTATACCACCAAATAAACATTAACTGGTTTAATGAGTTATTCGCAGTTCTTTTTTTTTTCCCAAAAAACATATTTCCCTTCTATTGTGGGGAGCAATAATCCGGTCACTTGTCACCAGCATGCATCGGAACATACCATGGAGAGGAGGAAGGGGGGCTTACCCTCGGGGCTCGAGACGTCTATCAAGGGGGGGACCAAACAATTTTTTTTATTTATTTTTTTTCTTTTATTTGGGCTATCGATGCCAGAAGCCCCAACCACGGGTACCACCATTCACGCAGGAAGCCCCGACCACCGACCGAACCACACACTACGGACCGGAAGCTGAAAGTGGAGAGGTCATGCAGAGTAGGAGGTAGTCATTTCAAGGCCCACGATGAGAAGTGAGCAGCGGGTGATTACTTAATGTACCTAGTCTCACTGATCCAACTCACAGCCAGTTTAGACGTAGGGCACCTATACGGTTATACCCCAAGTAAACGGAACCCCCATCAAGGCCAAACACCAAACACGCAGGTGGAGGAGAACCATCATAATGACCATCTATGAGGGATGAGCAACGGGAGACTTTTTAAAGTACCCAGTTCTACCCATCAGACTCGCAGCCAACCAGGACATGAATCACCTCTACCTTTGAGTAAAGGAGAGCCATCATCAAGGCCAATCATGAAGGATGAGCAGTGGTAGACTATTAAAGTACTCAGTCCTACCCATCCGACTCACAACCATCCAAGATGTGGATCACCTATTCCATTCCCTGCAACTGCTTAAATACACATTATTAGAGCTGGAATTGCCACAGCCGTTGGCACCAGACTTCAGACTTGTTTAACGGCCAAACTAAGAGTGCACATCCGCACCGCCGTTAGGCCGCTCCTCCTAAGTGCGGTCGTATTTCAAGGTTTGTGCTAACTTGCAACATACGCTACAAGTGCCCCGCAGGGCATAGCAACTCTCAAGTCGCAAATGCCCTGCAGGGAACAGCGACCCTCGTGTTGCAAATGCTCCTGGTAGTGGGCTATTGCAATACACTCGAACTGCAACCTGTGCTGTATAAATGAAAGGAGTGAAATAAAGAGTAGCTTCTTGAAACATTGGTGTTGAAAATCTAAAAAAAAACATAAGTTCCTAATTTTAAGAGAATTCCCGCTAAGATAACAGATCCAGCTCGTTCAACGTAGCTGACGCCTGGGGCGGTGACCCTGTAACCGGTAGGGGGTTTTGCAGCTAAGGAAGTTGTCGAGGGAGGAAGATACTTCCTGTCCGTCAGAAAACATCTAATTTGGTGCTGGGGCAGTTTGTGTTGCCTTGTAACCCTAGCAAGGGGGGTGTGAGAACTGGCGACTTCTGGTACGAGGACTGAAAGCTTGAGCGACGGTTTCTCGCCTGTAGTGAGGGTTTGAGTTGGATTGGCGGTGGTTTCATTTCTGATTTTTGTCTCTCTGTGTCATAATTACCATCAAACGGTAGGTGGCGGTTCTCCTTAGAATGTCTTAGGATTCTAGGTACTTCTTGCAACTCATTATAAGCTTCTTTGTTGTTGTTAGATTGATGGACCTGCAGTGTTTCGATGCCAGAACGACGCTGGTCGGAGCTGGGGGGTTGCCCTGTAACCTGTCGATGGCAGGAGCATGACGCCTGGTAGAGAGATCTGGGGATGCCTTGGGCCGGGCATTCCAAGGGAAAACCAAGGGTTGCTATCGGGACAATGCTGATCGGAGCTGGGGTGAGTTGTGTTGCCCTGTAAATTAGCAGGGTGGGGGCATGAGGTCTGGGATAGCCCGACAGGGAATTAGACAGTGTTAGAGAATTTTGGAGTGTTTTGTGGGGGGTTCCGGGGATTCTGAGCATTCGAAGGACTTTTTTTCTAAATTTTCCTGGATTTTTTCTGATTTTTTTCGTAAGTTCTCAGATTGCTCTTGGCCGAAGCCAGGTAATGGCCCTGGCATTTTAAATCATTTGTATAAATTTTACATGGGACGCTGGGCCCCATTCCCAACACATGTTGCTCCCCACGAATAGATTGGAACTTTTGTCCCTAAAAAAAAAAAACAGATCCAGCGGTGGGTGCTTCTACATGAGCTTCAGGTAACGAAATATGAACTGGTACCATATGCAGTAACCCTGTTCAGAAGTAGCCTGGGGCCCAGAACTCAGCCCCAGGCAACACAGACCTGAGTCGGTCTGCATTGGGTTGTGTGACCAAGACACGCTCAGGCCTGAGTCTGTTGCGTTCAGTTGTGTGACCAAACGCTGCACACTGGAAATTCAAGGGTCAAAGTCAACTGTAGAGTCAAAGGTACCGCGCCCAGACCCTTGGTTGGATACACTCACTTGTTGTGCGCAGGTACCCAGACGGCATCCAGGTCGGAGAGAATTCGGTTTCAGACCACTTTGGGCCTTCTTTGCATTGAGATCTGGACGGCTGAAGGATGCAGCATCCGGGGTCCAGACCCCTCGTCAACGCTACATAAGCGCCGACTTCCTGGCTTTGACATTCATTCATTCTGTCTTGCGTTGATGCTGACTTCACGCGTTGACTTCAACGCTGGCTCGACACTGCAACACTGGCTCGACGCTGCGATGCTGGCATTGTGATTCAGCTAGGTGTTGCTGGTCCGACATGGCGGGTGGCTTGCACCTGTCTTCTTGGCATGCTGACGTGGCAGCTGCCATGCGCTATTGTTGATGTGGCTGCTGCCACGTGTATCATTGGCTGACGTGGCTGTTGCCACATGTTATATGGTTGGGACTACTTGACCGGCACATTTGTTCTTTTTCATCTTCATTCAGGAGGAGATCAGGACTGTGGACAGATCGTGGATACGTACCTGGCTGTCTTTATGTCGACATTGCTCCAGTGCTGATGAGGGAATGATTAGACGTGCCACGTGGCACATCGAGGTTACTTTGGATACTCGTTCAGACTATTGATTATTGAGGTGGTAGTCGAGGAGGGAGCCCGAAGCAGGAGTGGGCATTGTACTTTCCTCTCCTTTGTCTCATCTCCCTCCTCTCTCTTCATCTGTGTATGATTATCTCATCTCATTCTGTCTGGTTACGATTTTGACTATTGGTAATCATCAGTCGATTGACATCTGGCCTTGCACTGTTGACGACTGTCTTCACGATCTGGGTTCATTGCAATTTGGTATCGGAGCAGTTCTCCTGACGACGACGATTGTACACGTGTGCACGTGCCAGGTGGCGCACATGTAAGGGTAATGCACATGTGTCTTGAGTAGGTGATGACGTGGCAAGAGATACGCCGGGGGTGCTGACGTGGCACAGACTTAACTGGTGAGAAGACACTGTCGGATGTGCTGACGAGGTACAGACTTTACTGGCTAGAGGACATCCCTACGAGGTTGTTGACGTGGCAGTAGGGATCGTGACAAAGGATACCGCACGCCAGCCTGGATCGCGACACTGACGTGGCATAGTGATCCCCTGCTGACGTGACATATGTTGTGTCGCGTCCAAAGACCTTGTTGCTGATGTGGCACTCTCATCATGATGCTGCTGATGTGCAACAAGGTCTATTGCAGATGCTGACGTGGCCTTGAGGAGACAGGATTGAACGCTGACGTGGCAAGAAGCAAGTGACCACAACTGTCTTTGTGAGGTGGTAACTGTCTGTTGACGTGGCATTGGTCTCTTTGGCCGACGTGGCATGATTTGATTGGCTGGAACGGTGATGGTATCCCAACGTGAGGCGTGGAAGTAGCACGTGGATAGGATCAGAGTACATATTTGCTGACGTGGCATCCCGCTATTGGTTGACTGGACATTGAAAGTGCTGACGTGGATGAATCTGCTGTGTTGGCACTCCAGGGATGACACGCGGCAGGCATGATTTTTGCCAAGTAAGAGAAACATTCTGAAGACGACAGCGGTACAGCTGACCGAACGACTATACAACTGTAGTGCCAGATGTCTGGGAGAGTGCATCATCGCACTGACATCAGGAAAACACAGCAGATTGAAGAAGGTTGCTGACAAGCTGTTTGCTGTTGATTGTTGGCATACTCACCTTGTCGTTGCTGTGTTGTGGTGCTTGCATACTTACTTGTGTGTTGTGTCTGATCACAAGGGCCTGACGAGGGCGTCATCACACAGACAAAAGAACAACAATTAGTGAAGTAGAGATCTGTTCCTTTTTATTATTTCTCTTTATTTTATGTTCCATCATTGCGAATATTGTCTTAAATCTGATTTCCAAAATGTTTGGTGTGTGGAAATTACTCTTGCTTCTTTTCCCAATGACATTCTTAGCGGGTGAAGGATCTTCCTATCTCAAGACTAGAAGACAGACGAAAACAAAGAAACAAGAGTTACTGGCTCTATAAAACCAGTTGTTGAGTGATTTGCATCTGTCCGGACTGAACGCTGAACGACATATTCGTAATCTGTTTGTTTTAAAAACGGTAGAGGACCGTTTGAAGCAAGCAATTACGACCGCGAAAGTTGTAGTTGCCGGTGTCATAGTATCTAAAATGATGGCCCAGTGTCGAAAGGCGCTGGACCAGTTTGCTATCAAGCAGCTGGAAGAAACCATGAAATTGTCCAAGAAAAGGGAAATCATACCAGAAGTGACTAGGGCCGCAATTGATGCAAACATCCAACAATTAAAAGAGGCGTTGGCTACGGAAGAAAGGAAGAAAAAAGAACTAGCCCAAAAACATAAACAAGAACTGAAATGGGAAGAGAAAGTAAACGAAATCAGACAAGTGATAGTAACAGAAGAGAAGGAATAAACTGACATGACACATACATTGTATCACATCATGACTTACCTCACCTTCTTGGAAGAAAAGATTGACAAACAGCAATGTCAGTTAGACGAAATTGTTGTAGGATTGCGAATTGTCACAAACGTCGTAAAAGGGAAGCATCAAGTATAAGAAAATGAAGAAGAGGTTAAGGAAGAAAAAAAACAAGTTAAAAAGTTGATGAGTGATGCAATGAAGTCCGCTGATTCTCCGGATCAGAAGACGTCTAATGGAGGGGGATCAAGTCCACCGTCTTCTCCACCGAACATTCCTCTTTCTTCTCCTCCCTCCTCTCCACCTCCAAAGTCTCCGCAAGGTAAGATAACTACAGAACCGAAGAAGCCGAAAAGAAAAGAAAAAGTGAAGATGAAATTGTCATTTACGTTTTGCAACAAGAAGGATGAAAACTTGTTGCTTTAGATAGCGGAAATTCAGACATACTGTAGCACGACCCGTGTTGAAACTGAGTCCCAGGTTGTTTTTTCTACCTCTTGTCTTTGGGGGGAAGCTAAGAAATGAGTATTGGCCGAAGCTAACGCTGCAGGGTTCGATGATATTGGTGAATGGGCTAGGACATTCACTCTGAAGAAGTTCATTGGTAAGATCAAGGAACATTTTTTGGATAAGACAACGACCGATAAGGCCTTTGACCAGCTCACCACCATTGAACAAAGATATTGGACCTCAGTGGAAACACTATCCTGAGAGGTTGATCGGTTGCAACAGGTTCCCGGATTGAACCTGCAAGATAACCAAGTCTTGTATATTTATTCCCGCGCTCTGCCGGAGCCCATTCGTGAGCAACTCGTGGCAGAATCGAAATCCGAAAAGTATAATTATAGGCAGTTTCGCGATTTGGCTCACCAGCGAGAGCAAATGACTTCACAGGTAAAAAATTCTTATGCCTCTGTAGTAAAGTATGGGGGTGGAGGAGGCGCAGGCGTAGGTAAGCGGGTACTCTGGTGCCAAAAGCGCCAGGACCAGACCCTCGTCGTCTTTGATGACGATACTGTGGAGAAATGATCATTGGAGGCCGAGGGTGTGGTGAGCAGCAGTGATTCCGGGAAGGGGGAAGTCTCTGCTGCCGTGGTCAACAAGGGAGGACCACGACCACCAGGAAAGAAAAAGAAGTCACGCTCGTTTCCGAGCATCCCGGAATTGCCACCGGGAGGCCGTGAGAGAAGATGAGAATTACACAAGAATTGTGGCAGGAAAGAATGAACAATGGCCAATATCTCAAGTGTGGTATCGCAGAGCACGTGATTGCCTGGTGCCCACTTATTCGGAACCCAAAAGCGAGCAGCCAGTAGGGGTAGCATCTGCTCCTATTGAGTTAACGGGCTTAAACCAAGAAGAAGGTAAGGCGCCTACGATCCATTCCAACCCTTTGACACGCATGGCAGAGGATGGTTTTTCTTTGGCCCATCGTCCAGAAGACCCTGAACCTGTCTTATATATTGTCTCTCTGGACGACTCTCTTGACGAACTTGGTAACGAGTTGCTGGCGTTACGAAGCTTGTGGGCTAAGAAATCAATGTCTAAGGTGATCTACTACTCGCGGACGTAGAGATTGCATATACCCGAGCAGGTGCTCTGTTGGACTCAGGATCAACGTGATCCTACATATCCGGGAAAACAATCCGCAAGTTGCATCTCAGAATGAAGGTAAAAAATTTATCTCGACCAATCACGTCTATTCTAGCTGACAAAAACACGGTCATTGTCTCGCAATATGTTGATCGTGTGAAGTGTCGATTTCGTACAAAGGAAGGAAAAAAAATTGTTAACGAGATTTCGTTTCTTGTGGAGAAGAAGTTACCTTTTGATTTGATTCTGGGAATGGACCAACACGAGGAATCCAACCCAGAAATCAATTTCAAAGAGAAGGTTGTGCAATTGCGAGATGCACACTCTGAATTGAAACCTATCAAACTGTATCATAAGTCTGGCTTTGACTCTAGTCCGTCTTTCTGTTGTATGAGTTATCTAGCATTCCGATCGATGGTTTCAAAGAAAAAGTTGGAATATGAAGTAATGGTGGTTCTAGTAAAGAAAGCAGGTGAATCTTCTACTTCTTATCCTCCTTCGATTGAAAAACTCATAAGCGAGTATAAAAAGTTGTTTACCGAACCAACAGGAATAACTGAACGTGCTATCAAACACACAATTGAAATTATTCCTGGCAGTAAGATTCCCAAGGGCCCTATTTATCAAATGTCTTCTAAGGAACTTGAGGAATTGCGAAAACAACTGCAAAACTTAAGAGAAAAAGAATGGATTCGTCCTAGCTCCTCTCCTTATGGTGCCCCTGTCTTGTTTGTGCCCCAAAAGAAAGGTGAGTTATGTCTCTGTATTGACTACAGAGGGTTGAATGCTGTCACTATTAAGAATGTCGAACCTCTACCATGAATAGACGACTTGCTAGACCAGTTGTAATGCTGTAAGTTTTTCAGTAAGATTAATCTGACGTCAGGGTACCATCAGATCGAGGTGAAATCCACAGATTAACACAAGACCGCATTCCGAATAAGGTATGGTTATTACGAGTTTGTGGTAATGCCCTTCAGACTGACTTATGCCCCAACAACCTTCCAAAGGTCTACGAATGAACTTTTTCGTCAATGGTTAGATAAGTACGTAATTGTCTATCTCGAAGATATTCTAGTGTACAGTAAGACACTAGAAGATCATGAGAAGCACCTTCGTCTGGTGCTAGGGAAGTTGCGAGAGGGCAACTTCAAGATCAATCCTAAGAAGTTTGAGTTTGCTAAGTCCGAAGTGTTATACTTAGCACACATAGTGAACGAAAAAGGTCTACGGCCAGAAGAGAAAAATATTTCAGCAATTAGAGATTGACCACAACCTACGTCTATAACTGAATTGCGATCTTTCATTGGTTAAGCTAGTGACTACAGGAAGTTTGTTAGAAACTTTTTACTGATTGTTGCACCAATGCGAAGATTGTTAAAGAAAAAAACTATCTGCTTGCGGGATAAAGATTGTGAGTCTTCCTTTCGGAAATTGAAGTATGTCATGACTCGCTACCCTGTCCTTAAGATTGTTGACTCGTCTTTGCCTTTCATTGTCACCACTGATGCAAGTCAGTATGGAATTGACACTGTTCTCCAGCAACATGACGGCAAGGGCTATAGACCCATAGAATTTATGTCTAAACGACTGCCGTGTGACAAAGTCGCAAACTCCACATATGAAAAAGAACTCTGTGCCTTAGTCTGTGCGTTGGACACATGGAGGCACTACCTGTTAGGGAGACACTTTACTGTGTATTCATACCACTCAACCCTACAGTGGATAAAAACACAGTCCAGACTCTCTAACAAGTTAGTAAGATGGTCTGCGTTCATTGACACCTTTGACTTTGAACTCAAGACTATCAAAGGTAAGTCTAATGTGGTTATAGATGCTTTGTCCCGACGCAGTGATTTCTTTGGTTCAAATGTCTCTTACTTGGATGTTGGGAATGCCCTGAAAGACCAGATTCGCCAATGATATGCTACTGATCCTATTTGAAAACCAATCATGGATATCCTTGTACAAGATCCGTCCCAACTACCCAACTATAGACCGACTGATGGGTTGTTGTTCTTGATTGACCAAACCGAATAAAGATTGTGTATTCCTCACAAGAAAGAGATTAAGAGTTTGTTGATTGGGGAATGTCACGATTCTGAGGGTCATTTTGGTTTCAAGAAAACATATGCTGAAGTCAGAGAACGTTTCGAATGGAAGGGACTTAAAGAAGATGTACTAACATATGTTCGTACCTGTTTAGTGTGTCTGAGAAACAAGTTGTCGCATGAAAATCCCCTTGGACTTCTCAAGCCATTACCTATACCAACTGAACCAGGTGAGTCTATCTCAATTGACTTCATGAGTCTTGTTAAAAGTCGCAATGACAATAGTCAAGTGATGGTAATTGTATACCGTTTCTCTAAATACGTTATGTTTGTTCCCTTACCAGCAGAAGTACGTACTGAACTTGTCATCCAGAAATTTCATATGCAATGGGTCACTGAGTATGGGTTCCCTAAATCCATTGTGTCTGATTGAGATGTCAGGTTCACCAGTCTGCCATGGCAAAAGATGATGGAAGCTTATGGCACGCGACTGACCATGTCGTCAGGAAAACATCCCGAAACAAATGGCCAGACTGAACAGATGAACTGTTTGTGCCAGCAACTTTTGCGCATGTATGTTAGACCCGATCAAATTGATTGGGATGAGAACTTACCCAAAATTGCGAGTGCATATAACAACAGTGTCCACACTTCCACTGGACGAACTTCGAATGCACTTCACAAAAGGTGGAAACCTAAACGTCTCATTAATGTATTAAATTGGGACCAGTTCCTTAGGTTGCCCCAGAGACTCGATAATATGCAGTATTGTTTCAGGAGGACATTCAAAAAGTAAAAGATAATCTAAGGAAAGCTCAACTACGGATGATTGAACAAGCCAACAGGCACCGTTGACCGTCTACATTCAAAGAGGGTGATCTGGTTTGGGTAAAATCTAAAGAGTTTTCACTAGACTCGGAGAAAGATGTGTCCCAGAAATTGCTTCCTGTCTATTTTGGACCCTGGGAAGTTCTCAAAGTAATTGGAGATGCAAAAGGACCGTCTTATCGCATTGATATTCCCCCTCATCTCAAAACATATCCTGTTTTTCACGCGTCCAAACTATTACCCTATGTAGAAGGAAATGAGTTCCTACACAGACCTTCTATGATTCCGCCAGACATGGACGACAGATACGAGGTAGACAAGATCATAGAGTATGGGTACTTTTCTACAGGTGGGCGTGGACGACCCCATAAGCAGTTCAAGGTACATTTTAAGTCTCCGGCACCATCTGAGGACAGATGGTTTAGCAAACGAGAACTACTTGAAACTGCTCCTGATACTGTCGCTGCTTATGAACGAGGGTTAAAGTCTTAAATATTTATGCGATGGAACTCGAAAATGGGCCGGCAGGAATGCAGTAACCCTGTTCAGAAGTAGCCTGGGGCCCGAAACTCAGCCCCAGGCAATACAGACCTCAGTCGGTCTGCATTGGGCTGTGTGACCAAGACACGTCCGGGCCTGAGTCTGCTGCGTTCGGCTGTGTCACCAAACGTTGGACACTAGAAATTCAAGGGTCAAAGTCAACTGTAGAGTCAAAGGTACCGCGCCCAGGCCCTTGGTTGGATACACTCACTTGTTGTGCGTAGGTACCCAGACAACATCCAGGCCGGAGAGAATTCGGTTTCAGACCAATTTGGGCCTTCGTTTGCATTGAGATCTGGACGGCTGAAGGATGCAGCATCCGGGGTCCAGACCTCGCGTCAACGGTACATAAGCGCTGACTTCCTGGTTTTTGACATTCATTCATTCTGTCTTGCGTTGATGCTGACTTCACGCGTTGACTCCAACGCTGGCTCGGCGCTGCAACGCTGGCTCGACGCTACGATGATGGCATTGTGATTCGGCGAGGCGTTGCTGGTCCGGCATGGTGGCTGGCTTGCACCTGTCTTCTTGGCACGCTGACGTGGCAGCTGCCATGCACTATTGCAGATATGGCTGCTGCCACGTGTATCATTGGCCGATGTGGCTGTTGCCACGTGTTATACGGCTGGAACTACTTGACCGACACGGTTGTTCTGTTTCATCGTCATTCAGGAGGAGATCAGGACTGTGGACAGATCGTGGATACGTTCCTGGCTGTCTTCATGTCGACATTGCTCCAGTGCTGATGAGGGAATGATTAGACGTGCCACGTGGCACATCGAGGTTACTTTGGATACTCGTTCAGACTATTGATTAT
>BFEA01000559.1:1001352-1015621 GCA_003427395.1 Chara braunii | reverse complement strand
AAAAAGAAAAGAGGTTGGGGGAGAGTGGGTTAGTGGCAGGGTGGTGATACCAGGCTCTTGGGTGGCCAAGAGCAAAGTTCTACCAAGATCCACATGATCTTGGCCTTCAAGATGTTGCTGGTGTGATGCCACAGCAGTAATGATGATGATGGAGGGTTGGCTGAGATCTTGATCAACCACCCTACTGCCACAGTCACACAGCCCCCTAGCCAGGGGGGAATCTTGAACTGTTGCCAAACTGCTGCTGCAACAGTATAGAGATAATGAAAAAGAAAAAAAATAATATATATATCTCTGTGGCACAGCCCCCTAGCCAGGGGGGTCTTCAACAGGTGTCCACGTGGCAGTGCAGATTGCCACGTCTGCAGGCACCAACAGCCACGGCGTGCGCGGGGGGGGGGGGTAAATAGTTGGTGTGGAACTGTTCAACACGAACGTTCCACACTATACAGCCATGCATACAGTTTGGCCAGTGTGTTATAGCACTGGCTACGCCACATCTAGATGTGTATAAGAGACAGGTTCCGCACTATACAGCCATGCATACAGTTTGGCCAGTGTGTTATAGCACTGGCTACGCACGCGCATGAGTGTTGCCTGCCCAGGTTCAAACCTTGGCAGCAGCAGCAGCATCCCGGATATCTTGATAATATATATCTGGGAGCGGGGCGGGGCGGAGCAGCGTGGGCGCGTGGTGCAGAGCGAGGCGGGGCGGGGCAGCGTGGGCGCGTGGTGTGCGTGCGGCTGGCCTTGTGTGGTGGCGCTCTCCTTTTCCACCACGTGTCACTCTCTTCCCGCTGTTGCCTTTTTCCCATTTTTTCTCCGCTGCCGCACCGAAAAAACACCTGAAAATCCCGCTGTCGGGATTACACCGATCCCGCACCCACTGTTGCATGAGGGGGGAAGGGCGTGTTGGAGCGGGGACCGTTCCCGCTCTGATACCAGTGTGCCGGACCCGCCGGGATGGCGGTCCGACAGGATGGAGACRAAGGGTRGACGARGGAGGAGAYARAGATRGARCTGGAAGGGACAGCGCAGCTCCGACGCAGACTCAACACGCACGTACTCCAAGATCTGCMAAAGTGAAGAATGACGAAAAACAGACAAGTGCTGGGGTATACCCCCAGCGGACTGACTGACTGGACTGGACTGGCCTGGTACCGACAGTGGTACCGGGCAGGACTAGAACAGCACACGGCCTGTGGGGTCAGGCCACGGCCTGGTCCCACAGGCCGAACTGGGCAAATTGCCAAATAGGCCCTGGCTGTAGGCCAGGGCAGATGAAGGCCCGCTGCAGTGCACAAAAAAAATAAGGGGCTCAGGAACTCGCACATGCACAGCAGTTGGTGCGCCACAAACGGACCAGTCGAACTAAATTCTGATAATAGACAACAACAACAACTGAGTTAATGCACTGGTGAGGACAGACAACCCTCTTAAGAGTCTTAACTGCTGTTGGCCATTCTGAAGACACCTATCATATTCTGTACAATGTCTACAAATATCTCGGAAAAAGACAAACAAAAAGGAAAAGTAACATAAAATCAGAAAGTCCAGCCTACACAGGATACTGTACAAGGAGAAACTGTTCCTGAAAAATCGTGTGCTTCTGATGGGATAAGTGTACAAGGAGAAATTGTTTCTGAAAATCTAAGGACACCTTTCTCCAGTCTGCCTCGATAACCTCCAATTGCACATTCTTTCCTGGGATCCAGTTGGTGACTGAACACGAGTCTGCCCTTCTGATCTGACACAGCCCAACAGTTACAATTGTCTCTGCATGGAGCCTTTCGGCCTTCCTTTTCTCTGGGGAGTCTTTGGGAACTTGGTTTGCCTGATCTTTCTCCAGTCCGCCTAGATAACCTTCTTTATAAATGTCATCATGTTCCGTTGGACCTTTTGGAACTACTGGTAGTCTGCATTTGGAGAATCCTACTCTGTTTCTTGCCATCCACAGGAACCAGACTCCCAATATTCTTGAAGTCTATTTCTCCCCAGGATTTGTCTTTCATCCCACTTGTCGTCATGATAGGCTTCTCCAATTTGCCTGGATAACCTCCTTTAAGCCTCTCATCATGCGCAGTTGGACGTTTTCCAACGAGTGATGGTGTGGAGAATCCTACCCTGTTTCTTTCCAGTCACAGGAACCAGACTCCCAGTATTCTTGAGACTTACACGGCCCCGGAAAGAGTTGACATGTGTGTATTCTCCGCAGGATTTGTCTTTCATCCCACTTGTTCTCATGAGAGGTTTCTCCCGTTTGCCTGGATAACCTCCTTTAGACCTCTCATCATGCTCCGTTGGACGTTTTGCATAGAGTAATCTGCATTTGGATAATCTGACTCTCTTTCTTTCCAGCAGCAGGAAGAAGACTCGCAATATTCTGGAGACTTACACGGTCCGGGGAAGAATTGACAACTTGACATGTGTCTATTTGGCCCATGATCAGTCTTTCATCTTGCGTCTTGCCATGAGAGGTATCACTGTGACGTTCAGAGCATAGACTTCGCCTCCAGGACCTGAATTCCTGGGCTCTGGGACAGGACCACCTTCATCCACTCATAGTGGGCGCAAAGATGCTCACATTCATTCTTTCTTTTGATAGCGCACCGCCTCCCACTGGGCGCGCTGAGGAATATCATCAGCTGCTCGAGAGTACCCAGTTTCACCGTCGGATATCGTCTGAAGTTCTTCTCAATGTTCTGAACACCAGAAAAAATGGACATGGGGGATCAAGCTTCTGTTGTGCTGTGTCCACGTGCTCTTGACCTTGCATTCGAGTTCGTTGGCGTGGTATTTCAGTCTATAACGGAGTGAAACTCAGCATCTGGTGTGGTATTTCAGTCTGTAACGGAGTGAAACTCAGTATCTAGCGTGGTATTTCAGTCTATAACTGAGTATCAAGTGCTTCACTACCGGTTGCCGTGCAGTCGGGTAGACGGCCTGTATTGCTCGTGGCCCGTGGGCCTTCTTGCCAAACCCGGAAAGTTTGGGCGCAGAAAACCAAAAAGGTTTTCGTGTGGGCCGTATCTACCAACTTTCCCAACTCTTTTTTTTTTTTTTTTTTTTTTTTTTTTTTTAATGTATTGTAAAGGTGGGATACAAGACGGATGGCAGTCACCCAGAGTACTCGGCCACTTGGTTGTCCAGATGAACCCCTCTGAAGACCCCACCCACCCTTCCTCTCGTCTTTTGCCCTGGCGCACCCCCACTTCCCCTGTCCTACCCTAGTGTTAACCACCCAGGACCATCACCCATTGCCATCCCCTGTCCTACCCTAGTGTTAACCACCCAGGACCATCACCCATTGCCATCTTGGCGGGGTGACCTGACCAGACAGCGGTTGCAGGTACCGGGGCTAAGCAGAGACGCCTACCCCCTGCTCAGCCCCGGTTGAAGCAGACGCCGTGCAAGCCTGATTGCACCGGGACTTCGTGAGCTAGGTTTGAACATGCTACTACAGGTCTTCATGAGGGTGCCACCTCTACGGGTAGCCCAAAGCTAGAGGGTAAGTGTTTCTCCAGTCTGGTAACTCTCTGGAGGGTCGAAGAGAGACCCTGGGCCTCACCACACCACTCACCAAACGTGCAAAACGAAAATGCATCTCCCACTACAACGTCGAAAGCTACACCAGCCATGCTTTTGTCTTTTCGACATTTGGTGAGTGGTGCGCCGAGGCACCCTATCTCTTGGAAACTGGTTAACTTGCTTGTAGTAGTGTAAATTTGTAAAGCCCAAATTGATGAGAAGATTCAGTGCCATGGGTGGATAGAAAGCTTACACACGACGTTGCAGACGATGTAGTTTGCGCGTGAAAGCGTTGATCATCTTGCGAACTCATAGATTGTGACAAGAGGCGTCTCAGCACTTCCGTGACCTAATCAACCCCTATCTGACCGTTGGCGCCTATCTAATAAACACCTGTCCCGCAACAATTTCCCGTCTTGTCATTGTCTAGGGACGTCTCGGTGCACCGTGCACGGTTTACACGGGAAGTCGGAAGAACCGAGCGGATGGAGGGTCGAGGGACACCTCCGTTGAGTAAGAATACTCAAGACGACCACGCACCAAGACCCAGATAATCACGTCTTAAATTGTCGTCAACAGAAATACGGTCCTAACCCAGTCAACGCCGAAAGACCTAATACCCCGTTCAACAATGCATTCACTCAACCATCACATCGATACACGGGAAGCCCTTCATCTCCTGCGACCTAATATACAGTCGGGCATCGGGTGTGTGACGAGCTTTGAGTGTGCGACAAGTGGCGTGTCACGAGAGTAACAGGTATCATCGACATAATCGACCTCCTATCACACCGAAACTCGCCGAGTTTTCCCATCCCATCGTCTGGGAACGTCTTGTCATATCACGCATTTGCAATCTGATACACAGTGGAGTATCGGGTATATGGCATAGTACACGTGTCATCTTCCCAATCAACCCTTTATCATATCCAAACTCACCCAGTTTTCCCTAGCCATCCTCTGCAATGGGCGTAGCAAACACACGTTCAACGCGAAAAAGTGTATGAATTCCCGTCTTGCGAAATAATGGGACAATTCTTGTGGAGCGTTGGGTGTGCAACACGTACCTTCCCATGTCTAACCAACCAACGAGCCGAAAAGTCCTTCCTCATCATCTGGAAATGTCTGCGCATATCTTCCCCATCTACTGACGAAAATATTCCTCTCCTCCAAAGATACGAATCCTCCAAACATATCAGCCATGGTCGAGAACTCTAGTAGTTTCACATAACCCAATGGTCGAAAACAAGATGCTACATCGACGTCCGTCATACCGCGTGTAATCTTTATACGTGTCGCCTGCTCCATCACAACGTCCGACGCAAAGAGACTTCCATTGACACAGTGCATTAAGAAATCAGACTGCTCACCATAGAGATTCGACCCCGCGACCTCCGGCTTTGCCTCGAACAACCTTGATCTTGTTGTGCTATTGACATAATCATCATCCCCTTCATGATCATTGTCCACCTCCTCACCTTCAATTACCCTCCCTTCCTTCTCCCCCTCCACCTCTTCCTTCAGGGAACGAAGCCTCCACCTATTGCCCAAGCTTCTCCTTCTATATCGGCTTCTCCTCCTGTGTCCCAGTCTGCGAGTGGAATGCGTCAGAGGAAGAGAAAGTGATGCCAATTCTTCTCCTTCCAGGACCCCAACGTTCAGCCTAGATCGCCATATATCACGGCCAAGCCAGCGACTGCTCAAGAAACCACTCCCTCGAATCAACTCTTCATCTCCATTTTGCTCCATTGCCTCCAAATTTAGCACGGTATCAGTCCAGCTTCGAGCTCGATCCCCCGCCAATTTTCCCACCATGTTCTTGAACCTCCAAGACCACGGCCAATCGCCGAATAGAGTTGGCATGATGAGGATTCTGTCCAGCACGAAGGCGATCGCGAGAGCGTTCCGCAGCCACCCCAGCTGCAGCTTGCGCAAGCTGAGATTCTTCTCGGGATCGCTGGCGGATTCCTCCAGCAATTGTTCTGGAATTACCTGTTCGTAGCGCAAGAAACCCTTCTCCAATGGAAACAGATAGGAAGGAGGGTCCACGTCCCAGAGAGCGCAGTCCCTTAGCCGCATCCGCTTATTGTGTGCGCTTCCTTCATAGTTCGTATGGATCATAAACGGCGTGGGCAAAGGGTGGCTAACGGCCTCGTCTTTGTTGTTGTCGGGACCAACAGCTGCATCAGCTGCCGTTCCGTCATTTGCAGAGACTGTAAGAGAATCCTGACTGGATGTTAATCCAGGATTCGGTCTTGGTTCCAGCCCTGAGGTTAGTCCTCCAGGGGCAAGCGGAGGAGCAGGAGGAGGAGCTCTCCCAACTGAAGCCAGTTCTGCGAAGCTGGAATCAGCAGCTGCAATGGGCGAGGGGACAGGCAGCCCGCTGTAGAAGAAGGATAAACCGTTAGCGAAGAGGCCTTGAGGCAGCGCACCGATCAATAGTAAGCCGTCGTAAAGTCGATAGTAGACGCCTGAAGGAAGAACTAGTTTCGAGGTAGCAGATGGGAGAGTGACTTTCAACATGTCGTTGAACACCTGCTGATCCCAGTGTTGCTTATCGCCTGTAGACAGTCTGGACGCCCAATCACGGAGCAACTGGAGTGATGGGTCCCGTCGGCGAACGAACATGAGACCCACATTAAAGTGGTATAACTTCGCATCGCACGGCGGCCAAGGGCCAGGATCAACGGCATCCAGCCTACCTACCTCCTGTGCTCCGCCGGAGCCCAAGAAACTGTCATCACCCAACGCAATGGGGCAGTCGGTGGAGCACAGAATGTCGGGCTCCGGATGGGAGAGGAAGTATGGGAGGGGGTTTCTGAACCATACCTGATCCGGATCGGCCGCCAGTACATCGTATCCAGCCTCCAACACGTCGATGATTGATGCTGGCTTGATCTTCTGCATGTCCCTGAATTGTTGAGACTCCCATACAGCCACATCGGGGCCGGCAAACCCCAGTCTCGACGTGGCAACTGGGATCCCTCGTCCATGAAGTGTCCTCAGCAGAGGCTCGTCCATCGCCACGACCACGTAGCTATACATACCCACCCTGTTCGCAGAGATAACCCAATTGAAGATGAAATCCTTCCAAGCAGAGTTCCCGATGGTGAGAACGATGATGTTCTCCTTCCCGGCCACTTTCAAGAGAAACTTCTTCGTCATCAAGAAACTGTCAATGGGAGGGGAAATCACATTCTGAGCTACCTCCCGCTCCCATTCTCTCCCGGGCTTCAGCTGTTGCTGCTGAGGCAGCTGGCTGGAGCCGCTCTCCACGTGTTTGCTATCACGACCGCCACTCTCCATGTCAGTATGGCGACCTTCTGCCGACTGCCGGGCCGTTTTGCGGAAGAATTTGTCAAGGAAGAGAAGGGAACCCGACGCACGATCCTCCTCGTCATGGTGTGCAGGCATCACCGCCGAACATGCAGAAGGAAGTCCAGTCATCTGATTCCACGTGTAGTTGGGATCGGGATTCGGGTAGTGCATACGGAACGCTAGCCAATCAACGTCGCAAGGGACGGAGGTAGGCAGCTGCAAGGACAACACGGCTGACGTCGACATACTACGCCACCAGGACAACTCCAGATCTAATGCGCTGAACTTATGCAGTGCCAAGACAGAGAGCATAAACAAGCTCACACACACGAAGACGGCCTCCCGGCGGAGCAGCCAAGCCCAAGTGGGCATGACTGTCCTTTACAAGCGAACTGAGGCTCCGGATATGGCCGCAACGCTCAATACTATGATGATCATGGCCGTGGCTATGGCATATTAGCCCCATTCAACTTGGCAGAAGGACAGTGAATGCTGTTATCACCATCAAACAGGCCATCGGGCTGCTCGAGTTGGTTGTCACGGGAGTTCAAGTGGCACGGTTTGTCAAGTGCAGCCAGACTGACTGTTTCCCCGTTGTGAGGGACGCTGGAAGGGTGACGCTTGATGGACTGCTAAGGCCCTGCGCAACCGCGTCAGTCACCCACCCCGTGCTCTTCAGGGATCCTTACCAATTCAATGGGAATGAGAAGCTCGAGCAGTCTGTCTTAGCATATCCAGAAAGGAGACTGCAAGACGCTCTTTTCGGACTTATAAAAGACACAGATTGAATTGTAAATTCACAATGTCAGAGCGGCACTTCTGAAATTAACCATTGGCAGGGACAGACTTCAAATTCATAAATCAGCAAGCGATTTACAAGGTTTCCAGGGATGTAAATGTGATTGACCATGCCCAGGAATATAAGGGCAATCATCCGAAGTAACTCGGACGTTATGTACTAGACAAGGATGCAAGTAAGCTTGCAATCCTGGAGAGTTTCTAAGGTATATTTGCAATCCTTCAGGGACGCGTGAAGATGGTTCCAAGCCACGTTTACAGGTTCGCTTGTACTAGACAAAAAAATTTCGATTTTTGGCAGTTAGGTCAAAATCGCGATTTTGGGGGCTAATTTGTATGCTCTAATCAATCAATCAAAAGTACACCTGTCAGATCAGGTTGTCCTGATTCACCGATACCAACTGTTACATGCCCAGTTGGGCAACGTATGTATAGCCAAGGATCCGCAATGTGATGAAAAGGACTGAATGGACAATGCAGTGCTAGTGGAATCTCAACAAGCAGTGTACATCCTGATACATACAAAAATGGCACATAATAGCTCAGGGAAAGACTTAGACCTTCCCTCACGTAGTGCAAGACAGCGCAGCAGAATGCTAGAATACCAATGACTAGCCCAATCAATGTCGCAATACAGACCAAACATACATCATCCTCATCACAAGGTGTGAAGGGGCCTGGTGCTACACACAGGAAGAATGCGCCAGGTCCAGACCATACACAGACGAAGAGAAGGGGATCAGACGAAGAAGAGGGGGAAGATGGGAATGTCGTCAACACCAAGTCCTTGGTACAAGTCCCAGATAATCCCTCGTCAAATGTCTGAAGCCCAATGTCGAGTCTGGATCCAAATGTCACCAAGCCCGCTCTCTCCTAGTCTGCTGATGCAGTGAAGTCAGGTAGCGAGAGGGTGAGAGGGAGATGATGGACTGAGAAGAGGAAGAAGAAGAGCTCTCTCTCTCATGTGCCAGGTACTAACCTGTGAAGATGGCGCTGTGCTGCAGGTACCTCGACGACGAGCTGGAGCTATGGCGCCGCAGGTAAGTCTCCCTGGCCTCTGCCCAATCTCTATCTCTCTCCAGTGCTACTCTAGCTCCTAATAGCGCCCAGCGCTGAAGACTACTGCTAACGCTACTACTACTACTGCAGCGCTCCTCCAGAGTGCTGCTGCCGAATCCTGAAGACTACCTCCTGCCTCCTGAACTGCACGTGAAGTGCCTGGGAAGTCCCTATGAACTACCTACAGCCTGTTGGGCGGGCCAGTCTTATATAGTACTGGCCCGTCCAGGAGGCTGCTCTTGCCAAGTTGCCAATGCCAAAACGTGCCAGACCCTGGCGTTGAAGCTCAAACAAAGTCTGTCTTGAAAAACAGGCCCAAAATGGCCTGCGCTAAAACCCTGGTCTGGTGCCTGAGTTTCAGGGCAGGTTGATCATATGAGGGCCTGAAAATGGCCCTCCGTTTCCAGCTGAAAAGACTAAGGGCCTGGAGGGCCCTGTTTTAGGCTGAAACGACACAGGGCCTGTAGGCCCTTGTTTTCAGGCTTTTAGGTTGAAAACGACACAGGGCCTGTAGGCCCTTGTTTTCAGGCTTTTAGGCTGAAAACAACACAGGACCTGAAAATGGCCCTCGTTCCAGGCGCAGTATGTTGCAGGGCCAATGCAGGCGCAGCATGTAACACCCCCCCCTCCTTATGAAATCAAGCCGGGTCGAGGGCGAAGCTGACGATCTGAAGGTGGAACCTGGACGAGGGTGCGACGTGGAAGTGAAGCTACCGGCTTGCCTTGCATCTTGTGTTCGTAGCGTGCGAGAACATCTAGAGCTGTTGCTTGGAGTTCCACACGGGTCAACCAACGGTCAGCTTTGTGGGTGCAGTACGCAAAGTGTACCAAGTATTCGGTCAGCCTGTTGTCGTAGCGTCGCTGGGAGATGATGTCGCCGACCTCTTGAAAACCGTCCATAGAGGGTGGGTCTTACGATTGTCGCCCCGGAAAATCGTCATGTTCCACTGGCGTGTAAAGAGCCAACTTGGAGCAATGAAAGACCGGGTAGACGGACAAGTGGGCGGGCACCTGAATGGTGAAGGAAGGTCCTTCGGGTGCATCCCCAGCGGGTGCGATCGCAGGGCCCCATCCATTTCGGGAGGAGCTTGCGAGAGATATCTTGTTCGAGGCTGAACTCCGCGGTGGAAATCCAAACGAGATCGCCGGCGCGGAATAGGCAAGGAAGACGCCTGTTGGCTCATGCATTGCTGCGTCTTAGCCATCTGGTCGCGTGCCTTGACAAGTAGCTTTTGCATGCGACGCAAGAAAAGAAGATGGTCGTCGCTCTCGGCTGCTCATGGAATGATTGTGTCCAACGGGGAAGTGACCGGCGAGCCGTGATCGAACTCGAAGGGCGACATCCCGATAGCCGGGTGGATGGATGAGTTGTATGGCAACTCGACATCCAGCAGACACTCGACCTAATCCTTTTGGTCGGGACAGATGAGAGTGCGAAGGAGGACCTGTGCGGTCTGATGCACCCTCTACGTTTGGCCATCTAATGCGCCCTCTCCGTTTGGCCATCGTTTAGGGGTGGCGAGCCGAACTCAGCTTAAGAGATAAGCCCCATCGTTTGATGAGCGTCAACCAAAAATCGGACATGAACCGAGTATCGCGGTCGCAAACGATTTCCTTAGGGTAACCCTTGGTTCGAATCCAACCAGCGTAAAGAACCTCGGCCAACTCCGGTGCCTTGGCATGATAGCGGCAAGGCAAAAACATGCCGAACTTTGTGAGTCGGTTGACCACCGTGAGAATCCCATCCACATTGGTCTTGTGCTTAGGGAACGGCCTGGTAATGTCCATGGCAATCGCTTCCCTCCGACGCAAGGGGACCGGTAATAGTCGCAACTCACTGTATGGACGATGGTTGCGGGATTTGCAACGTCGGCAAACCTCGCATGACTCGCAATAGCGTGTGATGTCGCCAAGAAGGTCAGGCCACCAAAAGCGCTCGCGAAGTCGGCCAATTGTTCGATTGACTCCAAAGTGCCCAGTGGCGGGAGCATCGTGAAACTCGCCAAGAAGCCATGTACGCAAGTGAGAGTCACTCGGTACACAAAGAAGGTCATTCCCCCGCGTGTAGACAAGCAAGTACCCCCCTTGGATCCGCTAGTGAGAAGGCGCCGGATTAGGAGAGGAGCAATTCGCGTACTTGTCGCGAAACTCGGGGTCGGTTTGGTAGCCACAGATGAAGCTGTCCCGCAGGTCATCGTTGATCTCGAAGGTCGAATAGCCTACAGTACAATGATCCCGGCGCCGTGAAAGAACATCCACAAAACGGTCAAACTTCCCCGAAATGTGATCGGGAAAGAAGTTGAATTGGTCGATGAAAGCCATCCAACGGGCGATGGTGCTATTGACGGTGTCTTGGATCTTGTAGAAGACCAACAGATTGTTGTCCGTTACCCATTGGAATTGACTTCGACCAAGGAGGAAGTGCCACCACCGCTTGAGCGCGTGGACGAAGGCTAGGAGCTCCTTCTTGCGTTCATCATCAATGGAGTGTACAAAGGGCACTTTCTTGCTGAAGTACTCGACCAGGTGTCAGTCCATGCCATAGCCGGACGCATTCGTAGTGACGCGTGTTGGCAATAGCGGGTCGTATATGCGCAAAACCTCCGTATATAATAGCGCGGCTTTGAGAGCCAAAAATTATTCCCGCACATTCTCTCCGAAGTCAAACGGCCGATCCTCGCATTGACGCTTGGTGAAGTGGGCCGCGATCTTCAGGTATCCCTTGATAAAACGCTGGTAGTAGCCGGCAAGGCCAAGGAACGAACGGACATCTGTGACGTTTCATGGCTCTGACCACACTTGGATGGCTTGAATCTAGTCCGACAACGGACTGATGCCCTCGGTGTGACAAAATGGCCCAAGTATTCTAGCTCTTGCCGGACAAACTCGCACTTGTCGTGGTTGGTTTTGTACTTGGCACGGCGGAGCGTCTCCAACACTCGTCGAAGGTGCTCAAGATGATCCTCCAATGTTCGGCTATAGACGAGAATGTCGTTTAAGTAGACTAGCACGAACCGGTCCAACATCGCATGGAACTCGTTGGTCATTTCTGCTTGAAAGGTCGTCTGGCGTTGGTGAGGCCAAAAGGCATGACCACCCACTCAAAATGTCCATAGAGTGTTTTGAACGCGGATTTATATCGATCGTTCGACTAGATTGAAATCAAATGGTATCCCGATTTCAGATCCAACTTATAAAAGTACTTCGCGCCACCCAATCACTCAAGGAGATCATCAATACGAGAAAGAGGTCCCGCATTCTTGACGGGTTGTGTGTTGAGCTTGCGGTAGTCGATGCACAATCGTAGATCCTTGTTCTTCTTCCGTACGAAGAGAACTGGTGCTCCGTATGGGGAGTTACTAAGGCGGATCCAGCCCTTCTCCAACAAGTCACCGAGTTGCATGCGAAGGACCGTAAACTCCTCCTCACTCATGCGGTAAATATCTTTCGGCGGCACGACACCGGCCTCAAGAATGATCTCGTGAGAGATTGGACGATCCAGCACCACACCGGTAGGTGACTCGAAGATGTCGGTGAATTCGTCAAGCAACCGTACCACACGGGGGTCCGAAGATAAGTCCGTGGGGAAAAAATGGGCGACCACGACGGTCCGTAGGAAGCATAGGCCTATCTCGTCGGGCTGCACGTAAGCCCAAGTAGCCTGGAATGACTTGGGCGTCACCACTTGGCAACGGATCCAAGGGTGTGGAAAATGAATAGTACACGGCACTTCAGAGTTGAAGGCGTCCCGAACGATAAGAGTCCGCCGGTGGAAGCTGACTGTGTGATCCGCACTTGCAAGCCAAGGCTATGTGCCCCCCACGGCCGCGGATCCTGCGGCCTCGGCCGCGGGCCCGTGGCCGAGACTGCGCGACGGAGGGCCAGGAGGGGGTGCGCGCGAAAAATCGTGGCGCGCACCCCACCTGCGCACGTCGGCCACTACCACCATGTACCAAAAAAAATTAAAATTTTGAAAAATTGGGGGGGGGGGGGGGTTGCGTGAGTGACAAAAAAATAAAAAATAAATAAAAAGAAATAAATATTGATTGATTGATTGATTGATTGATTGGTTGATTGATTGATTGATTGATTGATTGATTGATTGATTCCCCTCGCCCCGGCACACACACACACACACACACACACTCAATCAATCAATCAATCAATCAGAAGTCAACTAACATTTCGTTAAAATTGACATTTTTTACTATTTTCACGAAATTGGGCATCCAAGAAAAAATTGTGTTTTTTAGCGTGTTTTTGTGCCCACGACATTGGACCACTGATGGTCCGACGTTCTGGGGAAGCCGGACCATCTAATGTATCTCGACATAAAGTACCGTCAAAATACATCCGAGGGTCAAAAAAAAATGAAAAAAAATCAAGGCAAATCAGATGGTTCGGCGTCTTGGGGACGCCGGACCGTTAATGGTCTGATGTGGTCGACACAAAAAATACTAAAAAATACTGTGCTTTTTTGGAAGATCAATTTCGTGAAAATAGTAAAAAATGTCAATTTTAACGAAATGCCTGCTAGTCAATCAATCAATCAATCAATCAATCAACCAAACCAATCAAGATCCTATCGAATCGTAAACAATGGATCAGTGAGCGACAGAGGGGCGATTACGTATGGCACTCATTTTCTTTTTTTCTTTTTCTTTTATTTGAGCCTGAATCGCACTAAGATAGAATCAATAGGATCTTGATTGATTGATTGATTGATTGATTGATTGATTGACTCTCTCTCTCTCTCTCCCTCTCACACACACACACACACACACACACACACACACACATACACACACACGCACAGCAACACACACACACACACACACACACACACACACACACACACACACATACCAACCCCAGCCTGACCCTTTTTTTTCTTTATTTGTTTTCAATTTTTTCATCTTTTTTTTTTAAACACCCAATTTCCGAACACAGACCCTAAAAACATATCTCAAAAAATACAAGACAACTCATCGACCATGTCCCTCATGATAAAAAATGAAAAACAAAAATACTGCTTTTTTTTTTTTTTTTTCTCTAATACTCTAAAGGAAATAGAGGATCTCGCATGATAGTCCCACGCGAGCCCTCGACCACAGTGTTGGGAACGGCCAGAACGGGCCCACAGGCCTAGCACGGAGCGGCCAAGCAGACGCCAATGAAACGGCGCGAGGCGGGCAAGGCAGGACGAAATTGCACGACGCAGAGGCGGGGCGAAACGGTGCGAGGCGGCGCAGGCGGTGCGAAACGGTAGGATGTAGGGGAGGAGGTGGGGCGAGGGGGGAACGGGCAGCAAGAGGCGTGAGAGGGTCGGGCCAGTGGGAAACGGGAGCACTGCAGGAAAGGTGCAACGAGATGAGGCGGGGGTAGCAACGGTGCGAAACAGGAGCGCTGTGGGAATAATGCAGCGGGATGTGTGTGTGTGTGTGTGTATGTGTGTGTGTGTGTGTGTGTGTGTGGGAGAGAGAGAGAGAGAGAGAGAGAGAGAGAGAGAGAGAGAGAGAGAGAGAGAGAGAAAGAGAGAAGATGACGACCGTCAGCATGGCTGAGC
>BFEA01000559.1:959224-974859 GCA_003427395.1 Chara braunii | reverse complement strand
TGTTTTTGCGGGGGCGGGGGTCGGGTAGCCCCGCGGCGGCGTTCCGGGGTTGAAACCCCTACCCCGGCTTGGGCCCCGGGGATCCCCGCGTGACAACGCTGGCGGGGAGAAATCTGGAGTTGCACTATGACACGAGCGCAAAGGGTTTGCTGTTAGAGAGAAGCAATATATATATATATATATATATATATTTATATTTATATTTATATATATATATATATTTATGTATATATATATATATATATATTTTGCTGCTTCGCTGTGTATAATGAGTGAGTGAGTCTCACATTGAAACTCAGTGGATCATTTTTAACTGTCTCACTCAATTGATAGACAACTGAGTACAAATTTTATTCAGATCAGTGAGCTGCATATCAAGTGAACAGTGAGCTCAGAGAATAGAAGATCAGATTTTTGTAGAATGAGCTTCTTGGACTAGGCCGGGCGGATCAAAGCCTAGTTTTGTGAGTTCAATTTAGGTGATTGAGGTCTGAACGATGACTAGCCAATCCGGGTGAACTCAGACGGTCTTCGGACTTAGGGGACCTGGCGGACTTGGAAAGTTAAGCGGACAATATTTTGGATGATTCATCACCTTTGGCTGAGTTCATTCTGATAAAAAAAATTGGATAACTCGAGCCAGGCTCAGACGGACCCCATGACAGACCCAAGGCAGTCTAACGTAGACTCAAACAACTTTAACTCGACTCAAACAATTTTTATTTGACTTAAATAACTTTTACCCGACCCAAACTAGACTCTGACAACCTGAACCAGACACGAACAACTCGAACCAGATTAAGGCTACACAAACCTGAGTTGGGCAAGCCTCAAAACAGACTTAAGCCGTTCAACGCAGGTTCAGGTAATTCAGTGCAGGACCAGACAATCCAATGTAGAATCAGAAAGTTTGGCACGGACTCAACTCATTTATGCATGGATTCGGCGAACACTGGCGTGAACCAGCAGATAAGCCGAGACCTGGCTAACTAAGTGCGGACGCAGTAGACTCGACATAGACCCTACAAGACGAACACAAAACCCACGTACAGCTAACAACAACCATTTCGTCAAAACGGGCATATTATATTTTTTGAACGAAATCAAAACTGACTTTTTTTGCCAAAATCCGGTCGGAATTTTTTGCTCCTGGGGGTCCAGCATTCCCAAAATGCCGGACCCCATGCATGTATCTGGTCTAAGGTTGCGACCAGATTATAAAAAAATAAAAAAATAAAAAAAAACTGATTTTTTTTTTTTTTTTTTTTTTTTTTTGGTATCCGGTCTCAACCATAGACCAGATACATGTAGGGGGTCCGGCGTTTTGGGAACACTAGATCCCCAGGAGCAAAAAATTCCGACTGGATTTTTGCAAAAAAAATCAGTTTTGATTTCGTTCAAAAAATATAATATGTCCGTTTTGACGAAATGGCTGTTTAACCATCTCATCTGTGTCTAGTTACCCGGATTCCGCAAGCAGCTTCTGGCAGACATCATGGTTTCTACGCATAGGCGTGAAAGGAGAGGTGTTCTGCAGAGAGATGGTGGGTGAGAAAAGACTGAGGGCGACCTGTACTCTGCATCAAGACAAAAGTGAGGGTTGGGAGGAAAGAGTTATACGTGACCTTTGTTATCAGAAACGACTCATGATGTAAGAGGCTTTAGAGCGAGTGAAGAAGCAGACGCTTATTGAGTATACTTTCTACATTCATGGGTCAAACGGGAGATTACACACTACCCTCTCGTCGGTAGGATCCGTTGAGGAGGCGAGGAGAAAGGTTATTGAAAATCAGTAAAAGAGCTTAGCCATCAGCACCGCGAGGCAAATTCACCTCAGGCAGATTCAGACTAGAGAAAACAGGCAGGTTTCTGAAAACAGATCACAGCGGAGCACCTAGTATGTCGACGGAACACGAACAACAATTGTATTAATTGGCATTTGAGCGACAGTCAATCTGTTTTCTATTCAGTAGTCAGTCAGTTTATCTAATCAGCAACCAATCCCTTTTCTCTAACTAGCATCTACTGCTCTCTAAACAGCAATCAGTTATCAACAATCAGTTATCAGCAATCAGTCATAAGCAATCAGGGTTCAACAATCAGTTATCAGCAATCAGTTATCAGCAATCAGTTATCAGCAATCAGTTATCAGCCATCAGGTTTCTTCGATCAGTTCTTAGTGATCATCTACTCAATCTGCACGGCCTAATTTACCCATGAGTACAGTCGAATCCTTTCGAGTCAGCAAGTCAGTGCTGGCCAACCTCAATCAGATTTCATGTAAGGAGGCATTCCGCTATCAGTATGCCAGTGTCATTGGTTTTAGACGAGGAAATCTGTCAATCTTCGTTGTCCAGACCAGTTTTGTTGATGGCACTATCCACGATCTGAGGCCCTATCTGAAGAAGGGTAAAGAGGCTCATGAGTATTTTGACGCCGTGTGAAGCTCCGCCATGAGAAATCTCGAGCAGAGGGAGAGAGAAATCGATGAGAGTGGCACCAAACTGTTTCGCAGCTTTGGGCCCAAGCTTTATACGGACTATCATAAGCCCCCCGTTCCTGTCCTTCTCACAGATGGCACAAGTTGGCTTGATATGATCAGCTTGGCAAAAAGGTATATCTCTCCAGCAGTGATCGACATTGAGGCACTGACTAAGTCTACTGAGTATCCCTACCTCAGACGAGGATTTTGTTCAGTAGATGGGTTGCCTACATTGTGGGAGGAGTTTTGCTCCACGGTTAACTACCCTGTCATGTATCTCGGATGGTCATGTTTAGAGCTTGCTGGCTTCAGGTGGCTCTTTGTCACGAGGTCTCAATCTCAGACTGTACGCGGGCATGGGTCACGGCACCAGAGATGAACAGCAAGAATAGAGATTGAAAGAGACTGCCTAGAAAGAAGAGTGAGAACTCTTGAGAGGTACTGACAACGCTTGCTTATGTGTACTTTTTGAGATTATTATGAGTTATCATCCTTCCCTCACTCATTTGACCTGGTCATTGTCAAAGTCAGTCAGTCGGTCTTGCTTCTTGCATTGTTCTTGCTTGATGATCGATTTCTAGGATGACTCTATCACAGTTCTCAAAGTCAGATTGACATAATTGATGCATATTGAGCACTCCATAATGATGATTATTTGCATGATTCTCTGTTGTTCCGAATCAAAATAAAAGATTCCTAAGACCGGGGACCGACGAAGACCGTAATTGAAGGGTTTCGCTCGAACCACTTAGAACGACCGGAAAGCCAACAGGCTGTCACGCAGGATTTTGTATGTGATTGCAATAAATAAAATAAATTAAACAGGAAGGGATTTGCATTAATTAATTTATTTTATTTATTGGAATCACATACAAAATCCTGCGTGACAGCCTGTTGGCTTTCTGGTCGTTTAAGTGGTTCGACTGGAAAAAGTGCGACAAAAATGGCGTCGTTGCCGGGGACATGAAAATATTTTCGTGTCCGAAGCGAACCTGGGTCATCATCATCTTTGAGCTTTGATTTGAGCGTGAGAACTGTTGACAACGTTGTGAGCTTCTTATTGATTTTATTATTCTCATTGAGTCTCGATTCTTCTGAGAGTCACAACTGCTAACTGTGTCTTATTTCTTTCTTGTGTGAGGTTCCACACTGGACTGAAGAAGGAGACTGATATTATTGACTGGAGAGAATCAGGCTTGAATTCAGGTATACCTCATGAGCCTATGTTGTCCTTTTAGCACTGAGAAGGGAAAGGAAGAATTTAGAGCTCGGGGAATTCAACAAGAATGCTAACTTCTGGTGCATTGAAAGAACTTTCGAAAGTAACTACCCAAGGAATATTCCCCTATCAGTATGAGCATTGTTGGGTCTACCTTTCAGGCAATTCGGCTATCAGCGTACTGCTAGCTCGCTTCTTGGAGGGAGATATTTATGATATCCGTCCCTATGTCAAGAAGGGAGACTGTGACGATGGTGAGACCTTCAACTGGTTATGGAAAATTGTAATCCAGTCTCCTTATGATGAGAAGGCAGAATTAATTAAGCAGAAGAAGAAAGTGGAATGGGGTTTAATGCCAGTGACATATGAGACCGTTCTGACTCCTCCCATACCTGACAGCTATTGTGATGGGACTAACTGGTTGTCGATAATCAACATGGTATTGACAAGGGAGGAAAAAAACGGTGGTCATGAGAACTAAAGAGATTTCAACAGAAGAAATCAGACAGAGAAGGCAGAAGTTCGGTAGAGGTTCAGGCCCACGTCAAGAGGAAGTAGGGTGTCTCCTAAAGTCAATGAACACTCTAAGTAAGAGAGAGATGTTCCCATACGAAGTTGTCAGATATGAGATGGTCGAGAGTGGGTGGGAGCAGAAACGATTATATATAATAACATTATTTTTTACGGAATTGGACGTGTATGATGTAAGAATTTATGTCCCAAAGGAGAGAAGTGTTGAAGCAGTATATGGGAGATGTTGGGGATTTGCTGAGGAAGTGGTACTGAAAGAGAAAGAGAGATTCGAGAGGGAAAATAAGAACTTCACAGGATCAACTCGATTTACTATCTTTGAGGGATTTTCGGCTCCTCCCTTGCCTGATATAAATTTATCAAAAGATGATTGGTTTGTGGTGATTGAGTTTGCCCAGGAAGTGAAAAGAGGCCAAAGAGTCGGATGAGCCAACGCTATGTACCCTTGAGAGAGAAATCTAAGCTTAGACTGATAAGAGGCCATGAAGGGTTGAGTAAGGCTGAATCAGGGAAGTTGTTGAATTCTCTTAATTCTATAGCGGGTAGGGCTGTAATTCCTTATGAAATCGTGAGGTATGAAGCCATAAAGAGATCAGGATAAGAACAGGATAGTCTGTATGTTCTTACATGCTATTTTATTGATCTTGATTAATATGATATTGGGATTTATGTGCCAAAGCAGAGATTTAATTAAGGCCGAAAAGGTGCGTGTTGGCAACGAGCGTCGAATCTTGTGCATGATGAGAAAAGAAGATTAGAGCGAGAGGAAAAGAACTTTTCCTTTAGTACCTATGTCAGACCTTTTGTTGGGATACCATCTCCACCTGTTGACGGACTCACATTCCCAAGATACAATTGGTATGCTGTGATAAAGTTTGCATGGAAAGTGAAAAAAACCCAATAAGAATACTCTCAGTAGCTAGGATAACTACTGAGAGGGGTAAACTCTATGAGGTGATAGGGTGTGATAATCATTTTGTGATCCTGAGATATGAAACTCATGAGAGAGGGTTCATAATATTTCACATCCCAGTGGTCAAATTCCTGAGTACAGGCAGCCTGGACGTAAGGATTTATGTTCAGGCAGACCTAGAAAAGGAAGACGATTACTTGAAGTGTCAGACATGTGCTTACATTAGTCTCATAAGAACCAAGGAGTGTCTTGAAAAATTAAAGAGAAAAATAACCTGGAAGAAAAAAGTAAGATAATTTGAGAGGCTTCCTGAGTTCTCAATTGCTAAGGGATTTGAAGGCAAGGGAGATTGGATGCCTCTGTTGGAAGCTTTTGATGAGATTGGTAGAGCAAGAGAAAAAGACTTCACTGTGAGGATAAAATCCCTACTTTTGAATGTCTTTGAACACAGATTCGAGATCCCTGATTATGTCCAACCTGATATCTACCTTTCAGATATTGTTTATGATGTTTAACAATGCCCAGCTTGACTGAACAGCTGACACTCGGGTTTGTGTTGGAAGGTAGAATAGTCAAGGTAGAAGAGACTCTTTGGATCTCTGACAGGAATCTTTCTACCCTAGATGAGCTTGAGTTTTTGCAGTCTTTCTTAGATCGCATGAGAGATTCTGCCTTGAGAATTATCACTGACCAGACTGAGATAAACTATCTGTTGAAGGTGGTGAAAGTGAGAACTACTGAGAGAGTATCATATCACACTTTTCAGGAACGAGTCTCTCTTGCAAGAAGAATCAATAGTGGGTTGTAAACGATGAAATTTGATTAGAAGATTATAGATCTAACTCGATATTTTATGATTCAGGGTACTGTAAAGGGGTATGACAGAAGACTGAGTAGGGATGATGAGAGAGAGTTCATTGAAGATTACATTGGAAGGCTTAGAAGGATTGCACTGCCCTTAATTATCACCCAATCAATAATTGCTTATACCCTATATGTACAGAACTCTCAGGGGGTAAAGCAGGCAAGAGAAGAAAGAAACGAGTCTGTATCCCTTGCTAGAAGAGTGAGAGACTGAGGGGTAAGGAAGGAGAGGACAAGAGTGACAGAGAGAGAGAAGAGAACATCTGGGAAAGTTTATGGTCAAGATAGCAGGACGAGGAAGGTCGAGTTGTTCCGCAGGGACCAATGAAGAGGTCGTGGTTGGGGTTATACGGGAATTGGTCGAGAGAGTACACACTATAAAAGGAGGGTCAGATATTGAAAGAGCAAAGAGGCCGGATGAGAGGATTTCATCCTTCAGAGGACCTCATGTTAATGATTTTTTGGATGAGTATGAACTATTTAGACTCAGTTATGGCAGGACAGATAAGCAACACCTTAACCACCTTCTATATTATTGTGATACTGATTTAAGACTGGCAGTTCAGGAACTAATGGAAGGTGCTACTACCTGGGGAGAGGTTCAGGAGAGATTGAAAAAGAAATTTGAGAAAGATTCAGTTTCAACCACAACTAAGGACTTACTCAACATCAGAAGAGCTAAATATAACACTTTCAATGTTTTTCTTCAAACCTTTATCCGAACAACAAAAAGAATTTCATATTTGGATGAAGCTCAGAGATGCCACATATTTTTGACAAATTTTACTGACACTGAAAGACAAGCAGTTCTTAATCAAACTCACCACTGTCCTCTCAGATGGGATAAAATTGTTGCAATCATAAGAACTTTACCTACCGTCTCTCATAAGAAAGGTCGCTGGATCAGATCAGTACTTTGGTCAAGGATCGGGAGACTGAGAATGAAATGAATAGAGGAAGCAATCTGACTGCTGATAATATTCTTCAAAAGGTAATGACTAACTTTATGCCTGCGAGGCCTGCAACGCATGTTGTGGATGACAGAGGAAAAAAAAAGGCTGATAGTGAGGAAGATGAGGACGATAATGATGACAACGAAAGTTATGGTAAGAAGGGGGATTATTCCAGATCAAAAAAAAATGGGAAGAATGGTGATGGAGGAAACAGAGAAAGAAGAAAATATGATGAGCGTCCTAAGAGAAGTTTTACTTGCTACTATTGTGGTGAAGGGGGTCATACTACAACCTCTTGAGGAGGTTGTAAGGAGTGGGGTGACAAAGAAAGATGCAATGGGCCATGTATGTGATAGTTCATGGAATAAGTTGGGTCCCAGACATCCAGGAGGTATGAGGTTTTTTTATCTTAAACATGATGAAAAGATGAAGATTAAGAAGAAGAGAAAGGCTAATGTGAATGTTCATTTCCTCATTGGAGAATTGCTTAATGAACTAGTACAAAGGATAAGTGACCCTTATACCATGATTGAGTTGTCTCTGCAATCCTTAACATTGATAGAGTGTGAGTCTAGCGAGGCATCTGCAAGTGAGTCTCCATTGGGAGGGAGTCTTACATCTCAGAATCCTTCTGAATTAGTAGAGTCCTCTTCCAATGAAATGACTCACCTCCTGGCTAATATGATGTCGTTCCATGATGATTTACCCCAAAAACTTATCATGGAACCTAGTGTCAGGATTGGTGAAGTGAGAAATCTCCAAACCCGTATGACACCTCAAATGATAGAGGAAAAGAAAAGGAGGAAGGCTGAAGAGTCATTGATTAACATCCTTCATGATCTTGAACAGGACCGTTCACAAGGAAAAAATGAACAGGGGAAAAAAAAGAAATTTGTTCTCAAGAGTGACCTGGACGATGACACAATGATTTCTGATGTAATTGCTAAAATGCTGGAAGAGACGGAAGTGACACTGTCTTTCAAGGAAGCAATGACACTAGCACCTAAACTGAGAGAAGAGTTGAATAAATTAATTGAGAAAAAAAAAATGGAAGTTAATTACTTGGGATCAGTCTTTACCAATCAGGTGAACAAATCACTGTCAGGTTGCAAGATGAGATTTGCAACCATGGGTTGTGGACACCTTACAATTCGTATTAATCAAGTGAAGATTCTAGTCCTAGTGGACTCTGAAGCAGAGATGATACTTCTTTCACAAAGAATGATGGAGGCATGTAATTTAACTATTGATAGGTCTGTCCAAAATGTACTGAGCAATATTGCAGGGGAATTGTTTGTGGCTGGATTTATAAACAATTTGCCTATCCGAGTTAGGACAACGGCTGTAGAATTACTCGGGTTTATAGTGCCAGATATGGACCTTGATTGTATTTTGGGAACTCCATTCTTGCATAGGATGGAGGCAGTCCAATTTTTCAGTCATGAGGGGTCATCTTGGATCGGTCTACAAGACTCTGAGACCGCTTAGGGACTGACCTTTATGGTCTGCACGAAAAGTGATTTCAAGCATCAATTATCTGCTAATTCAATCAGAAGGGAAGAATCTGCTGAAAGGATTAGGAGACTAAAGGAAGAAGGAAAACAAGAAGCAAAAGAAGAGATTTCGGTAGGAATCAATCAGGTTTCGAAAATGATAAAAGCCCTTGGTAAACTCGAGGATGAGGACGGACAAATTAAAGCCGTCAAGAAAGTTGTAGAGACTGCTAAGAGAGGAAAGATGGAATTAAGATTTGCTTCGACTCAAATTTTTTAGGAAAATAGTCACTGGGTCAAAAAGGAAATACAAGCCCAAGGGGGTGAAGAAAAACCCGGTGGCAGTCCGAATAGAAAAAAATTATGATGAAGCATTGGAGAAGGAAAGGAAGATTATAAAAGCATTGAGGGTATCAGCAAAATTGGGGAATAGGATCACCAAAGAGAGGTTTGACACAATGAAGATAGACTCGCATCAGTTTATCCTGCCTTAAGATAAATAATATATCTTCAAAATGTATAAGAAATTCTCTGGTGCCTTTTCCTTTAACGATGAAGAGAGAGGGCGATTGGACGTGGACATGATCAAGATGACAAAGATTTGGACAGTTGATCATGTTCCATGGAATGACAGGCCAACCAAGTATGCCCTGAAGGAAGAGGCAGAAGTTGTAAAGTATCTTGACAAAAAAATTGCATCTAATGTTGTTGAACTTGCTGATGGACCGTATGCTAAGCACTGGTTTTGTTTCTGGAAACCAGGGTGCGGGCTCAGATAAATACAAAATCTTCAGAAACTCAATTTTGTGACGGTATGTGACGCAGGTAGTCTTCCTAATGCTGATCTCCTCTCTGAATCCTTTGCTGGTCGATGTATTTATTCTTTAGTTGATCTATATTCTGGCTATGATCAGTTCCCTATTGATCCCACTAGTCGACCAATAACTGTCATGCGCACGCCAAGGGGGCTTGTTCAGATGTGTGTGGTACCTTAGGGTTGGAGTAACCGTGTGGCAGTGGTTGAAAGGGATATGATCAAAGTCATGCAGGGTATTTCGCCTGAAATAACTAGTCCTTACATTGATGATAATCCTGTAAAAGGGTGTCTGGTAAGGATTGAGACTCTGGTCGCAGGGGGAGTTAGAAACTTTGTCTGGGAACATGCTGAAGGAGTTTAGATGGTCCTAGAAAGAGTTCAGAAATATAATCTGACTGCCAGTAGACCAAAGTCTCTTCTCTTTCAGCCAGAGGTGATAATCTTGGGCTTCAGATGTTTCTCCAACGGTACGAGTCCAGATCACGAGAAGATAGATAAGATTCTAAACTGGTCTCTGCCTCTCAAGAGAGTGACAGACGTCAGGAGCTTCTTGGAAGTCTGCGGATTCTGGAGGATTTTTATTCCTCATTTTGTTACCCTTGCAGAACCTCTGAGGGAGATGGTAAGGCAAGGGGCTAACTTAGCATGGAATGATAAAAGACAGGCGGCTGCAGAAACATTACAAGAAAAACTAAAAGATGGTAGAGTAGTGTTAGGAGTGTCATATTATGATGATGAAGAGGCAAGACCTTTCATCATTGAGGCGGATGAAGGACCAGTTGCTTTGGGTGGAGTGCTTATTGAGAAAGATGAAAATAGGAAGGAAAGACCTCTGAGATTTGAGAGCAGAACCCTCAATTCTACAAAAGGCTACACCCAATTCAGGGAAGAGCCATTGTCAATCATTCATAGCCTCAGGTGCTTCAGGTACTACGTTTTGGAAAGGAGATTCATCCTGAGGACTGATGCATCTGCTGTGATAGGTGCCATTAAAAAACACCAACAGGTAGATCCAACAGTCAACAGGTGGATTGCCTTCGTCTGGACATATGACTTTAAGTTGGAAAAAATTTTCACTGAGAAAAACAGGGAAGATGGCTTAAGCCGGATTGAATGACGAGAAGAAGAGGAGGAAGAAGATATGAATGAAACAATTGAAGAGTCTGCCTATGTTGATAATTTCCTTAATGAAAAAGATGATGAGGATTATGAAGCACCATGCTCCTACAAGTGGAGTCTGTGGCCAGAAGAGAGAGACAGCTGGGGAGAAATCCCAAGTGCATACGTTTATGAGTCGATTCTAGGGAAAGAAGAAAAAGATGAACCAAACGATTGGTATGCAAGAGTTAATGCAACAGCGGTGGCTGCTCATGAAATTGGGAAAAACTCTGGTTCAAAGGAAGAGGAAGACGTTGAAAAGAAGGAAGAACAGATATTTTTCTTCTTTGAAGAATATGATGAAAATTACCAAGAGGTTGACAAGAGGATGGAAAAGGAGCAGCTAAATGAATATTATTGTAAGAATTAAAAGAAAAAATTCAGACTGAAGAGAGGACATCTCTTTGTGGATGGTAAGGGAGGCCTACCTCCACTAAGAGTGGTCTGTGGTAAAGAGAGGCAGTTAGAGATAATTGTTGCCCCGCATGAGGGGGTTGCTGGTGGCCACAGGGTTGCTGAGGCAACCTACTCCAAGATTGTCAAACTCTACTTCTGGCCTGGCACGAGAGACATGATTTTCAGATAATGAAAATCATGTGCGTTATGTCAGAAGACGTCTACCACAAGAATGATTGAACCTTTATTTCCGACTATCCTGGTAGAGCCAGGTAGTAGAGTTTATCTGGATCTCATCACTATGCCTCCAGGCAAGGGTGGGATGAGATACATCTTAAATATGAAAGATAATTTCTCTGGGGACGTTGAGGCAAAGGCTCTGAAAAGGAAAACAGTTGAGCAAGTGGCTGACTGGATAGAGAACGTCTATCTCAGGTGTCCTTTTATCAGAGAATTTGTCTCAGATAGAGGATCACAATTCAGAAATGAGGTTGTCAGAAAAATTACACTCAGATTAGGTGTCTGAATTCGGTATGTGACTACTTACCATCCTCAAGCGAATGCACCTGTTGAAAGAGACCACAGAACTCTGAAAGATTCATTGGCCAAGTGGTGTGAAGGTAACCTCAAGAACTGGTAAAAGGTATTAAGAGGTGTTGTATATGATGATAATATCACAGTCAAGAGAACTACTGGTTATGCACATTTTACACAACGGACTAAAAGGTTAGAGCCCAGGTGACTTGGTCCTTACAGAATCACTGGAGAGGTAGAAGGCAAGGTTTATGAGATTTCGGAAATGGATGGATCCAGGGTTGATAACATGGTATCAGGGTCAAGACTTCGTAAGTTCATCTTCAGAGACCCTGACTTGATCCCTACAGTAACTCCAAAGAGAGGAAAAAGAAGTCAACCATCCAAGTAAGAGAACGATCATAGAGGACTGAGAAAGAGAACAGTAAGATACTTAGACAGTGAGGCTCAGTTATCAGCACACAGTGATCTTTCTTGCATAGTCAATTCAGCATTTGAGTTTCAGTATTTCAGTTTTAGTACTTCAGTTTCGGCATCTCAATTTCAATATTCCAGTTTTCAGCAAGTCATTTCATTATCTACTTCAGCAAGCAACTAAGTTAATGAGACTATATCTTTGATGCAGCGTTGCAGTCGTTCCATGAGTGTCAAATCCTGAGAGTGGGGAGTAACTATGAGTACGGTTCTGGGAGCAATGACACAGTATCAAGATCTGAGAAACTCATGGCTGTGGCACATCAAATGATATAAGCAATATAATTCTTATAACAAAGAGAGAGCATGATGGGCATAAAGAAATTCAGTTCTGTCCAGTTGAAAGTTATCAGCAGAAGGACTTTGTGTCTCTGACTAAGTTGTCCATCCAAGAGATTCAGACGAAGACAGACATAAAGAAGTCCAACTTTACTTGACTGAGAGTTGTCAGTAGACGGACTTCGTGCTTCTTGGCTAAGGGTCTGTCTTCACTCAGATGAGGGAAGGGACCTCTCTGAGATCAGTGTTTCGGTATTTCCTTGAGACTGACGGGACGTCTCTTGAAAAAGAAATCTCAGTAAAGGGAAGGGACCTCTCTTGGGCTAGCACTAAGTTCTTTGCTTGAGGCTGAAGGGAGGTCTCTTGCGAACTCTTAGTGTTGGCTAACATGTTATTCTTCAGTGCCTCTTGAGACCGAAGGGACGTCTCTTGAGAAATGTTTGTCATGTTATAGGGGCATGGGAAGTCTGCTTGTGGGGAATTGTATGCTTGTCTGACTGCCTGTGCTTGTTGTTATCTTCACTAACCTCAGATGTTGTTGATTGTCGGCGTCATCCAGAGCCTTACCGCAACAGGTTGCAATCTGGTGGGGTCAACAGGTCCCCAACGCGAGTGTCGAATTCCGTAGTCTGACTGAGGTTAAGGCTCCGAGGGCCTGGCCCGTGAGGTTGGAAGGGGTCAGCTGGAACCCTGCCGCAATAAGAGGATGCAATCCTGTAAGGTTAGCCACAGCCTTGAGTTGTAGTTAGACCGGGTCCTACACTCGAAAATCTGGGCGGGGCAGCCAACGCCCTCGGCCAAAAACTGGTAGGTGAGTCGGTCCCTGACCGCAGTGGTCAAATCCGGGTTCGGGACAGTTTGACTGACGGGACGTCTACTGTCATAGGGTCGCCAGACCCGCTATAGGGTGGCCAGACCCGCTATAGTCTGGGTGTCCTGGCGAGAGTGCCAAAAGGCTGTCATACTCGAGTAGTGGGTATGCTGGTCCTGACCTAGAGGTAGGTCAAAGGGGCTGTCAAGACAAATGGTCTGGCTAGTTCTAGCCTGTGGCGGGCCGAATGAGGTATATCAAATTGACGGGACGTCCGGTATTCCTGGGCAGTGGCGGGCCGAAACTAAGGCAATCAATAAATCCTGGGTGTGAAGAACTGTTATGTATTAATTATTAATTGTTATTTATTATTTTATTTATGGGTTTTATTTTAATTTGTTAATGTTTGACTGCTGGTTGTTAGACGGCTTGCTTGCTGGAACACGGTTGTTGTCTGTGGACTTGCTGATTTCGCAGGTATACAAATACTTATTTGAAGTTCCCAGACCAGAGAAAATGAAAAAGGGTTTGGTATCCCCTTCCTTTTATCTGAGAAGTTGAGGAGGCGCCTCACTCAGAACAGAGAAAGAAAACAAGGGTTTGGTATCCCCATTAAGTGTCTGAGAAGTTGAGAAGACGTCTCACTCAGGCCAGAGAACAGAAAAGAGGGTTTGGTATGCTCTATTTCCAGTATGTCAGACAGAGTGAGTACCCTCGTTACTGGGGCCGTCCCTGGCATAGATGCCTGGTCAAGAGTTAAGGTAACCTTCATACGGAAGACCAGCAGCAAAATAAGTCAATCGAGCAGACCAAATTCTTTTTAAATTTTATTTGGTGGCCGACAACCGGCCTGGTTCACGAGGAACCTGCATCCCTGGCCTTAAGGAAGCCAAAACTCTTAGGCCTAGGATGCTATGAAGTGAACAGTAAACAGAAAATTTTGTGAGCTGAAATCTGACTCAGAAAGTTGAGAAGAAATCACGCTTGTATAAGACATAAAAGACGACCATGACCTCGAGCTGGAAAAAAAAGAGAAGGAAGAAGATGCTGAAGAGAATGCAGTGATTAGGGTGATGAGGTGAAGAGGCAGTGCGTGGGATAGAGGAAAGTAGGGCAGGCACTATGCCCTTGCTTGCAGCGAGGGTGAAAGGAGCTCTAGGGATGTAAGGAGGTGAAGAGGCGCTAGGTGTACCGTAGCGCGCGTCAAATTTTTTACGGAGGAACTCGATCTTGTCAGGAGATGGGGTACTCTCGTACCACCCTGCTAGCGAATAGCGAGGGTATGGCCTTGGGCAGCCATAGCCTCGTGGCTCCTCCTCTTCCTCCTCCTCTGAGCTATAATCCCGCCGTGCTCTAGCTGGCGGTTCCTCTTTTGCTTTCCCTCCTCTTCCTCCCCTTCCTCTACCCTGTCAACGACGCGCCTCAGGCATAATGCAGAATGAATGGCCGTCAAGGAAGAAGATAAGGAGAGGATGATATAACACTAAGGGCTATGACAAGAACGAGGCTGTTTAAGCGAGGTTCACAATGACGAGGTGGATTAGGAAATCAGAAAGTAAAAGGCTATTAAAGAGAGAGGGTAGAAAATGGTTGTGCGGGATATGGAGAACTACAACTTAATACAGAAAGACGACTATTGAGAGGAAAGGCTAACGTAGAGAGAGAAAGGAACTGGCACAAAGAGAGAAGGCTAGACTAGAAGAACAGGAACAAGCACTGGAGGAAATGGTGATCATAGAAAAGAAGAGACAAATAAGACAAGCGCAGAAAAGAGGGACGATAGTATAAAAAAAAAAAAAAAACGGACACAGGAAAGGAAAGCGAAGGCGGAAAAAGAAGGTGAATGCTGCGAGAGAGAGGTGATTAGTGCGGAAAGAGATAGGTGAACGCAGGGAAAAGGAAGGGTCAACACGAGCGCTGAAGGGGAGAGCGAGCGCTGAAAGTAAAGCAGAAAGCTAACTGTGGAGAACCGCAGTGTGGGTATCACAGCGAGTCGCTAATCGGAATGAATGAAAGTGTTGCTCGCTCGTTCTGGTTTTATACTGGAAGTGCGATACGTCTTGACCCAACGGGGACGCTGGGTGGGGGTTTGGTATTATGTCGGAGTGCGCGGTATCCCGGCTCTCCTCTGTGTACCAAGTCCCTGCTTGGTACCAATCCTCGCTCTGATGCTCTGGCCTATAGACGTATCATGTACCTCTGTTGTTCCTCGTACCCAGGCTGTGCCTCGGCGCAGACCAGTCCATGTCACGTTGCCCTCAACAAAAGGGTGCGCCACAGGACCTTCCTTTGGTCCACACAGGCTCGGCGCCCTGCTGTACAGCAGAGCACGACCGGCCTATATCCGTGGTAGCCGCCGAGTCTGCCCGAGGAAGCGGAGGTGAAATGACAAGTTCGGTCCATTCAACTGCGCGCCAAGCATCCTTTTCCCTGGTTATGGGATAGGTATTGGGACAGGTCACTACCAAGAAGGAAGGTTTGGTAAAGAGATAAAAGAAAATAAAATTATGCAGGAGTGAAAAGGAAAGCTGAGCGTCGGAACTGCTTTTGGATCGTGATTCTTGCTTTAATCTGGGATAATTCAGTGGTACAGGGTTGCTGTACCTAGCGTTGTCACGCGGGGATCCCCGGGGCCCAAGCCGGGGTAGGGGTTTCAACCCCGGAACCCCGCTGCGGGGCTACCCGACCCCCGCCCCCGCAAAAACAACCCC
>BFEA01000559.1:941431-958330 GCA_003427395.1 Chara braunii | reverse complement strand
TTTTTTTTTGCGGGGGGGTCTGGAGCCGGGGTTGGGGGTGCCCACCCCCGGAACCCCGGAACCCCGCCGGGGCCCCGGGGCCGGGGCTCGACAACCCTGGCTGTACCGTTGAGTTTTTCTCCTTTTTTTTTTCCCTTTTTTTATTTATTATTATTAATTTTACTGCAATCTTTACTGTTGACTTATCAACTTTCAGACCCGGCTCTCCTTCTAGGTTCTGTCACTTCGTAGGGGAGGCCGTCGATTCAGGTTTTGGACTGCGACTGCGGTCTCCTGGTCTAGGCCTCACCGACCCCTTGCATATCACCTGTACTGGACCTGCTCGTTTGAACTGTGTGGTGGAACCCCAGTACCCATGTTAAGGGATAGATACAGCGAGACCTGGAAAAAGGGGAAAAGGGTCGAAAAGTTGGGATTTAGATTTGTGCGTGGACTCGCACCACTATTCAGGCGGGACTACTTCGCGGAGGAAATTCGAATTGCCATCTTTCCTTTTCCTGCGATTATTATTATTATTATTATTATTATTATTGTTATTATTACCTTACCGGTTTTCAGGCGGCTTTCCTTTATCTTTTCTGTCACATCGCGGGAAGGCCAACGGTTCGAATTTGGAGTTGTGGCCCGAATTGGTCGGCCTCACTTACTCCGTCTGAGAGCGCTGACTGAGTACTGCGCGGTTAGGCCACAAAAGAGGGGCGACCCATGGCCGCATCGGTAGGAGGTTCATCACCCCCTATAGGAGGTCATGAACCCCCTCCTTGCCATCGGATGCGGGTACCCATCAAGAAAATAGGCAGTAACTAGTTTTGAAGAAAAGAGAGCGCAGGTCGGTATCACGTTATGGGACCACTGCCTGGAGGTCGCAATTATTATCACGGCAGGACTAAACGACAAGGGCAAAATGTGAAAGGTCTGAGTGTGTAGTGACTAACGATGTTTAGTTTATCGCTCCATTCTTTTCTTTTCTTTTTACTTTAATCTAATTTATGTTATTTATTATTTCCAAGATTCACGGGATGCTGATAAGCCAAAACTAAGGCTATCTTGAACTCTTCACTCAGAGCATGGGGATCGCAGTGTAGTAGGAGCCTATAAAAGAGGGGAAAACTAGGCTATTGGGCGGCCCTTAGTTTGAGGGTGCTTGCGAACTATCTCGCTGCATCGGTGCCGCTAGTCTGGGGCCAAAGGCTGGACTAGTGAAGACAGGCGTTAAGTCATCCGAAGTGCGTACTCCTGGGGTCGGGACTCTGGCTATTCAAGACGCGGCTATGGCTTTGCATGGGTAAAGACCCTGCTACTGGTACCACCAGATTCGGTGGAAACCCATGTTCGAGGAGGGGCCTTGGATCACGGCCATACTTAAATACGACGGGGGAGACGAGATGAGACTGAGGATCAACGTGGAAGGAGGAAAAGAGGTGGAGATGCGGACTGATGGGAAGCCTCAGGACGCTATGACGGAGATGAAAGACCGTGTGGAGAGGCGTTGCCGGAGGGACGACGTGACGGCAAAAATGCAGGTAACGGTCTCGTATCATGAGACCGAGACCTCCATGGATACAGCGGACCTGGAACAAGCCCATGTGGACAGGGACTCAGGTGGGGGGAGCGAAATGAGTGAGACAGGGGATCGGGAAATGAACCTCAGATCCTGGAATAGACCAGGCGAGATCCAGAGGCACCACCGGGCTGTGAAGCCGGTGGAAGAGGGACCCGAGGCCAGCTCTCGACAGCTGACAGCCAGAGGCCGCAGGATGGGTGAGAAGCAGAGCAGAGGGAAAAGGCATGTGTGAGAGGGCACGCAATAGGTCAACGAGAGGAAAAGCAGTGCGGGTGACCAGCGCACGATTTTTGGGTAGCTATGGCTGACGTCAACCACGGTCTCCTTTGGCTCAAGGCATCTGGTGTTTCTTGAGCTGCGGCGATCAATCAGTCACCATATCACCTTCTTGTGCTTTTGGCCAGAGTGACCTGTTTAGGAGCACTCCTCTCTCGTTCGGTGCAAGTGCACGAGGTAAGTGAGTGGTCGGGACGCGCACGGTGCACAGGCTATACGTGGTAACCCGGGGAGGCGAGAAAGGGGCCAGCGCGCGTGAGAGATAGCGTGGTGGTTGACGTCAAACGGGGAGCAATGGCACGAGTGCCACGCGAGCCTATGGCATGTGGCAGGAGTGCGGAAATAAAGGGGCTCGTGGAGAGCGGGATCGAGCATGAAGTTGTGATCCGTACCCCCAGCCTGCATGCGGCACGATCATGAAAAGACAACAGCATCGACGTGGCACGCACACGAGTGATGAGACGGACATTGCCAAGTTCATGAATGCGAGAGAGGACGAGATGGAATGTGTTTGAAAAGCAGAACGAGAAAGAGAGAGGGAAGGTCAACACATGTCGGTGCATTGTGGAGAAACGGATAAGTGCGAGGTGGTTATGATCAGGCACGGTCTACACATGAAATCCACAAGAAGAGAGAGATCATGTGCATCAAAGTAGTCTGGCTGACGACAGCGGTGGGCTTCTTGCCTTCGCTCAAGCAGAGGATGTTTAGACGTCTGCACTGATTTGAGAAACGTAACATGGACCATTCATGCCTCTCCATAGTGGCGGTTTGCGTGACCCAAGTGGACGTTCTTACGCCTCTTCAAGCTTATCAAGAAGTTCTGGTCGCATTTAATGACTGATGGTCGTTATTCGGTTGCCGTGAACGGCTCCTCGTTTTTGGCCGAACACAGTTTATCCCGAGCCCTCTCTCGACACGCTTTGTAGGTCAGTGCAAACTAAAATATTCAGAACAGAACATCAGAGAATTTTCAATATGGGTTATGTGCTTATGTAGTTGGGTTCTTGCTGTGACATCTGATAAAAAGTTAGTGAAGTAGCGAGGTGATGGCTGTCCAGTAGAGTGCTTCGCGAAGAGTCGAATGTGTTGACGTCAGCCTCTCTAGGCGTGCATAGTTAAGATCATCCGGAATGAATCACTTGTAACAGAGGTGAAGTTGATTGGGTTTTCTTCTAATGGGCGTTTAGAGACATTGAATATCCACTATGCATACATATAAATATATATATATATACATATTATGTTTGAGGGGTGAGTAAGACAAGTATTCTATTTGACGATATATATATATATATATATTTCCTTTTTTTTTATTATTTGTGCTGCTTCGCTGTGCATAATGAGTGAGTGAGTCTCACATTGCAACTCAGTGGATCGTTTTTGCTTGTCTCACTCGATTGATAGACAACTGAGTACAAATTTTATTCAGATGAGTGAGTTGCAGATCCAGTGAATAGTGAACCCAGAGAATAGCAGATCAGATTTTTGTAGAATGAGCTTCTTGGATTAGGCCTGGCGGATCAAAGCCTTGTTTTGTGAGTTCAATTTAGGTGATTGAGGTCTGAACGATGACTAGCCAATCCGGGTGAACTCAGACGGTCTTCGGACTTAGGGAACCTGACGGACTTGGAAAGTTTAACAGACAATATTTTGGATGATTCGTCACCTTTGGCTGAGTTCATTCTGATAAAAAAAAACTGGATAACTCGAGCCAGGCTCAGACGGACCCCATGACAGACCCAAGGCAGTCTAACGTAGACTCAAACAACTTTAACTCGACTCGGACAATTTTTATTTGACTCAGATAACTTTTACCCGACCCAAACTAGACTCTGACAACCTGAACCAGACACGAACAACTCGAACCAGATTCAGGTTACACAAACCTGAGTTGGGCAAGCCTCAAAACAGACTTAAGCCGTTCAATGCAGGTTCAGGTAATTCAGTGCAGGACCGGACAATCCAATGTAGAATCAAAGAGTTCGGCACGGACTTAACTCATTTATGCATGGATTCGACGAACACAGGCGTTAACCAGCAGATAAGCCCAGACTCGACTAACTTAGTGCGGACTCAGTAGACTGGGCATAGACCCTACAAGACGAACACAAAACCCACGTACAGTTAACCGTCCAATCTGTGTCTAGTTACCCGGATTCCGCAAACAGCTTCTGGCAGACATCAGGGTTTCTACTCAAAGGGGTGAAAGGAGAGGCGTTCTGCAGAGAGATGGTGGGTGAGAAAAGACTGAGGGTGACCTGTACTCTGCATCAAGACAAAAGTGAGGGTTGGGAGAAAAGAGTTATACATGACCTTTGTTATCAGAAAAGACTCATGATGGAACAGGCTTTAGAGCGAGTGAAGAACCAGACGCTTATTGAATATACTTTCTACATTCATGGGTCATACGGGAGATTACACAGTATCCTCTCGTCGGTAGGATCCGTTGAGGAGGCAAGGAGAAAGCTTACTGAAAATCAGTAAAAGAGCTTAGCCATCAACACCGCGAGGCAAATTCACCTCAGGCAGATTCAGACTAGAGAAAACAGGCAGGTTTCTGAAAACAAATCACAACGGAGCACCTAGTATGTCGACGGAACACGAATAACAATTGTATTAATTGGCATTTGAGCAGCAGTCAATCTGTTTTCTATTCAGTTGTCAGTTAGTTTATCTAATCAGCAACCAATCCCTTTTCTCTAAGTAGCAGCTACGGCTCTCTAAACAGCAATCAGTTATCAACAATAAGTTATCAGCAATCAGTTATCAACCATTAGTTCTCTTGGATCAGTTCCCAGTGATCATCTAGTCAATCTGCACCGGCTAATTTACCCATGAGTATAGTCGAATCCTTTCGAGTCATCAAGTCAGTGCTGGTCAATCTCAATCAGATTTCATGTAAGGAGGCATTCCGCTATCAGTATGCCAGTGCCATTGGTTTCAGACGAGGAGATCTGTCAATCTTCGTTGTCCAGACCAATTTTGTTGATGACACTATCCACGATCTGAGGCCCTATCTGAAGAAGGGTAAAGAGGCTCATGAGTATTTTGACGTTGTGTGAATCTCCGCCACGAGGTACCTCGAGCAGAGGGAGACAGAAATCGATGAGAGTGACACAAAACTGATTCGCAGTTTTGGGCCCGAGCTTTATACGGACTATCCTAAGCCCCCCATTCCTGTCCTTCTCACAGATGGCACAAGTTGGCTTGATATGATGAGCTTGGCAAAAAGGTATATCTCTCCAGCAGTGATCGACATTGAGGTACTGACTAAGCCTACTGAGTATCCCTACCTCAGACGGGGAGTCTTTTCAATGGATGGACTGCCTACATTGTGGGAGGAGTTTTGCTCCATGGTTAACTACCGTGTCATGCATCTCAGATAGTCATGTTTAGAGTTTGCTGGCTTCAGGTGACTCTTTGTCACGAGGCCTCGATCTCAGACTGTACGAGGGCGTGGGTCACGACACCAGAGATGAACAGCAGGATGAGAGATTGAAAGAGACTGCCTAGAGGGAAGAGTGAGAACTCTTGAGAGGTGCTGACCACGCTTGCTTATGTGTAGTTTTTGAGATTATTATGAGTTATCATCCTTCCCTCACTCATTTGACCTGGTCATTGTCCAAGTCAGTCAGTCGGTCTTACTTCTTGCATTGTTCTTGCTTGATGATCGATTTCTAGGATGACTCTGTCACAATTCTCAAAATCAGATTGACGTAATTGATGCATGTTGAGCACTCCATAATGATTATTATTTGCATGATTCTCTGTTGTTCCGAATCAAAATAAAAGATTCCTAAGATCGGGGACCGGCGAAGACTGTAATTGAAGGATCTCGCTTGAAGCCGGACGCACACAACAGGAAGGGATTTGCATTAATTAATTTATTTTATTTATTGCAATCACATACAAAATCCTGCGTCACAGCCTGTCGGTTTTCCGGTCGTCCTAAGTGGTTCGACTGGAAAAAGTGCGACAACGTGCTAGAAGACATCGTGAGCGAGCGCGACACTCGCTTCATGTCGGCATTTTGGACTTCTCTCATGCAGGAATCCGACACCCAAGTTCGGCTCGACATCCAGAAACGGACGGGCAAATGGAGCGAGCACATCAAACCGCTGAAATGATGCTTCATGCGCTCATTCGTCAGGATGAGAAGGATTGGCTTGACCGCGTTCCCGACATCGAGTTCGCCTACAACACTTCGTTGCATCCGCCGATCGGCGTAACTCTATTCGAGCTGCACCACGGTGGCCGGAAAGGCCGTATCTTCCCTGATCTTCTCCTCCCACGAACAGTCGACATAGACGATGCTTGCTCCCCCGCTTCCGTTGGGAAATACAGGGAATTGCTGGCTCAAGCCCGCGCGAACATGCAAAAGGTTCAAGTTCGCATGCAGCAGCAAGCCAACAGGCATCGCGTGCCAGTCTCATCTGCGCTGGTGATCTGGTGTGGGTCTCCGCGGAAGAGTTTACACTCGAACAGGATGTTTCACGCAAAATACTTCCCAAGTGGTTTGGACCACGGCCCGTAACATCAGCCGCGGGCGATGAGCCCAATGGCCCCTCATTTATGATCAACATTCCCCGCATATGACGGTCCATCCAGTCTTTCACCCCTCGAAGCTGGCAACATATACATTAGCCAAGAGCGACGACTTCCCGGGACGAAGATCGCAAGATCCTCCATCTATGGATAGTCATCAGGAGGTTGACCGCGTCATCACGGATCGCAAGTACGGCAACAAGCCTCAACAGTACAAAGTTACATTCAAAGCATGCGATCCCGACGACACTCGGTGGATTTCAGGAACAGATTTGAAAGCATCCGCACCGCTGATCTACGCTCACTACGTGTGACAAAGGTTAGCTCAGGGACCTTCACGACCTGCCCCTCCCACCCGAACTGTGGTCCCTCCCTCAGACAGACAGCTTCGCCCTAGCAGGTAAGTTCGGTCTTTCAAGCAGGCGGGGGTGTGGCATACTGTGCAGCCACACGGGCCTGCAGGGCCTGTCCCGCAGTCTCAGCCTAAAGACCTAGAAACAAGAGATTACAAGCCCCGTGTCGTTTCAGCCTGAAAGACTAAAGAACGAGGGTCTGCCGGCCCTATGTCGTTTCAGCCTAAAACAGGTCCTTTCAGGCCCGCAGCCTTTTCAGCCTGAAACAGAGGGCCACTTTCGGGCCCTCATAAGATCGACCTGCCCTAACACTCAGGCACCAAACCAGGGTTTCGGAACAGGCTATTTTTGGCCTGATCCCCACGCCAGCCTCAGCAGGAGCTGCAGCGGCAGGCCCTGACTCACTTCAGCATTGGTAAGAGCAGCCTCCTGGACTGCCCTGCCCTGCAGCTGCAGATAGTCAGGAGGCAGTCCGAGTAGTACATAGGGAGTTCCCATGCACTTCACGGGCAGTCAGAGGCCGAGACAGTAGTAGTCTTCATGATTCGGCAGCAGCACTATGGAGGAGCGTTGCAGGAGTAGCTTAGCGCTAGTAGTAGTTTTCAGCGTTGGGCGCTAGTAGCAGTAGCAGTAGTCTTCAGCGCTGAGCGCTAGTAGAGGTAGAGGAGGCGAGACAGAGAGATGGTTGGCGGAGGCCAGGGAGACTTACCTGTGGTGTCATAACTCCAGCTTCATCTTCAAGGTACCTGCATCAAGGCGCTAACTTCACAGTTTAGTACCGGACTGAGAGAGAGAGAGAGAGTTCTTCTTCTTCCTCTTCTAAGTCCACCATCTCTTCTTCACCCTCTCACTACCTGACTTCTCGGTATCAGCGGACTACGACAGAGAGAGAGAGTTGTGACTTGAGACTTGACGACATTGGATCCATACTCAACATTGGGATTCAGACATTTAGACGAGGGACTATTTGGGCCTGTGCCGAAGACTTGGTGTTGACGACATTTCCATCTACCCCTCTTCTTCGACTAACCCCCCTCTTCTTCGTCTGTGTATGCTTGGGGTTGACGCATTCTTCCTGAGTGAGCGCCAGACCCCTTCACACCATGGATTCATGATGATGATGTATGTTCGGCCCTGCATTGCAATATTGATTGTTCGGATCATTGGTATCTAAGTCTTCCGCTATGCTATCTTGTACTTTGTGAGAGAGGTCGGTTCTTGTTCTGGTCTGCACCGTTACACTATGGAACAATAGAGGCCTACCATGGTGGTAACGGGTGACCGAGAATTAGGGTTCGATTCCGGAGAGGGAGCCTGAGAGATGGCTACCACATCCAAGGAAGGCAGCAGGCGCATAAATTAAGCAATCCTGACATAGGGAGGTASTGACAATAAATAACAATACTGGGCTCTTACGAGTCCGGTAATTGGAATGAGAACAGTCGTAAACTCCGTGAACGAGGATCCATTGGAGGGCAAGTTTGGTGCCAGCAGTTGAGGTAATTCCAGCTCCAATAGCGTATATTTAAGATGTTGAAGTTAAAAAGCTCGTACTTGGATTTTAGGTGGGAAGGGTTCGTCCGCTCTTGCGGGTGTGTATCGACCCTTTCGCCTTTCTTGTCGGGTATGCGTTCGTTGCCTTTATTGGCTGGGATCCAGTGTTAAAAGCAGGTCTGTACTCTGAACATATTAGCGTGGAATAACGCGATAGGACTCTGGTCCTATTTCGTTGGTCTTCGAGATTGGAGTAATGATTAATAGAGACGGTTGGGGGCATTCATATTCCATTGTCAGAGGTGAAATTCTTAGATTTATGGATGACGAACTTCTGCGAAAGCATTTGCCAAGGACGTTCTCATTAATCAAGAACGAAAGTTGGGGGATCAAAGACGATCAGATACCGTCCTAGTCTCAACCATAAACGATRCCGACTAGGGATTGGCGGATGTCTATTGGATGACTCTGCCAGCACCTTGTGAGAAATCACAGTTTATGGGTTCCGGGGGGAGTATGGTCGCAAGGCTGAAACTTAAAGGAATTGACGGAAGGGCACCACCAGGCGTGGAGCCTGCGGCTTAATTTGACTCAACACGGGGAAACTCACCAGGTGCAGACATAGTAAGGATTGACAGACTGAGAGCTCTCTCTTGATTCTATGGGTGGTGGTGCATGGYCGTTCTTAGTTGGTGGAGTGATTTATCTGGTTAATTTTGTTAACGAACGAGACCTCGGCCTGCTAAATAGCTACATGGGGACCTTTCCTCGTGGCCAGCTTCTTAGAGGAACTGTTGGACGACTAGCCAACGGAAGTTTGAGGCAATAGCAGGTTTGTAATGCCCTTAGATGTTCTGGGCCGCACGCGCGCTGCAGTGATGAATCCAACGAGTCGCTAGCCTGGGTCGAAAGGCCCGGGTAACCTTCTTAAGGTTAATCTTGACAAGGATAGATTGTTGTAATTATCGATCTTGAACGAGGAATGCCTAGTAAGCGCGAGTCATCAGCTCACGCTGATTACGTCCCTGCCCTTTGTACACACCGCCTGTTGCTCCTACCGATTGAATGGTGTGGTGAAGTGTCTGGATTACGGTGATCTCGACGGTTTGCCGTTGGGGATGCAGTGAGAAGTTTATTGAACCTTATCATTTAGAGGAAGGAGAAGTCGTAACAAGGTTTCCGTAGGTGAACCTGTGGAAGGATCATTGACACGTTGTCGGGACTGTTGAGTCCCGAATAACTTCCCGTCACTCGAGAGGCTGTATATGACCAAATTGTGCACGGTAGGGAAAACCGGAGGCAAGAATGTTGGAAGAATTGAAGGCGTAGGCACAGACACTTGGATCTAGAGGCTGCCCGGAGTCGCTGGGGCCATGGAACCGCGAGAAAATTAATGGAATGAGAGGCGGCAAATGACCGCAAGAAAACAACAAAGGCGACCCTTCCCCCGAAAAAGGAGAAGGACAGTTGAAATAAGTAATGACGTAGGGTGTGCGCCGCAATGAGAAAGAAAGGGAGAAGACGACAAGTGAGGTACCGGCGCATGAAGATGTAGCCCAGACCAAGGGGGGCTACCGGGATGCGGCGTCGAGAGGGCCAAGGGGGCCACAGGCCAAGTAAGGACCCACACCCGGGGAAGACGGTGCGCGGGACGCGAAAAGACACAAGGAAAGGAGGCTGCCAGGAGGCAGAAAAATGGCAAGAGTGTCAACGGGACCACCTGCGGGATATGTACCGGCATGACAAAGTGTCGGGGACCACGCGGGACTAGGCAAAAATGTGGTACCGGTGGGACAAAGTGTCGGGGACCACACGGGACTAGGCAAGAATGTGGTACCGGAGGGACAAAGTGCCGGGGACCACACGAGACTAGGCAAAAATATGGTACCAGTGGGATAAAGTGTCGGGGACCACACGGGACTAGACAAAAATGCGGTACTGGTGGGATAAAGTGTCGGGGATCACACGAGACCAGACAAAAAATGCGGTACCGGTGGGACAAAGTGTCGGGGACCACACGGGACTAAGACTAGTGTCGGGGACTAGTGTGGGACAAGTGGCGGGAACTGTGACGTCCCAAGGAAAAATAATGGCACGATATGTGTGTGTCCGAAAAATAACGGGTTTGCCCTTGGGCATTGGAAGGGTCAAAACTAAAAGGAAGAGGCAAGAAAAGGGCCTTAACGGCTAGTTGACACTTGACATGCAAAAATAAAAATAAAAATAAAAATAAAATGTGGGAAAATAGGACAAGGAGAGTGAGAGGAGTGAGTGAGTGAGTTAGCCATCAGTTGGGACTGCAGCAAGTACGGACTGCCAAGTCCCAACTGTCCAAGAAAGGAGGAAAAAGAAAAGAAAAATGAGAAAATGTCCTTAACGGCTGGTTGACACTTGGCATGCACAAAGAAAAAGAAAAGAAAAAAAAAATGAGAGGTGAGAGAGGATGACTGAGTTGGCCGTCAGTTGGGATTGCAACAAGTAGGGACTGCGAAGTACCAACTGCCAACATGTGGAAGAAAAAAAAAGAAAAGAAAAAGAAAAGAAAAGAAAAGAAAAAGGGGAGGGGAAGTCAGAAGGGCACTAACGGACGAAAACGGCCACCTAGGGGAAAGATTTTAGACCAGATTCATTTTGGCAATGTGGCGGTTACAAAGGACCTTGATTTTCTTTGATTCATGCAGAGAAAATTAAAGAAAACCAAGGCCCCTAACAACTGAAAAATAACGGATTGCATAGGAGAGGCCAAACACATGTTTTAGGTGCACCGGGAGCCAAAATGGAGACCGGATGCACTAGGGAGTTGACCATTTTAATTTCTTTCAGTTAGGGGCTAATTGTGGGGCATTAGGATAAAGAAAACAGCCCCTACTGCAGTCCTAGTTGCAACGAACTACATAAGGAGGGGCAAACATAAGGTTTCGGGGCTCCGGGAGCCAAAATTGAGCCCGATTGCCTTAGGGAAACTAACGCTTCATTTTCCTTGGGCATGGGGCATGATGCGGGGCTGTGGGACTAGAAAATTGGTTGTGGATGCAGTCCGAGAAATAACGGACTGCATAAGGATGCTCGGGCCAAGGGAAAATGGACCGCAACATGCTCGGAAAGCTAAAAAACGGCGCCGCGGGCCTAGGGGGGGCGTGACGGTAAAACGGAGATGACACGGAAGGGTTCCACAGCCGGGAAATTATCGACAGGACTTGGGGCACACGGAAAGAATAAAACGGGACTGCCACGGACATGGGAAGTCCCAAATAAAAATTGGGCGTCAACCGGAATGACGCCGGGGGCTAAAGGGACCCAAATAAAAATTGTCGAAAATTGGGCTTTGTCGACAGCACCGCCGGCGAAACGGAAAAATGGAACTAGTACGGGAAGCGGCGGGGATTTGAGGTGTCCCAAGGGCAAACCGCTAGCCGAGGTAGGGAAGGCCGGTGCAAGGCAAACGGCAACGTTGAGATCGAGGATCTCGACGGCGAAATAATATTAGCACCACTAGCGCAAACATTAGTCGGGCTCCAACGGCTGAAAACGATAGTAAGAAACAAAAAAATAATAATAAATAAGGGGAGGGCTGCCCAACAGTCCGGGGTATTGCGGACAAGCTAGGCCTAAGAAAACAATGGCCCAAAGGGCTCCAATCGAGAAAATAGGCTAGCCAAGAAAAATCGGAGCCAAAGGGGCTCAAAATGGAGACTAACATAAGAAAAATGGGCTCCCTAGGGACAAGGGCATGCCACCTTGGTAGGCCGGGGTGCAACGGCCAATAGCCGGCCCATGAACCTGGCCACAATCAAGGCTCTAAGGCCTAGAAAGAGAGTGCACATCAAATTGACACATGTCACGGCAAAAATAAAAGAAAAAGAAAAGAAAAAGAAGAGAAAAAGGAGGGAGAATGAGACAAAGTAGGAGAAAAGGGTGGAGGAGAATATGCCGGCCCATTGGGATGGCTGCGGTAGGGACTACCAGGTCCCAATGATGACCTCACTCCTCCTAGATCTAAGGAGTGCAGGCCGGATTGCTCAGATATGGCCCCAAGGGTGATATCTCAACAAAATCTGAATTAGAAAGACAAAAATAAAAGAAAAAGCAAAAGGGGGAAATCCGGTTTTCTTTTGAGTCATGGATCTGAGATCAGATGACATGGTGGAGAGAAAACAACCGTTTTTTGTAGGCCAGCACAAAATGGCTAGATCCGGAATGAGGTGGCAGCCAAAAATGGAAAGAAACAAAAGAAGGAAAAAGACGAAACAATGCATTTGGCCAAAAAGAGAGCCAGATGCACCAAAAATTAAAAAATTGAGCCTATAGGCTCAAAATTGAACCAAGGACCACCATGGGGTAGCTCAAAATATTGGTGGCCTTGGATTTCAGCCTGATCCAAGGCTGAAAATGTGCCGCCACTTGAAAAAATGGTCCGGCCTACCCAAGGGAGGCCGAAACTAGAAAAAAATCGAGAAAAAGGCCCACTAGGCCTTTTTCTCTAATATAGGCTACCCCCCGGACCTTGGATTCAAGGGGGCAGCATTTTCCAAAGGATAGGAGGCTGGAAGAAGGCCCAAGGGGCAAACCGAGTTGGTACTAACCACTTGGACTGCATGAACCTGACCAACAAGAGGCCCAAGTGCCCCCGGAGAGACCTAGAGGTGAAAATTGGCCTTAAGGGTACCTCGGTTCACTATGGGGCACTTGAGGAGGCCAATGGGCTGGCCAGACTACTGTTCCCAGCCTATATAAGCTAGGGATTCAGTCCGCCACACTCACATTTGCATGAGGAGTCCCCATGCTGCTCGAATGAGCCCGCGAGAGCCCTGCTACTTGGAGAGGGGTGAGGGGAACCCCTACCAGTCTGGGAGTGTAGAGGAGGTTGTGAGCTCGTGAGGTGGATTTTACAAGCTAGTGGTAGTGGAAGGAGGTGATCCGCCATAGCTCTCAGGCTAGTGAGGTAGAAGGCAAGGCTGAGAGGGGTCCTATTAGCCCTCGTAAAGGTGTGGACTCACTAGCCTTGGTAATAGGAGTCTGTGGCAACTTGGGGAGAAAGGAGAGAGAAAGGTTTGAAGGAGAAGAGAGCCATAGCCAAGAGGAAGGAAGCCTCGTTGAGAGTTGAAGACATCCAAGGGGTGAGTGGAAAGATACATGCCCTTCTCCTCCCTTCTCTTCTTCCTCCTCTCTCTCTCTTCCTCCTCCCCTTCTTCTTCTCCTTCTCTTAATTCTTCTTCCTCTTCTTCTTCTTCTTCCTCCTCTTCTTCTTCTTCTTCTTCTTCCTCTCCTTCTCTATCTTCTTCCCCTTCCTCTCCCTCTTCCTTTCCCCCTTCTTCCTCCCCCCTTTTCTCTCCATCTTCCTCCTCTCCTCCTCCTTATGTATGTGAGTCTATGTGAGTGATTCTCTTTCCTTCTCGTCACTTTTCACTAGTTTTTCTACTTGGGTGTAAATCGCAACTCCAATGTTGATGTCAACTAGTATTTAAGTGATGTGAAGTGCATGTTTCGTCTATTTCTTCACTCTCATGTGAATCGCAACTCTCTTCCTCGTGTATGTAAGCTTAAACTTGTGATTTTCTCTCATATTCTCTATGTTCTACTCGTTTTTCTACTTGGGTGTGAATCGCAACTCCTATGTTGATGTCAACTAGTGTTTGAGCAATGTGAAGTGCATGTTTTGTCTATTTTTTCACTCCCATGTGAATCGCAACTCTCTCCCTAGTGTATGTAAGCTCAAACTTGTGATTTTCTCTCATATTGTCCATGTTCTATTTGTTTTTCTACTCAGGTGTGAATCGCAACTCCTATGTTGATGTCAACTAGTGTTTGAGTGATGTGAAGTGCATGTTTTGTCTATTTCTTCACTCCCATGTGAATCGCAACTCTGTCCCTGGTGTATATGAGCTCAAACTTGTTATTTTCTCTCATATTCCCCATGTTCTACAAGTTTTTCTACTTGGGTGTGAATCGCAACTCCTATGTTGATGCCAAGTAGTGTTTGAGTGATGTGAAGTGCATCTTTTGTCTATTTCTTCACTCCCATGTGAATCGCAACTCTCTCCCTAGTATATGTGAGTTCAAACTTGTGATTTTCTCTCATATTCTCCATGTTCTACTTGTTTTTCTACTTGGGGATGAATCGCAACTCATATCTTGGTGTAGTGAAGTGTTTGGGTAGTGTAATGTGTGTGTTTTGTCTATTCTACTCCTCCCATGTGAATCGTAACTTTCCCCCTTGTGAATGTGAGCTCATGTGAGTGATTTTCTCTCTCAATCTTCATCTTTCACTTGTTCTTTCACTTGGGTGTGAATCGCAACTCATATCTTGGTGTAGTGTAGTGTTTGAGTGGTGTAATGTCTGTGTTTTGTCTATTCTACTCCTTCTTTTCCCCCTTGTGTATGTGAGCTCATGTGAGTGATTTTCTATCTCATTCTTCATCTTTCACTTGTTCTACCACTTGGGGGTGAATCGCAACTCATATCTTGGTGTAGAGTGGTGTTTAAGTAGTGTAGTGTGTGTGTTTTATCTATTTTATCTATCCCATGTGAATCGCAACTTTCCCCCTTGCGTATGTGAGCCCATGAGAGTGATTTTCTCTCTCATTCTTCATCTTTCACTTGTTCTACCACTTGGGGATGAATCACAACTCATATCGTGATGTAGTGTAGTGTTTGAGTAGTGTAGTGTGTGTGTTTTGCCTATTCTACCTCTCCCATGTGAATCGCAACCTTCCCCCTTGTGTATGTAAGCCCATGTGAATGATTTTCTCTCTGATTCTTCATCTTTCACTTGTCCTCTCACTTGGGTGTGAATCGTAACTCATATTTTGGCGTAGTATAGTGTGTAAGTAGTGTAATGTGTTTGTTTTGTCTATTCTACCTCCCCCATGTGAATCGTAATTTTCCCCCTTGTGTATGTGAGCTCATGTGAGTGATTTTCTCTCTCATTCTTTATCCTTCACTTGTCCACTCACTAAGGTGTGARTCRCAACTCATATCTTGGTGTAGTGTAGTGTTTGAGTAGTGTAGTGTGTGTGTTTTGCCTATTCCACCTCTCCCATGTGAATCGCAACTCTCCCCCTTGTGTGTGTGAGCTCATACTTGTGATTTTCTTTCTCTGTCTTCATCCTTCACTTGTTCTTTCACTTGGGTGTGAATCGCAGTTCATACCTTAGTGTAGTGTAGTGAACGAGTAGTGTAATGTGTGTGTTTTGCCTATTCTACCTCTCCCATGTGAATCGCAACTTTCCCTCTTTGTGTGTGTGAGCTCATGTGGGTGATTTTCTCTCTCAATCTTCATCTTTCACTTGTTCTACCACTTGGATGTGAATCGCAACTCATATCTTGGTGTAGTGTCGTGTTTGAGTAGTGTAGAGTGGCTGTTTAGTCTGATTTTCTATCCCCACGTGCAACGCAACTTTCCCCATTGTGTGTGTGTGCTAAAAAGTGTGTTTTTCCCCTCCCTCCTCCTTGCTTCACCTGATTGTTCACTTGGGTGTGGTTCGCAGCTTCAAAACTTGATGCAATTTAGTGTTTTGAATAGTCTAGAGTGTTGGCATCGTCTGCTTTCCACTGCTGAGTAAATTGTTGTCTTTCTCTCCTTACTCTAGACTAGATATCGCCTGAATTCACCCTCCCCCCCCGTGTTCTATTCGAACGCGGTAATTGGTGAAGTTGGTAGACTGCTGATTTCCGGTAGAGGGAGCTGTTGCTGTGTCTTTTTTTTTACCACGTAGCTGTGGGTCTGGGGGAAAGACAGAGTAACCCCCACCGGTGCGAAGATTGCACGGAAAACGCAAAACGGACCAAATGTAGCCAACGGCACGTCGCCAACAGCGCTGCTGAAAACTTGGGGATGAAGTCTGAGAATTCTCAGACCTCATATTCTGAGTATAAACAGATGGCCTGCAGACCCAGCAGGCCATCGGAGTCCGTTTTCTGAAAAAATCAGAAAACGGACTTCCGCAAACTGCTCACCCCGGGAATGGCCGACGCCCGAAACGGGCAACTTTGCCCAAACGACGTCCGGATGACACCAAATTTTGTGGAGGTCTTCCCTGTCGCGCAGTGAGAGGGCCCATCAAAATTTGGGTGATTCTGATGTCGTTTGGGGCAGGTAACGCAGGTCTGAGTACCCCGAATTTTCGCTCCTGCGGAAAAAAACAGCGGAAGTGGTAAGTTACCACAACCGGCAAATCTGCAGATTCTGCGACTTCCCAGCCAGTTGTACCTGATGTAGGACTGTGTTTTTTCTGCATATTAGCTGCAGATTGAGTGCTGAGGGACTTGGTTTTGTCTCCGGGATTAAGGGGTAAGGTGGCAACGGACCCGGGCACTTGGGTAAAGGGGCGGCACGGAGCCAAGACCACCTTGCACCTTCCATCCTTCACCACCTTCAACGCCGCCTCCCTCACTCCATCCACCATGGCCATCTACCCCGTCGGGATGTCCAAAGGACAACCCAAAACACCTCCCACCTCCTTCCTCCTCCATCACCGACACCCCTCCGCCATAGCCAACCACCTTGCACCTTCTTCCTCCTTCCTCACCCACACCCATCCTCCATAGCCAACCACCTTGCACCTTTTTCCCCCTCCATCACCCGCACCCGTCCACCATAGCCAACCACCTTCCAACTTCTTCCTCCTCCATCATCCACACCCATCCACCATAGCCAACCACCTC
>BFEA01000559.1:883955-892772 GCA_003427395.1 Chara braunii | reverse complement strand
GACTTTTGAGGTGTCGAATTTTGTAGGGGCAGCAGATACCTCGCACTGCCACTCGAGCGTAGGAACGGCCCCGAGAAAAAAGGGTCTCCAAGCATCCAAGGTCCAGAGGCGTCTTATTGAGAGCGGAAAGGGACGAGATCCCGAGGGGGACATCGCCATTAGGGTCTGTTCAGTCAGCTTGCTGGAAAGGGACATGTGCAGGTCCCTCGGCGGATGGCTCAGTGAGCACCCTCCGGATATGCCAAACAGTCGGTGGTTGGCGGTTCGGAGTCCCGTTTGCACTCTTATAGGGGCCTGCGTGCTTAGCGGCCCCCTTGCAGTCGATAAAGGCGACGTTCCGGGCGTGGGTTTTGGGACCGTGTACTCGAGCTACGAGGGACTCTCTGCACACGCTTTGGGTGGTTTCCAGTTTGCGAGAGACGGGCGAGTCGTTCCTTGGTTGTCAAGCGGAAATTTTTGCGGCACCGTGCGGGTCCATGGTCGTCTCTCTTAGAGGGCTTATTTCACGACAGCTCGGTCGTCGTTGGCGGCGGTCGCGGCTGTCGTGGCTTTCCTATGCCGTGGTGCCGGGTTGTGGATCGTTGCGTTCACCCTCGCTCATCGTCTTGCGATGATTGGCGCCTGATCGCCGACGGTGGTCCGGTTGGCGGTCGTTTGCACGGTGTGGAGGCGGAGGTGCCCGTCACCGACTCTCAGCTTCGACACCATCATCCCGTAGGTTTCGGGGAGAGCAGTTGTGGCTTTGTTGTGGTATCGTCTTCATGTCCGCACTCACAACAGCGCGTTCCGTTTGTGTTGAAGGGGTGTCACGACTTGGTGAGGACGCTCTGCGCTATTCACCACCCGAGCGGCGTCATTCAGCGGTGGCGCAGGTGGCCTCGACCCTGCACCCGCTCCTTACTGTATGCAAGGGCGGAGACTTGTGGGATGCGTGATGCACCCTCCGACGGCGTCGCGAGGTTGGGCCCGTCATCCACCCGGCTTGTTGGAATGCGCGCTTGTGCCCGTCGTGTCCCCCATCCTGTGGTCTCGGTATGCTGCACACCATGACGGATCGCGTTGCGTTGTGGTTCCGCTGCGCTTAGGTCGTGGGCTTTGAAGGCTACTGTCCTCTGTCTCCTGGGTTTCGCCTGCGTCGAGTTCTGTTGGTGGTGCCCGTGGCAACAGGCGCATGTGGATCCAGGGGGGAGGGGGTGTGTTCCTTTTGCGCCCCCGTGCACAGGTGGAGGTTTTCCGTCCGTCCGGGCGTGTTGGAAGCATGGTGCATTCGTTTCTCTCTTCACCCACCTTTCTCGATGGAGAGATGAGGCTGTGCACTTCGCTGTCGGTACGTTTTGGGCGGGCGGTGGCATCCGGCTGTGGGCCGAAGCGGTCGGTGGTTCCTTCGTGCGCGTCGTTGTTCGGATAGTGTGATTATCTTGCGATCTCAGGGTGTGGTGTGGGCGGGTGCTGTTCGCAGCCAATCTTGTGAGCGGGTGAGGCGGGCTGTGTTGGATTGTGCGGTACCTTGCCGTTGGAGATGGCCTACGGAGGGGAAGTTCACCTGCAATTCAAACAGCCGGACTTCGCGGTGTCTCGGTAGCTCAGTGCACGTTCCACGATTGTTCGACGTTCTTTTGGTAGGCTGGTCGGCGTGACGTGCCTACGTGTGCCTCGGCCATCGCTCCTTGCAGCTTCTCATTACACCCGCTACCTGGTTGATCCTGCCAGTAGTCATATGCTCGTCTCAAAGACTAAGCCATGCACGTCTAATTGTGAACACTTTGCACTGTGAAACTGTGAAACTGGTGGTAGTGCCACCAGTTTCACAGTGCAAAGTAGCGCAGTTTTTTAGCGTCATGCGGGTAGAGAGTAGTGCGATGGTGGCAGGGGTGTCACGGTTATTGGGTCGTTGTCTCCGACCAGGCTTGCGACCAGGCTTGCCTATGTCGGCTAGAAGGAGCGACGGTACAGTCACATGTAGAACGGGTTGACCGATGGTTAGGCTTGTCTTGTCGGTCGGAAGGATGAGAAGGCGGTAGGGATTTCAAGTGTGCGGCGGTGCAATCGCATGTAGAACGACCTGACCGATGGTTGGGCTTGTCTTGTCGGCCGGAATGATGAGAAGGTGGTAGGGATGTCAAGTTTGCGGCGGTACAGCCGCATGTAGAGTGTTCTGACCGATGGCTGTTTAGTTTGACCGTGATGTCGACCCGTTGGTTCTTAACATGTGGTTTCGATGGAATGCGTTCCGGTCGGTGTTCGACTGGCAGGTATGGCTTTGGGGGGGTATGGGTGTTGTGGGCCCGTCACTATGTTCCCCGCGAGGGAAGTCGTTGGTTGGTCTTGTTGGTCTTGAGGATAAATGGGCGCGACGCGGTTTGTATATGTACGGAGGAGCGCATGGACATGCTATCTCCTTGGTCAGCGGTTGCACGAAGAAGGTTGGATGAAGTTGTTTAGGCTGTTGTTTGTGGTGGTGCTTGTCGTGGCGGCTTTTTGTGTGGGGCGGTATGAGGGAAGAGGCGCTGTTAGTATTGCGCTTTTCGCAGAATGGAAGACACCTGTGGATATGGAATGGGATCGTCTTATGGAAAGTAGGATGAATCCGTGGTTCAAGTTTCTTCATCCCCCGCCGTTAGCACGCTTGCATTTGTATTCGGCCGCGCAGGAGCTGTTCGGTCAGCTAAAGGATGAACGCGGTCAGTCGCTTTATGATGAGAATGGTTGGGAGACAGTTCGGTTTGACCTATGCCCCCCTCTGAGGCGGAAAGGGCTGGAGCGCTTGTCGATTGGTATACCATGTTATGGTCGTCCGGAAGTTCGGTACATAACAAGTGAAACGCCTTGGTGCGACTTGTGTCGTAAGCATGGTCATTTGGCCAGCGCGGCCCGCTGTTTGACACCTGGAGAGACGAGGGAAGGGATTCGGCGAAGGGAGCTTCACATACAGCAGCACCCGGCTCAGTCGGTCAACGCTGCAAAGGAAGTTGAGGCTTGGATTCTCTTCAAGAAAAAGGTAAATGTGGCTATAGGCGCGGAGATCATTGCCGATGAGAGTTTGGGGGATGTGTGTGGATTGGCGGATGTGCGGTTCTTACCGCCCCCGAGGGGCCGTCTGCGTGGGGGGGCTACTGACTCAGGAGGAGTAGGGGTGCCCACTCGGCCGGGGCGATCGTCATCCCGGTCTCACTCCGATAGGGACGTGCCTTTGCATACCTCCCAGCGGGAGCATGTTACGGGCGACCGCCCTCCGGAGCGACGAGAGGAGAAGCAGCCTCACCTGGTGTCTAAGGAGGAAGGTTTGCCACCGCCTGTGGAGGAAGAGCAGGAGCGACCGTCGAGGGACGACGAGGTGCTGAGGCACGTGGGGAAGGATCAGGGTAGGCGCCAGGAGGAGAGCCTTCACAGGAATGAAGGCAGTCCTGAACGGGGGCCATCTAAGGTTCACCATGAGGGTTGTGTTGGGATTGTACCTGAAGATGTCATTATGCAAGAGGCACCTCTGGTGCCGATAGTGGAAGCGGTTAATAATTTGGAGCAGCGACGGGGGGGGTGGGGGTGACCAGCCAATAGGGGTTCGCCAGATTGAGGAGGCTGCTCAGGACCATCGGCAGGCTCATGTTGAGCAGCAGATTGGGGATGGGGAGGATGGTCATCATGTTGGGGTCGGATATGTCGATGGTGCTGCTGAAAAGGTTGATGAGCAGCGATTACAAGATGTGGGTGTATTACCCTCTCAACAACTCATCCAGACTCCGCCGTCGACTTCCTGTGTTATGATCACCTCGTTGCCAGCAGCGCCCGTTGTAGGGGCACCGGTCTTCCCGACAGTCTCACAAGGTCTATCGTCGATTGGTCAACCACGACCGTCTCATCTATCAGTGATCCACGGCACGGCCTCCTTCTCTATCTCCCGGGTCAATATTGAGGCACGACACTCTGTCACTTTTCAGGGTTCCGCTGGTGGCAGGTGGTTGTTGGAAGGGGCGGGCCCATCGTCTCGGGTGTCGACAGGGGGGTGGTTGGTGGAAGAGCTTGTTCCTAACTCTTTGTCCCGCCCACCGGTCCAAGTGAGAAGTGTTAGTCAGGACTGTCCCCCCCCCCCCGTGAGGGACAAGGATGTGTGCACCTCCATGGCCATGGCTGCTGTTGTGCCTATGCAGGGTGGTCCGTGTGCAGGGAGAAGGTTGCAGGAGGAGTTTGGTGAGGGTCCGACAGATAGGAAGCGTTCACGTTCTCGAAAGAGGCGGAGGAAGGGGAGGTCTCAGGCTAGGGCTGGTGTCAGGGAAAGAGGGAAGCAGCCGATGGTACGGGGTTCTACATCAGAGGAGGATGAGCCGCCTAGGAAGTTTAGAGAGGTTAATCATGTTGGTATCTTGAGGATCCCGGGGGTGGGAGAGGGTCGACCAGCGGCAGGGAGAAGGGGTATCGTTGGACGGATGTCTCAAGACAGGAGCTCTCAGCCAGGCGGACGGATCTTTGGGAAGGTCGAGGCACTCGGATCGGTCCCGGGGGAGTATGCGTTGATGTCCGCAACGGTCAGGTGCCAATGTGCCATGGGGGTCGTGATCTTTGGGAAGTCTGTAGTTAAGTCGTAATGCCACCCCTGTCACTTCACTCAGTGTTGCTACTCATGTTTAAGGTGGGGTCCTTGAATGTCAGAGGGTTGGGTCATCGTTCAGTGAGAACCAAGGTTAAGGAAGTTAGATGGATAGTCAATAAAGCTAGACTGTCGGTGATCTGTCTTCAGGAGACAAAGATTTTGGAGTCCAGGGCGAGGGGGGAAAGCTTGTCTCTCCCAGAGTTTGGTTTTGGGGAACCTTTCCAGTTATGGGCTCCGACTGTGGAGACTAAACGGGGGGGTGGCTATGATCTTGACGAAGTTTTTTACTGGCAAGGTTTTGGATTTCTTTTGGGACACGATGGGGAGATGGGCATGGGTGCACATTGAGGAGGGGGGGAAGAAGTTGGTGATAGTTACTGTGTATGCTCCGGCGGACGTCACAGACCGAAAATGGTTTTGGAGGAATTTTGCGACCTGTCGCCCGGACATTGACAGTATGATTGTGATAGGGGACTTTAACACGGTAATCCGCCTGGGTAGGGACTCGTTGGTGGCAGGGGATCCGAAGCCAGACGCTGACGCATTGTGTGGTTTTATGGCCGACATGGGCTTGGTGGATGCTTTTCGCAGATTTAGCCCTGAAGAAAAAAGCTTTACTTGGTTCGGGACTTCACTGCTCTTGCGCAACAAGCTCGACATGGCCTGGGTCTCTTCCGATCTTTTACCGAACCTCCAGAGTTTTCACCAGCAGCTGGTTCCGATATCGGACCACAAGCTTATCATTACCTCGTGAGCGCTGCACCCCCAAGTGTTGAGAAGACCCCCTCCGATGACAGCTCCGGTGTGGTTGTTGTCTGATTCTCTCGGCAGAGACCTTGTAATGCAGCATTGGGAGCTTTGGCTCGCAACGCGGCCTGAACGAACACCGTTTCTGGAACACCTTCACCAGGGTGTTCAGGTCTTGGCTGCAAATATGAAAAGGAGGGCCAAGGTGTCCGGGCAGGTGCATGGCCGAACAGGCCAGGAATATCTCCGCCGAATGGAAGCATTGGGGGAAGCGTCGCCGACAGGTTCTGAGGATGAGTGGTGGGCGGAGTGGGTCCAGTTGCACTCGGAGTGGGCCGATTGGCAGGTCCGGGATGAGGAATTGTGGGGACTCAGCTCCAAAACTAAGTGCGTACGAGATGCTGAGCGAATGTCCAAGGCCTTTTTTGCCCAGATGAAGAAGTCTTCCCACTCTCCGTTGATTGTCTCAATGGGACATCCCTTTGACCCACTGGAGCCAAGGGCGGAAAGCACTCCAGACATCCTCAAATACGTAGAACTGTTCTATGGGGATCTGTATCGTGAGGATGAGATTTGGTCCACTGAGAACATGGCTTCTCTGCCGATGAATGATGTGTGGAGTAAGTGTGCTACCTTTGTTCCACCGGACCATAGGGCGGCCCTGGACGCACCTATCACCCAAGACGAAATAGCGGGGGCACTGGCTGGGATGCATAAGGGTAAGGCACCGGGCCCGGATGGGTTGCCGGCTGAGTATCTGTTGGTTGCAATGCGGGCCCTCCTTCCTTATTTGTGCACTGCGTTTAATCGACTGTTTTCAGGTGAGAAAGCCCCTCCGGCTAATTTCGGTCAGGCTACGATTATTCTTTTATATAAGAAAGGAAGTGTGGAGGAGGTCAGAAATTGGAGGCCCATTTCCCTGTTATCAGCACCGTATAAAGTGTACGCGAAAGTGTTGGCTAACAGGATTGCTCTTGTGTTGCCCTCTCTTATTCACCCTACGCAGATGGGCTTTGTAGTTCGAAGGCAGATTCTGGTGAATGTCCTCTTGGTCCGGCAAATTATGGAGAAGGCTCGGTGTTCTCAGCCCTCCTTGGCTACCTTGTTTTTGGATTTTGAAAAGGCTTACGATAGGGTCAGATGGCCCTTTCTTCTGCAAGGCATGAGATGTAGAGGGGTGGGGGAGGGTTTTGTCAGGGCAGTTGAAGTTGTGCTGGGGATGGCTGAAGTTAGAGTTCAGATTAATGGTTTGTTATATTCCCCCCTGAGGATCACACGCTCTGTACGACAGGGTTGCCCACTCTCTCCTACTTTATACATCTTATATGTGGAACATTTGCATGAGATGATCCGGGCGAATGAGCAGATTCTGGGTTTTGAGTTGCCAGGGGGGACACAGGTGAAGTCTAATGCGTTTGCTGATGATACTGCGGCAATGTCCCGTCCGTCACATGACGACGTTTCGGCCCTGCGCAGCGAGGTATCTCTTTTTGAAAAGTATGCGGGTGCATGGGCGAATTGGGGGAAATTTGTGGCGGTGGTTCTGGACGGGGTTGATATCACAATGTTCCAAGGCATGAGGACCCAGTCAACTGAGGAGCAGTTTCTTTATCTTGATATTCAGATCCCTGTGGCGTTGTCATTAGGTTATCAGCTGGATGATTTGCTCCATCGCGCAGTAACACGTATGTCGGCTTGGGCTAAACGCGCGTCCCATGGGGTGTTTGGTAAGGTCCTCATTGCCAATAACGCGGTGTCTGCAACACTGTGGTATGCGGGCACAGTATCGGATCCTCCTAAGAGGGCGTGGAAAGGTTATAAGGGCGCCCTTAGGAAGTTTTTGTGGAAAGACGATCCCTGTACCTCGCACCTTATCTAAAGGGTGCGTTGGGAGAAGTTGGTACAGCCGAGATCGGTCGGGGGTCAGGGGTTGTTGGACCCTCGAGTGCAGGTTGCCGCCTTACAAATGCGTTGCATCTTGTGGCTCCTTTTGGAAGATGATACGGAGCCTTGGAAGATAGTCACGTTACAAGAGATGGCGGAGGCTATCAGGGTTCATCCGGCGGATGTCGAAACGGCCCTCCTTCACCCTCAGCTTTTGTATGGCCTTCGCCGGGGAGCATTGTGGTCATGTGCCCTGGAGAAATGGCGTGAGGCTCCCCTGCGGCAGTCTGCCCCGTGGACTAGTGACCAGATCCTTGGCAAGTCTTTGTTTGGAAATCCGTTCATATTACAGATGGGGGCCCCTTTTCCATGGCAAGGTTGCTTGGGCGCTTTTGGGAGACAGTGGTGGAGTGTGGGGTGCATCGGGTCGTTGACATTTGGGATGTGCAGGAGGGCACATGGAGGGAGGAGAGTGAGGTGTTGCGGCGGTTGGATCATCAACCAAATAAGCAGGAAAGGCTGAAGACGATTAGACAGGCGATTCCGTAGGGTTGGGTTGACTGTCTCATGTCCAAGGACCGTATGCAAGGGGAGCGGATTACTTTGGAAGGTCAGGACCGGCCGATTGTGTTTTTTCAATTAAAAAAGAAAGTGGGGACCCAGTGGTATGCGGCGGAGGCATGGGAAGATGTTAGCCCGCAAAAGACGTTGGGGGAGGTTCTTGTTCGGCGGTCGAATCGGGATGGCAGGGTCCATGAAAACAACATAAGGTCGGTTGTGGTGGTAAGGGATCAATCAGTTTCTTCGGGGGGGGGCTTTCGCCCCTTTAAGCCTGCTTTTAAGCCACTCCAACTCCCTTGGGACCCTTCGACGTGGGAATGGGCACCCAAAAATTCTCTCAGGAAGAGTTGCAGAATTCATCAGGTGTCTACAAAGGTGATCTACGTGTCCCTGCTCGTCCCAACAGATATGGTTGATCAAATGTGGGGGAGGTGGGCGAAAAAGGGGATGTTTGGATCAGAAGGCTCTTCAATCCTGGGGTGCGCCCACATGGCAAAAGGTCTGTAAGGTGCTGACTTTCCTCCCGGACCAAAAACATGCGGGAGGGTTGTGGCTTTGTCTTCAGCTGACACAGCCCACCTATCAATGGTTGGCGGATAGGTGTTCGCACAAGGACAGGGCCTGTAGGTGTTGTCAGAATGAGGAATCCTTGCCTCATATATGGATGGAGTGCTCGCCGCAGAAACTTTTTTGGGAATGGTGGGATTCCTTGGGGGATGCGGTCCCTCTCTCGGGGGCTCGAAGAAGGGGTGCCTCTGTTCTAGTGGGGGCGTTACTGGCAGGGGATGTTACAGAGGTGCGCAAGGCCTACGCGGCGGATGTAGTTCGGGTGGCCTTTTGGGCTGCAGTATGGCCCATGTGGGCCCGCTTGTTGCGTGATGGGGTGTCTCCATCTTTCCATACGTTACGGGCATGGATGGTGTGGAATTTAAGGACGGCGGTCTCTGCAAATGTGGCCAAAAGGCGGAAGGGTGGTTGGTCTTTCTTCGTCAAAGCCTGGAAACCTTATTGTGGGATTGTTACGGTAGGGGATCAGGTTG
>BFEA01000559.1:824873-860048 GCA_003427395.1 Chara braunii | reverse complement strand
GGGGGGGAAGAGAGAGAGAGAGAGAGAGAGAGAGAGAGAGAGAGAGAGAGAGAGAGGGTCCGAGTTCCTTGCTTTAACCCGCTCAAGTAACGTAGCGTTGCCAAGCAAGGCCAAGTAGGACCCCACCACCTCGTCGGAAAGCCATCCCCCCTGGACAAGAGTCTGAAGATTTTTTATGCTCAACAGAATAGAACTGACCCCTTTGCGAATCAAGGAAACCACCTCGTGGCCATTGGTGAAATCTCCGCAGACATCCTGCAACATTCTCAAGTTTGTCACGCTAAGCTCCTCAGTAGGCAAGGAAACACGAAAAGATGATGTAGCCCCAACTGCACAAACACCCACGAACAAGTGTGAGGAGCGGCCGAAATTGTCGGGGTGAATTGATTAAGAACTGTGTGCCCTTTTTCTAGAAAAGTTATATCCCCGACTGTTGAATGTGTCCGTGGTGATGTGCTTAGGATACGGGTCTTTGACGTTACCTCGTTTGGCATCGTCATTAGACCCATTAGACAAAGCAGTAACGCTTTCAATAGACGCAGCCACATGTTTCTGTAAAGCTTCCTCCTTATCTATTCCACAGGCCTTCAGAACCCTGACAACTCTCTCGGAAAGGTGAGGCATCCGGACCCTTTTAAACAACCCTACACTTGACGATGACTTCTTCGGTAACACGACCAACCTCCCTGAAAAACATTTCCCGCGCATGACTTTTGAAGGCTTCATGGGCATGGACATTGATAACCTCACACCTGTAAAACATAGAAAACAACCCACAACCCACAAGTTTTTTTTTAACAAGTGGTAATAGCTAGATGAGCCCATCACATCAATTTGGATGAACATAGAGCTGAATAGTGACTGATATGCGAGTGCTACTATTCACAAATCTTACCGTGCTCCGAAGTCCTTCGAGGGAAATCGCCCTCCTGTCGCGCCACTGTGCCAACGTCCAGGGAGGATTCGACGTTCTACACCTCGGCCACAGCTGAGTCGCTAACCAGCTCGGTGACAGCTTAGTCGCTAACAAACTCGATGGCTTCATGAAGTACCATTTCCCGAACGGTACTGAGGACAGACGCTCGATCACCTTGTTCTTCACCGCAACGGGTGGACGAAGAATCATAATTTTTCCGCTCTGGATCCATCTGGATGCCGATCGCCACCTCACCGCCTTCCACCACGGGTTCTTCGCCTTTCTTATCGCCATGAAGCCGAGCTTCCACCACGGGTTCTTCTTCGCCTTCCTCATCGCCAAGAAGCCGAGCTTCCACAAACGTCCACGTATGTCCTTCCTCCCCACGGTCATTGCCTTCCACAAACATCCACTGACCTCCCTTAACGTCACCCTCTTGCGTCGTCGCCACAACCGAATGGCTGTGCAGAACCTCTTCGGACGTCCTGGTCTCCAGCACTTCTGCATCGAGCACCCCTCAGCACTTCGCGAGCCGGCCAGTGTTGAGTCTCCTGTTCCCGCTGTTGAGCATGCGCTTCTTGTGAGAGCTCCTCTTCCCCCGAAGTTGCTGTACTCTTGCTCTCAAAGTCGACAAACGCACCCTCCGAAGCATGACATTCATACTCGCTAGCCCAGGTCTCCAACACTCCTTCATCGAACCCCTTCACCACTTCGCGAGCCGGCCAGTGTTGAGTCCCCTCTTCCCGCTGCAGAGCATGCGCTTCTTGTGAGAGTTCCTCTTCCCCCGAAGCTGCTGTACTCTTGCTCTCAAAGTCGACGGACGCACCCTCCGAAGCATGACGTTCATACTCGCTAGCCCAGGTCTCCAACACTCCTGCATCTAGCCCCTTCAACACTTCACGAGCCGGCCAGTGTTGAGTCTCCTCTTCCCGCTGCAGAGCATGCGCTTCCTGTGAGAGCTCCTCTTCCCCCAGAGCTGCTGTACTCTTGCCCTCAGAGTCGACGGACGCACCCTCCGAAGCATGACGTTCATACTCGCTGGCCCCGGTCTCCAACACTCTGCGAGACTGCTAGTGTTGAGTTTCCTCTTCCCGCTGTACAGCATGTGCTCACGATGAGAGCTCCTCTTCCCCTGGAGCTGCTGTACTCTTGCTCCCAAAGTCGACGGATACACCCTCTGAAGCATGACGTTCATACTCGCTACCCCCGGTCTCCAACACTCCTGCAGCGGGCCCCTCCAGTACTTTGCAAGACTGCCAGTCTTGAGTCTCAACATATGAGAACGGCGGTGAGCAGGGGAACACTGTGCCCAATTGAAGATGTGGGGGGTTGGACCTCACATTTTCTTGGCCCCGCAGAACTGTAGCGTGAGGAGCACTGCTGGCGGAAGGGCCGCAGGGCGACGTCAGTAGCTCCGAATCTATTCGGACTTTGCAGCGAGCACTGCTGGTGAAAGGCCCACAGGGCGATGTCCGTAACTCCGAATCTATTTGGAGTTTGCGGGGTTCGTCGGAGCTAAGGGAACTGACGGTCGCACTTTCGCTCCTTCCCAATGCAGGCATCCCAGCCTCCAGGCAAAACGAAGACGCAGTTCCTGCCAAGGAATGGTTTTGCCGCTCAGGAGATGTTACCGTATGCTGCAGACGTTCGCCCTCTTCCAAAAGGCGCAGTAGCAAGGTGTTGTGCGCAGGAGACGTCGGCTGCATACGGTGGGACGGACTCTTCTCGACATCGGGAAAAAAGTCCTCGCAGACAAGTGCGAATCTACTCGCACTTGATAAGACTTCAGGGCGACCTCGTCTCGCATGTCGGAATCTCGACTCCCTACGCAGTGGCTATCAGTTTTCCTAGACTCGCGACTCCCGAAAACCGGGAATTGATTCAGGGTTCAACAAAAACTGGGTATTGATTCGGGGTTCACCATGGGCACTGATGAGTATAAGCTGCGAAGGGAATCGAGCAACTTTATACAAACAATATCATGGCAGCTTTATAGCGTGCAAGTTCAGCTATTGCGAAAGGGAATCGAGCTACGAAGCACGGATCGGCTATGGCGGATGGAGGTGGAGGGTGAAGAAAAGATAACAGAACACGTGTGGTGGCGTTAGCGCGACCAGACCTCTGGAAATTGTGAAACAACAAAACTGGGAATTGATTCAGGTTTAACATGTGGCAATTGCGGCGTTATAACGTGCAGGTAGAGACAAGGCATCTGAGAATCTGTTCGGACATCGGACACAAATTAGGACAACTGAAATAGCATCTCACATTCTTCGTGCGTTGCGCGAACAACCAACGTCTGACGAATATGGATGTATGACGACCGAACCAGCTATGGTGGAGGGAAATCGAGCTACGAAGAGCGAACCAGCTATGGCGAATGAAAATCCAGCTACGAAGAGCGAACCGGCTATGGCGAATGGAAATCGAGCTATGAAGAGCGAACTGAACACCATGCGGCAACTGCGGCATTGGCAGAAGGAGGTGGCAGAAGGAGCGAAGCGAGCTAGGAAGAGCGAACCGGCTATGGCGGGAGGAGCTGGCGGGTGAAGACAAAATATCAAAACGCACGCGGAAGTGACAACGTGACTTGAACTATGGAGCTGCCAAACAACAAAAAGGATAACACGAGGGCGGTAACGCCTTTTATACTTTTCAGCGGCACGCCTCGCGTCGGGATCAAGAAGGGGCCGTATCGATTCGCATATCGCACGCCAGGGCCTATAAAACAGTAAGGGCAGGTTGGGCCTCGAAAGGTCAGAGGTACCGGAAATTGTCGACCGTCGATCAACAATTTTCAACGGCGCAGATTAACGAAGCCACTCACATGCCAGAGGCCCTTAAATCTCCGCGAACTCCAGCATGCATTGATATGAAGATTCAAAGAATAAGGGAGAGGCTAGATCATTTTCGTTGTTCTATGCTGGACCGTCGATCGTCATGATCCGACGTACAAAGTGGAGCTTCGCTACCTCCCCGAGGTCAAGCGCAGAAATCCGGCGCGGCGGTTCATTGCGCGCCGAGGCCAGGCGACGGTCCATTGCGCGCCGAGGCGAGGCGGTTCATTGCGCGCCGAGGTCAACACTGGAAATCTATTAGTTCTGGTTTCGCAGTCATTGGGGCATTTTGCAAATGTCAACGACGTTGGATATTGAAAGTCCGCAATCCATTCCAACGCTCGCCATGCACCATCGCCATCGATGCGCTTAGCTCATCGCCATCGTTGCGCAAAGCAATATCCTCCATCGCAGCCATCGCGCTCGCCTGACCATCGCAGCGCTGACAATCGCTATCACTCCCATCGCAGCGCGGACCATCGTTATCGCTGCCATCGCAGCGCTGACCATTGTTATCCCTTCCATCGATGCGCCATCTCTCTCCGTCGGTGCGTCATCGCTCTCCATCGGTGTACCATCTTTGTCCATCTCTCTCCATCGGTGCGCCATCTCTCTTCATCGGTGCGCCAGCGCTCTCCATCGCTGATTCGTTAGGCCATCTCCTGCGCCATCTCTCTCCATCGCTGCACCATCTATCTCCATCGCTGCACCATCTCTTTCCATCGCTGCGCCATCTTTCTCCATCACGGACTCTCTGCATCGCCGCACCATTTATCTCCATCGCTCCTCCGCGATCTCTTGTCCATCGCTGCGCGATTTCTCTCCTTTTTTGTGCCTTGTTTCTCCATCGTGGACTCTGTCTATCGCTGCGCATCTCTCTCCATCCCTCCTGCACGATCTTTTTTCCATCGTTGCGCCATCTTTCTCCATCTCTCTCCATCGCTCCTGCGTGATCTCTCTCCATCACTGCGCCGTCTCTCTATCGCTCATCGCGGACTTTCTCCATCGCTCATTACGGACTCTCTCCATCGCTCCTTCGTGATCTCTTCTCCATCGCTGAGCGAGTTTTCTCCATCGTTCCTGCGCGATCTCTCTCCATCGCTGAGTAATCACTCTCCATCTCTCTCCATCACTGCGCGATCTCTCTCCATCAGTCGTCTCTCTCCATCGCTCATGCGCGATCTCTCCATCGCCATTGTATTGATATTTTAGTCCGCCTTCGGTGTAGCCACCCATCATTGTGGAATCGCACGAAATAAGTGTCAGGTATGCGTAATGAAGGTTTAACACGATGGATTTCACTTTGATCACTCTTTGGGAATTATGGCAAGGTATATGGCCTGCGCCACATTCATTAATGATATCTAAAAAAATATTAGTTCAAGAAGTTGTAGATGCATTGATAGATAATGGCTTAGGAGGACCTCCTATGCGAGATAGCAATAATAGACCATATAAGTCATTATCGGATGTAATTAGTGGTAAACAGGAAGATTTCGACAAAATTTACTTCGGAAACGTGTAAATTATTCCGGACGTTCTGCAATTGGAAGTTAATTTGGAACTGATCTCTGATGCATTATATCTAGATTAACATTAGTTAGGCATTAAATGATGTTGTTCAATAACTAATCTTGGTTAATCTTAAATAGCATGACGGTCTTTAATAAGCTAGATCATTAGTTTGGAATCAATATGCTTGCAACTGTGAGATACGTGGCGCTCCTGCGCCATCTCGCTTCATCGCTGCGCCATCACTAACCATCGCTGCGCCAGATCTCTCCATTGGTGTTCCATCTTTCTCCATCGGCTCGCCATCGCTGACCACCGCTGCGCCAACTCTCTCCATCGGTGCGCGATCTATCTCCATCGGTGCGCCATCGCTAACCATCGCTGCGCCTGCTCTCTCCATTGGTGCGCCATCTTTCTGCATCGGTGCGCCATCTCTCTCCACTAGTGCGCAATCTCTCCCGATCTTTCTCCATCTATCTCCATCGATGCGCCATCTTTCCCCATCTATATCCATCGCCACGCCATCTTTCTCCTTTTATCTCCATCGGTGCGCCATCTTTCCCCATTGGTGTGCCATCGCTAACCATCGCTGCGCCTGCTATCTCCATTGGTGCGCCACCTTTCTCCTTCGGTGCGCCATCTCTCTCCATCGGTGAGCGATCTCTCTCAATCAGTTCGCGATCTCTCTCCCTCGCTGCGCCATCTACCTTGTTCCCCGGAATACAACGTACGTTCATTATAGTTGTATTTAGACTGAAAGATGCGCCTAATTCAACTATAATGACCGTACGTTGTATTCAGGGGCAGACTGTTCCTCCATTCATCTCTCTCAGTGCGCCATTTCTCTTCATTGGTGCGCGATCTCTCTCCATCTATCTCCATCGGTGCACCGTCTCTCCATCAGTGCACGATCTCTCTCTATCTCTCCATCGTTGCGCCATCTTTCTCCATCTATCTTCATCGCTGCGTCAACTTTTTCCATCTATCTTCATCGCTGCCTAATCTTTCTCCATCTATCTCCATCGCTGCGCCATCTTTCCCCATCTATCTCCATCGGTGTGCCATCTTTCTCCATCTGTGCGCCATCGCTGATCATGGTTGCGCCTGCTCTCTCCATTGGTGCGCCATCTTTCTCTATCGGTGCGCCATATCTCTACATCGGTGCGCGATGTCTCTCCATCGTTGCGCCATCTTTTTTCATCTATCTTCATCGTTGCACCATCTTTCTCCATAAATCTCCATCGTATCGCCATCAATTGTATTGTCGTTGTAGTCCACCATCAGTCTAGTCGCTCATCATTGTCGAATCGTACGAAACAAGCCTCCAGTATGCCGTAATGGAGGTTTAACACGATGGATTGCCTATAAACTAGATAATTGTCAAATATCCTTGGAGTTGTGAGATTCGCGGATTGGAGTTGCCTACGTACAAGAATGCTTGTCGGATATGCCTGCAGTTTCGAAATCGGATTGAGTGTGGTGAACAAGTCCAAGCAAACTCGCGCTTCTGTTCGGCCCAAAAAAATGAAGTCATTTTCTATGCGCGAATTTCTTCGCTCTTGAACCAACCAGGAACCTAATTTCTTACTATACGACGAATAAGTCCGAAACAACTCGCACTTGTACCCTTAGTTTCGAAATCGAAACGCTCGTTTCAAATGCGAATTTATTCGCTCTTAAACCAACCAGCCCCTTAAATTTATTACTATATAGTCGATAAGTCAAAATTAACTCGCACTTGTACTCTCAGTCTCAAAATCGAAATACTCGAGTAGTAAACTCTCGCCTCTTCTCGGCCCAAAAAAAATGAAGTCTTTTTTTATTTGCAAATTTATTCGTTATTGAACTAACCAGGAAGGTAATTTCTTATTGCACAGTGAATAAGTCCGAATCAACTCGCACTTGTACTGTAAGTTTCGAAATTGAAGTGCGAATTTATCCGCACTTGCGCCAACCAGGCCCCTAAATTTATTGTTGTTTGGTGGATAAGCTTGAATTAACTCACGCTTGTACTCTCGGTCTCGAAATCGAAAAACTCAAGTAAACTCGCGCTTCTTCTCGGCGAAAAAAAATTGTTGTCCTTTTCTATGTTCGAATATATTCGCTCTTGAACCAACCAAGAACCTGATTTCTTACTATATGGTGAATAAGTCCGAATGTACTCGCACTTGTACTCTCGCAGAAATTATCTACGTGCTACGCCTTCAATGTGCGAGTAAATTTTCTTCTAGACTAACCACGAATCTATTTCCAACTGTATAGGGCATAAGTCCAAGTCAGCTCTCAGTTGTGATCTCCCCTGAATGCGACGCTGTCGAGCACATCGGTCCGGCACCGCACAAGGCAGCGCGGGACCCTCACGGCCACGTCAAGCAGGAGTTGGTCTAAATCCTTCACGACGAATATACATGCAGCTTCCACAAGTCGCTCCGACCGAGTGCGCCAGCCATACCTCTCGCGAGCCCCTACGACAGGATAGGGCCTATGCGAGGCACGACTTACCTCCACCTTACGGGAGCTGTCACCTCCCTTCGGTGGGCGTATCCCCGTCGAGCTATCAGTCTACAGTACAAAAGCTAATCAGTTGCAATCGCAGAGGTGGACCAGCCGAGGGCGTTTTTCGTTCGCTGTAGCATAGGGGGTACGCGTGGTATTACACCTGTATCGGACCCGCACGCGAACCGGCATCTTAGGGGGGTTGAGGTCCCAAGCGCGATTCGGCGCCGGTCGACTAGGACGCACCTCACACTCCACGCGACACCACTATAAAGAACATAAAAACAAACACACTCACATACACGTACTTACATATATATTTAAAGAATAACACCGAACAAACAACGCAACAACACTCATAGTCCCGTAGTAGCCATCCCATAACTTTCTGATGCGGAATTCTGATAGGCGTCACCCGCGAGACTTAGTATAAGACCGCGAGAACGAACGGCCTACTCATGTCGACTCGCAATGCAAGCGTGCGCAATGATGTCGTACTATGTAGTGCCCATAATCAAGCGGTCCCTCGTAGATCCGAGCGCCACTTATGACACTCAAGTGTCAAACTCGAAGTATCGTGAGGGTCTACTCCCTCACGACATTGCACGGCTGAAGGAATAGTCGTGAGGCAGCCGCGAGACCTCCGCCCTTTGGCCTGGGTGTCTCGGCAGACAGTGCAAATAGGCTCTGCACGGGGGAAAATTCCTCCCATGCAGAGTCTAGGGCTTGGGATGTCCTGGACAAAGACCTCGAATCCAGGCCTATGACCAACGTCCAACTAAGAAATTTATAAGAAGCATATAACAAGATAGAGGGGTTTTTCTCCCTTTCTCAGTCCCAACCCCTCATTAAGCCTTTAAGCGTGGGTCCCTCTACCCATGCGAATACCCAACACAAATATATTTATATATGTATACATGTATATATATATATATGAAAGGAGATAAGTATGTGACGATCATTTCTCACAATCACAATGGGACTCCTCACAACCATATGTATACGTGTGATCGCAGACAGTCAAATCCAAAAATCTGAACCACAGTATATACCTGCAATCACATCAACGAGTCAAACAAAAGTCCACGCACTACACCGAGTCAACTCCAACCAACCTTCATACTCAAACCCCTCGCTTTAGCCATGCAAACCCCAACCTTTGTCCAACCAACCATAAATAAGTACTCAGTGCCTTTATTAAATGACCATTTAATAAAAGTCCGGGTGAAAACCTTAGTAAAACAACAAAAATCAACAGGGCTAAAACCTTTTAGGTTGAGTATTGAGGGTGAACTGGGTTGAGTCGTAGACCGACGAATCGGCAACGGACCTGTTAGCAATGATAAAAGAAGATGATCCTTGTAAGATCAAACTGAATCTAGCCCAAATCTTGGATCAATCGATCAAGAGGACCTGTATCACAGAACAGGTCAATCCCCCAGGTTAAATCTACAAGTCAATGGAGAATAATCCCCATATCACGCTCACACAGCAATCATCCTAACTAACTAAGACTAAGCCTACCTTTAAACAAGTGTCAAATAGAAAGGTAAACTCTGGTAGAATCTCCTCTATACAGAATGAATTTTCTAGGATTGCCACTTGCCAAAATATAATCCAACTTCTTTAAACTAAGAAAATTTCAGCAGCGCTTCCCGTAAGAAAAATGACTTCAAAAAAATTTATAATACTCGAAATATGAAAACAAAACGACTCCTAACTCTGGAAAGTCAAAGTTTGTCTAACTCCCCGAATTAGTAAAAATTTGGGCAGCATTTCCTTTAGAAAGAGAGACTTCCCAGATTTATACTAAGTCAGATATGAACTCAGGAAACAAGATCTGAGTTCAACAAAGACAAAATTTAACTAACTCCTTAGATTTGTAGAAATTTTGGTAGCTCTTCCCGTAGAGAAAGCGTTGTTCTAAGATTTACACAAAGCTAAGTTCAGGATCTAAAATGACTTTGACTTTTCAAGGTCAAGTTTCGTCCAACTCCCTGCATTAGTAAAAATTTGGGCAACACTCCCTTTAGAAAAGGAGGCTTCCCAAATTTTTATTAAGCTGAAAAATCAGAAAAACTACACCCTGAAATGACAAAGTCTGACTAATTCCTTGATTTTGTAGAAATTTCGGCAGCGCTTCCCGTAGAGAAAGTGGCTATACAAGACCTAGTATAAATAAAATGCCCCATAAAATGCAGAAATTGATCTAAGTAAAAAAACTTAACTTGAAAAATCTAGGATTTTGAAACTAACTCCTATGGCTCTAGCACGAGGCGAGCAATGAAAGCAACTACCTATCAAACTGAAACTCAGACTACTAAGTAGTAGCCCACTCAGTCACATGCAGGCCAAACCACAAAGGTAAGTACTCTCCCCATCCCAAAGTCAACCTCGTCAAACAATAGTTCGAAATCTTTTATTGATTTATCCCTTTATACCCAGCTTACATAAGGCGTGAAGTCAGACCACCCAAACTTATAGGACATGCCTGACCCAGCCATTGAGTATATACAGAACAGAGGGCATAACTACTTCTCTTTTCTTTGGGCATATGACTAGATCATTTTAGTCGCCCTTAAATGTTTAATATCAGGTTGTATATATATCTCTGAACTTAATCTTCAAAGCGGGCATCGGACTGAGCCATTCGTTTTGAAAACAATGCTCGGTTAGCCCGAGTTACCCTTAGTTATACTCTTATTTATACTCTCTTCAGAATGCGATAAGCTACAGTCGGACTACCTAAGCTTATAGAATAGTCTGACTAGTCCGTTCTTAAATAAGATAGTAATAAAGTATAGCCAAATGATACCCTTTGGGTTCCAGCATGTGCGAGGCATTGGGCCTGACTACCTAAACTTATAGAATAGTCCAACTATCTGCCTGGTTCTTTCTTCTCTGATCCAATCCGTGCGTGGCATGGAGTCGGAGCCACCTAAACTTATGGAATATCTTGACTCTCTGCCAAAGTTACTTCCTCAGAATAAAAGCAGGAAAAGGCTGAACCACGACCTCCTCATTCAGAACCAAAGAAACTGAGAAAGCCCAAGTAAACAAGGCAACCAAGCCACCTGAACTTTCAGAATGTGCTTGGCTTCTGAAAAGTCAATCAAAGTTACGCCAGAAGTCGCGGGTTCAAATCCCGTTTTTCCCAACCCTCACAAGTCACAGCAACTAGACCACCTAAACTTATAGAATGGTCTGACTCTCGATGCAATTCCACAGCACTTAGTCTCCCCAAACTTATGGGAACTTCCCAGCCTCCAGAGCAATCAGACCACCCAAACTTATGGAATGGTCTGATGCTCCAAGCAATCCAAAATAAACATAGCACCGGGTCTGACCAAACTTATGGAGACTTCCCAGCCTTAATGACCCAGTCAAATTTTAAAGCAATACTGCCTTTATCCCAACCTTTCCCCAGATGCAATCCCACAGTCTGCTTTCAATTTGACAATAAAGTTGAAATTGAAATTTTTACATGCGTTCTTTTATTTAGTATGGCTTGTGTCCTGAAAGTCAAACTCAAAGTTAACGATAAGATACATGCAGTATACTCAGTCAAAACACAAAAGGTAGTACAGATAGGGGCTATAATCAGGGTTTATAGAGGGAAAGCAACGATTACCTTTTAATTCCCTGTCTTCGGAACTCCTCCTTAGCTCCGCCAGAGCTCCTGCAATCGGTGGGTTGACTCCCCACAGAGTCTTGCTGCGGTCCTACGGGTTGCAATCCCGCCTGCCGCCTTCCTCTCAGATCAGGACTAAACTTAGGGTACAAAGGGCAGAAGATAAAGGGTTTCATACGCTCGAGATGCAAGAGGGGACAACTCAAGTCTCAAGAGTTGTTTGAAATCTTGATACCTTCACTCGCCAGAGGGCCCCACAATGATGGCCGAACAATAGCAGCTTTGTCAACTTCTGAAGTCAAGCGGTCAAAGTCAACCCCTCTCATGACCTCTTAACTCGCAACAATAACCTTCCCCTTCTGAAGCCTAATCTTTCCTCTGAGTCCCGGCACCTCTATAATTGGCACCGACTGGCTGTGGCATGCAGCAATATACAGCAGCCAATAATAGGCGATAGCAGTACCTAGCAGTTAGCAACAGTTCGCACACAGTCAACAGAAGCAGTAGTAGCCCGTGCACAGTCAACAGAAGCAGTTCGTGCCTAGTCCGCAGCAGCAGTTCGTGCACAGTCAACAACAACAGCAACAGTTTGTGCACAGTACGCAGCAGCAGTTCATGCATAGCCAACAACAGCCCACAACAGTACGCTGTAGCTAACACGACCCCCTCTCTATCTCAGCCTACGGGAGAGGCGGCACTCTGGTCAGCAGGCAGACTCCTAATTGGAGTCGGGTTTCCTCCCTCTTCACTCGGCAGGGCGGACAACACATCGGTCAATAGCCTAGCCTTCCCCTGGCAGATGGCCTTGTTGCTGCATTGTTCAGAGGCGAATAGTGCTGCCAGCCAAGAAGATGGCCCGACAGTTTCGCAGCCTGTCTCCCATCACTCTGAGCAGCAGAATGGGTACCGTACCACCAGCAGGTAGTCTCTTGGCCCCTTACGGCTCGCTCCCCTGCTGCCTCGATCGTCGGGATGGGCAGCTCATCAACCAACAGGTAAGTTCCCGACCCCTCCCTGTCGCCTCACGCAAGCTTCTACAGAAGCTACAGGCAAAGTCGAATGAATCCTTCCGCTGGAACACGGCCGTATACATCCACTGGGTATGCTTTTTCTCAACGCCCGTTCTTCTTACCCCCTATTTTTATCTCACGATCCCCGCGACTAACTGGACATCCTCACCAACGATAGGATGAGCCAAATCGAGTGAATCTTCCACCTAAACATGGAACGATGCCCCGCCATACTTACGTCATAATGAAACTCTACTCGCGTGCACAACTGTTATGCATTAACTCATAACTTGCTAATCTACTGGTCAAACTAGCCTTACCAATTAAGTCGCGGTACCGAAGGATCCTCGCCTATCACTTTGTTTCGCTCGATTCCGTTTCGAATCGAGCGAGAAACCGCCTTTTCTCACTTTCATCCAAAACTCCTTCCGCCATAGCCAAACGCACCCATCTTTTCTTCCTAACTCCCTTTACACTCCCTCACTCGTTATTCCGACTCCACCTCGCTTGCTTTCACCAAGAACTGAGCGGGATACGTGTCCTCAACATGTGCCATAGCCGCTTCCCTCAGTCTCCCGCGCAGCTCCTTTCTCAAATATCTCCCGCTTCACTAGTCCTCCCGCTATTCTAGCACCTCCCATGAACTCGCCTCCATCCAAAAATTTCCAATTTACTTCTCCCCTCGCCCATTTTCATCGAGAAACAGGCGAGTTACGTCTTTCTCTCTTCGCGCCGCCTTTCTCATAGCTCAACCATGCCTGACTTTCCTTCGCATGTACCCGCCACAACTTCCCGTCCAGGTTCAAATCAACTATTGCTGCCTCCCTTTACTTCTCTCTGTGTCGAGTATCCCCTCGCTGACCTAGGCGCTTCGAAAGGCCCTGACCGATACTCGCCGCAGAGCTCTGGTCATGCAAGTCGAAATCCGCAAAGGTTGATGTAGCAACTCACCTGTCAACAGCCCCCTTCGCTGCCTATACTCGCTGCCCCCGGTTCTCCACTTCTTACTACTACTAACGCAGCCCGATGTGCCCAGCCGACTTCGTGATCATGGGGCAACTCCGAACGAGACTTCTACTCCGTGGCCCAATTAGTTTGTTGCCCCTATACCCGAGGCCGCTGAACGTTTTGCACGCCAGTCTCGCTGCGGCCCCTCCACAACGTCCTCGTGCCGCTCCGCCCAAGCATACTACGCAGTGTCCCGGCCCCACTCCGAGGCCAGGTACAGACAAGTGCAGTATGTTGCACGTAAACCACCCTTGTCGTCCGGTCGCGTTTAATCTTTTAGTGTCGTTCCAATTTTAACGGATGTCCCGAACGACAACACCAATCCTGGTGGGACTGTCCATGCTCAATTCAAAAATTTAGACGCTGTAACAAAACAGATCATGGGTCCAGCAACTGAGATAGGCCCTAAATGCAGGACATCAGTCCCAGAACCGGCTTAACCACCGGATCCAATAAAATTGGGACTCTAGATGAGACGAAGAGATAAAAAATAAAAAATAAACGGATAACACTTTCGAAAACCAGAAGGGGAAGGGCGACCGTAGCATCTCTTCGTCCCCTCGGATCTAGCCCGTTGTCTGAACCGACGACAAAAACCCGAGGGGGATAGTCCCGCTGGGGCCCTCAACCCCTCTGTTTTCTTCATCACGCTCCATCGCGCCTTCGCTGTCGCCTGCTGGTCTCGATCCCCGTACCTCCGCAATAGCAGTCCCAAGCCGTAACCTATAGTGCTAAGAACAAGCCTAAAACCTGCAGGTGCGAAATCCTATATGAAGTGGTGTTGCGCAGTGCTGAGGGCCAAGAAACGCCTTGGACCGTTCCTCAGCCTGCATTTGTACCTACGACCACTAAACATTCATGCCAGCGGGCCCAAATTGCACTGTGGTCACCACACACGCCATTCCACGCGCCAAGCCGACCGCCATTCAAACGCGCCGGGTACAAAAAAGGCGGAATGTTTCAAAAGAAAAATCCCTAATTTAATCAGAGAAAAATAAAACTCTGTCGGTCAATTACGCCAACTCCCAAATCAACACAAAGGAAACAAAATCACATGCGAGCCTTAAAACTGCGCTCTCACTCACTCTTCCTATTCAAAACGACCCTCAGCCTTCACTCAGATGACTATGGTGACCAGCGAGGTCACCCGACAATTCCAAATTACTCGAATTTTCTGTCACTTGCAAAAAACAGGGCGGATACCCTTGTAAGGGTATTCGCACTGACAGCTTACGGTACCATTCTAAGCGACGTCGCCGGCGCGCTCGAAAATCAAAAGCTATCAGATCATCCGCGACCCAAATGCTGACGAGGAAGGAACCAATCCGATTAGCCGACTTACTCTGGTTTGAGGCCTCCAACAATCCAGACTCTTACAACTATATGCCGCAAGGGTTCCAACCTGGGTCTCCATTGTCCCACACTAGGACGCAGGTGCACTAGACATACGTACTACAGCATAAGTTCCAGCGGCCCCTCTCAACTGGTCTTTCCCCTTCGCCCTAGACAAACACCAACTTCTCATTAAATGCCCCTAGTCTCTACCCTGCACGAAGGGCCATAACCAGGGACACGGGCCTTGACCGAGACCTTTGAAGGCACTCCCGCGCCTTCCTCTTAAAACTTTCGCAATCAAGTATATATATATATATATATATCACATAAACCTCATCACAGACCCTTCCTGCAGTCTAGCACAGGAAGACCAGGTCTCGATCTTGGCCCACCGTAGCCTGGGTGATCGTGCCAGATCTACGGCCCACCACGTTTGTTATTTTAGCAGTAGTGCCCTCGCAGGTTGCGTCACGATAGGTTTTTTTTCCTGATAAGCATTCAATCAGGACTCCAAAGGACTCGACTCTTATCCCACGCCATCCCGCGGCAGGTAAAACCCTCCTGGGTGGCCACACCCCTTTAAGTCTTTACCCCTTCTGGCGAGACGTGGGTCCGCTGTCAGGTTGCGCCGATCAGCAGCCAACACTAGAGGTTGCGCCGTAGTGATGTCGGTTATACTCCTAGCTGGGTCTCTCATAAATACCCTAAGATTAGCACAAGCGGCTGGACGGTGTATCGCAACAATACAAGCCTATTGCCGGACTACGCAGAGGTCTGTCACACATAAAAGGCATTTCCAGCCCTCTGTGGGTCAACAGAGAGAGAACACGGCAGCCTCCCCACTATCACAAAACAAAATCACCGCCAGGTCCGCATGGCGGTGGCCCCCTCACTTGATCAAAGCAAGAAGACCACACATCCCGAAGACATCTCCCAATGAAGCTTTTTGCGACGTTTACAAAAAATTCACCAGTGACTAAGCAAAACATGGTCCTCCTCGTCAGACTTTATCATCCAAAACCAACTCTTATCATGCCATTAAATCTATTCACCATTTTTTTCATACGAAGGAGGTCTCACTCGATAGGTCTCACAGTCATCCCTTCTCTTTCTTAGGATGAACTCTCAGGCGACCTTTTAACACATCTCCTCTTCCTGAAGATGAGTCTTCCAATAAACAACAAAGACTGCCCTTCCCATAAAAGGTGTCTCAATTATAAATCACTCAAATCAAGAGATCAACTTGTGGGTCCCCTACCACAATTCAACAACAATATTCGGCATGGTAGGCATTCGAGTCCCAAGGCTCATAAATCCCTTAGGATTCTCACACTTTTCACAAAAAACATACTGCACTCTCTCTCCTTATACGCGGCCCTATCACCTGCCTGTGGGCAGATCACACGAGTCTACCGGAGAGTAGACAGTTCACATCCATTCACATTTAAAAAACACCATCCATACAAGATGTTTGTCACACATCTTTCACAAAAATCATCATACATCAGGAGAAAACCACACTCAGGGATGACGTATCTCATAAAAAAATATACACAATAATCTTGTCCCATGAATTACTCAGAACAACTCAAGTCACCCTCAATATGGTACATAGTCAACTGTACAGGAAACAATCATTGAGACAACCCAGAATCCCTTCTATCGATGTCAACAAGACAATCTCATCATACACATGCTATCTCCTATGGTCCTAATCCTGATGGACACCCTATGCTGTGATCCCCCATCTATACACTCAGCGACATACGTATCCAAGTCTCCTAACAATGTGAAGGTAACCATGCGTTCGACCCTCAATTCAGGTTTATCTCAACCTTACTAGACATCGCCTGATGCCTGCCTCTATTTAGGCAAACCAGTCCCTACTCACTCATCTCCTCCTGGTTTTCCTTGTACAACTGAGCCCTCGGCAGATCGCTCTACTTCCCTACCCTGCCTATCATACATTTTTCCGCCGCTTTTCGTGACCTTCCCTTCAACCAGGTCCTTTAAGAACTTAGGACACTGCAAGGCTCGATGGCCTTCCTTTTTCCAAAAGAAGTAGGATGCGCCAAACCACTTCTTGGACTTCTTCTTCTCCCTCTGAAACCCTGGTGATGATGGTGCCTCACTGGCCTCTCTGCCCAGCTCGTAATTCCGAGGTACGTCCATAGGCTCCTCAGGTCCTGTCCCCAACTCCTGAGTGCTAAGCCCTGGTCGTATCCCAACCCCCTCTGGCCTATACTCAGGTGTATCCAACCTATGGGGCCTGCCCTCAATGACGCCTTCTATCGCAATCCCCATCTCACTCTCAGGAGGCTCCTTTACCCTCTGCTCAGGTGAAAATAAGCTTGCCTCCTCCTGCATAGTGTGGACTGCTTCAAGGAGCACATCCATAGACTCTTCTGCTGAGCCTTGGACAGGCTCGTCGTTGGCCATCGGCTGCCCCTCCTCGACTGATAGCGGCATGGTAGGTCCCACTGCTACTATAGGCAGTGTGGCGAGTTCAGTAGGGGCTCTGAACTCGAAGGCCTCTCTCTCTGCCCCTCTCTTTGCTTTCGCCTCCTCAGCCTCCAAGATGGCCCTTCCCATGGACGACTCCTGCTGAAGCTCGGCTGCGAATGGCCTTTCTCATAAGCCATACCCTGCCTGTCTCTGCTCTCCCTGCCTGCTGCTCTCTGCCCTGTCCACCACCTCTGCTGGCCCCTCTCTGTCACCCCTACCAGCCCCACCTCGAGGTTGCTATCTCAAGTCCTGGATTATGGTAGCCTGACTAGCCACCAACGCTCTGAGCTCTCGGACCTCAGCCTCAACTGCCTCCATACGTATTCCATGGCTCATCTCCTTCATCTCCTTCCCTCTCAGATCAGCTTCCAACATCATATATCTATCGAAAGATGTCTTGGCCAAGATGCGAATCTTCCGATCCAAGTACTTATCTGCCTTCTTCGAAGTCCCAACTTTTGCATTTTCTGGAGCCGTCAATCCCTCGCCATGCTGGTCTAGGAATTCATCCCATATCTCCTCGATCCCGTATGGCTGGGGTGGTCGTGGCTGGTCTGGGAGTGCCCCTGCCTCTTCCAATCTCTGTCTCTCCTGCCAGATTTCCTCCAAACACTTCCCTACACTGGCGCGCTTTTCATTAGCCGTCTCCCCTGCTGACACTCTTTCCCTCGAGCGATGGTCGACGCTCTCTGGAATCTCCGCTCCCATCTCTTTCTCGGCCTGACGCGGCTCCTGGCGTGGCTCCTTAGGTACGGGCTCCTGCAGGTCAGGGTGCTCTAGGGCATGTGCAGCCAGGTGCCTGTCAATCATAGCCAGGGCCTCTCTCCTCCAGTCATCTCTCTCTCTCTCTCTTTCCACCCTTCCTCCTTGCAAAGGGACCATCTCTGGCGGTGGTAGTGGGATCTCCTCTTGCTGTAATCCCTCCTTTCTGCCGTGTGCGCTCTCTGGCGTGCTCCCAAGTCTCAGTCCCACAGCCGGCGTCTGAGGCGGAGTATCCTTCTCAACCTCTATCACCTCCTTTACAACATGTCCCCTCTCAGTACTCGGCCTCCTCTCCCGCTCAGAGTCCTGAACCTCCTCTCGTGGCACTTCTTCTGCCGGCTCGTCACATCTTGCACTTGTCGGCAGTACTCTCCACTGCGAGACATCCAAATGTGCCTCCAATTCTTGCAGAGGCTCTCCAGATGTTGGTACCTCCTCTCGTGCTTGCTGTGGAGATCCTCCCAATCCTCCCTCAGTAAAGTGATGGAACTCTACCGGCCCCAACCCCCACTCAGGGTATGCCCCTCGCTCCTCAGTTTCGGGCACCAACCCCTCCTCACGCCTGGCAAGTGTTTTCCGTCCCCCTCGAGACGGTCTGGTTTCTCAGGGCTCAGGGTCCCTTTGCCTCTTGCTCCTGTGGCGTCTCTCGACTCTGGGCTGAGGTGGCTCTGGTCGTCGGAATGCCTCTCTCAAGTGGGCCCTGCAGCTCTCCCAATCCCGGGTCATGTCTCTGACCTGCCTAGCCAGGGGCCTCTCTGCCTTTCTGGCCCACAGGGGTAACGCTCTCGCCCACTCATCCCTCAGTATGCCCTGGCCATGCATGAACCGCTCGAAGGCGGGGATGAACTCTTCCGCATTCCCGATCTCCAGGCATATCGGTCTGCCATCAGGTCCCACAGGTGATGGTCGTAGCTCCTGCATCCTCGCCTCCACCTTTGGCCTCGTCCTTGCCTCCCTACGAGTCTGTGCAATGGGCTCCGCGAACCTGCCGGCTCCTCTCAGCCTCTCGATCGCTTGGGTAATGGTCCAGCCCATATGCTCCGCATACCCCCAGAAATTGTCCAGGAACAACTCAATATCTCCATCCTCATATACCGGCGTACTCTCTCGGTGGTGAGAATGATGCCGCTTGTATCCTCTTGATGCCCCCAACGGCCTCCGTGTCGGCCACGTCCCCCTCCCTCCTCTTCTCATGGCTGTCTTTGTAAAGTCAGGACCTGCACAACAGGCGAAGGAGACAACAGACACACATTGGGGTAAGAAAACAAGTGGTAATTAAGGCAGACTCAGGCCAAACAGAACACATACAACACGTATCCTATCTAATCTACACATCCTATCATCCCTACTCAAAATAAGTTAGATTGTCTATCTTACCTCTTCTCTTGCCACAAACTTCTTCAGTATCGTTTCTGACACCCAATCCTTTCATTCTGTCCCATTTCGCCCTTCAATCTGGTATGCGCCAAAATCTCCACATCGCACAATCCGATAGGGACCTAACCACCTCTTGTCGAGTTTTCTGGACCGCTGCTTCTCCAAGGATGAATCATACAGTAGTACGACGTCCCCAACTGCCAAGGTTACTTTCCTTACTTGTGCCGACTGGTCTCATCGAGCCATATCTTCCATACGACTCCTTTCCACTTGGTTGGATGCCTCCTGAATTCTCTCCTCTATCGCGCTCACCTGCCGCGCTTGAATATCAAGCAACTCCTCAAAAGACAGGTCAACCTCCAAATCTTGACGCCTCCAAGTCTTATGGAAGCTCTCGATTGGGAAGGTAGCGTGTCTCCCGTACCATAGCGTGGCCGGTGCGTATTTAGTGGTCCTTTTCACAGTAATGTTCTTGACAAAAAATGTCGCCTTCAGGTACCTTGGCCACTGATAAGGCCTACCTTAAGTCCACTTAGCCAGAAGGTTCGTAATGGTGCTATGTCCTTTCTCCACTAGAGCGTTTGCCTGGGGTGTGCGGTCATGGTGTAATTGGCTACCACGCCGTACCTTGATAACAATTCTTGTACTTCCTGGCAGGTAAACTCCAACCCTCTATCCATTACGAACTCCCTAACAAAGGGATAGCGCAGGTAGTACTCCTCCATGCAACTGACCAAGACTGGCGCGGTCTTTGTATGAATGGTCCGCCCATCTACAAAGCCAGAAACATTATCACGCGCATCAAGGATGTAATTGTAGCCATGATCCCCAAGTGGCATGAAAAGCAAGTCCAGATGTACTACGACTCCTACGCAGGACCGGCAGGGCTTACCAACCATCTTCATCATCCCATCCCACGGATATAGCTCACTTATCTTGGCATATGTGGCACTAACTCCTCGATATCCTCCCACAATGCACTCATGAAGTGCAAGTATAATGTCAATCTGGTTCCTACCACATACGACCCTCCTAGGATTTTCCACTTGCCTCTTTACGAAAAAATGACCATCTCTCATTAAGTAGCATTGCATCATCCTTTGGGCCTTATCGCTCGCATCCCTATTCCGCATTTCACACGATAGGAGAAGTCTCAATTCCAGGTAGATAACATCTTACTCCTCTGCACGAAATGCTTCTTTGGTCTCCCCCTCCTCAAACTCGTCATCCTGGCTTTCTCGCACCACATCCTCATTCTCAGCAGGATTCAACGAGCCTATCTGATCAAAGTCCCCTTCCAGAAGCATATTCACGAGGAGATACACCCCTCCCATCAATTCCTCGTGTTTCTCTACTTGATCTGGCCCTTCCTCTATTGTTTTTACCTCCAATACCAGACTATCGGTGCCGGCCAGCGCCAACTTCATCATTCACTGGACGTCTTTACTGCCCCATGGATCTTCCTCTTCAAAAGGCTTGAGCACCAGCTCTGCCTTCCGTTCATACCCGCTTGGCGCATGCCAGATAGGATGCCCTACGCAGTTAGACACCCGCGGAGACCACTTATTGATGTGAAGACGGATGTCCTCTTCCTGATCCATAAAGCTATCAACTGAGGGCGTGTCTTCTGTTGCCTCTCCCTCTTGCTTATCCCAGTTCATACGGCTCAGCCCGTCCGCCCTATTCTTATTTCCAGGGATTTGTTCCAACTCAAAATTAAACATCCAGATGTACGTCAACCATCTAGCAACAGTCGGATATGAAGGAACATAATTCCTCAAGGAATAGGCCAGAGCAGTCGGGTTCACTCTCAGTATGAATCTTCTGCCGAAGATATGGTTTCGAAAGATTAGCAGACAATGGAGGACACTTAGAGTCTCTCTCTTGAACCGAGAGTAGTTTCTCTCAGTCGTACAGAAAGTTCGACTCTCAAAACGCAGCGATCTCTCCTCCCATTTTGTATTTGCCTGAATCCAAACTCCACCTAAGGCAGTTGGTCCAGCATTTGTTTCAACAATGAATGGCCTTGTCTCTGTGGCGTCATAGTCTGACGCTCCCAATACCGGCCCCCCTTCTCGGAACTCTTCCTTCATTTTAGCCACCACTCTCTCCTGCTCTTCACTGCAAATCCACTCTTGATCCTGACGAACCAACTTTCTCAAGTGCTCAGTGTTGGAGGCGAGTTCTTGACGAAAACCCTTCAAAACCCACACGTGCCGATGAAGCTTCTTACATCAGTAATTGAGTGGAAGGGTACTGGTTTTTCAATAATCTTATCCGTCTTCTTTATATCCGGCCGACGACCCTTCTCACTACAGACAAATCCCAAAATGGTAGCTTCCCTCATGCAGTGTCTGGATTTGGCCCCACTTGCAGTGAGGTTATGCTCTTCCAGCAGATTCAACACTTTCTCCAGGTCCTGAATATGTCTCCAGACAAAGCGTCTTACCCCTGGCAAGACTTCGTCATTTTCTTTCACCGTTGGCCCCTTCACTGCCAAGTCATCAATATATGGTTGTGTGATATGCGGGCTGACTGACTGCATGACCCGAATCATGGCCCGCTAAACCATTGCTACCGCATTGGTCCACCCTTGTGGGGCCAAATTCATACGAATCAACCCCTGAGGCATATACATTGTCGTCACTGACCTGTCTGGCGGATAGACCGGAAATTGGTCATATCCGGAGTAAACGTCTATAAGTGAGATTATAGACCTTCCAACACAGGATTCAGATAGCGCATCCGCATTGGGCAACCCTCCCGCATCTCGCACAGTCACCCCATTCAACCGTTGCAGATCCTGCACCCATCGCAGCGTCTCATTAGGCTTAATGAAACAAAACTATGAGGATGTATACGGTCCACTTGAGTAGTTGGCAATATGCGTACGTATCTTGCCGTCGAGGTAATCTACCACCTTCTTCTCCTCGTCAGTATTACGATATCGCGCTCCTCTCAAATTCCATGGCTCATGGGGCACGGTATGGATGTGGATCATAGGAATCTTGTCCATATACAACCTGCCACGCTCCTCATCACTAAACGCATAGGCGCGATGCCTCTTCTTCATTAGTTCTATCATTAATGCTCTTTCCTGAGGCAGTAGGAAGTCCGACTCTCCTATTATCAACTCCCTTTCGTTCTCTTCGTTGATACGACACGGCCTAGCTGAGGTGTTTTCCTTCATCTGTCGTACCAACCCTCGCTCCCGTTCGTAGTATATTTCCTCATCTTCGGTAACGAGGACGGAAACTGGGCGACACGTTTTGTGTATCTCGTCTTGTACCGCCTTTGGGAACCCTGCTTGAGTCGTCCCCTAAAAAAGGCCGGCTTACAGCTTGTACTTGCATTGATGCTGGGTTCCTCCTCCCACCTGGAAACCGATATACCAATTCCAACTTCCCAGCCTGAGGACATTCCAGGACCTGTTCCCTTAGTATCTGGATGGCGTCTGGATCCGCCATCTCGTGTGTGGCCACTATGTTCATGGCCTTATTCACGTCCGACAAGCTGAGGGAAAACGCCTCGACTCTTTCCTCCTCTTCTGGTTCCGCAAGGAGTCTCCGGGGCTCGCCCTCTGAATCCTCAATCGTGAATGAGCCCGGATTGGGTCGGTTTCTTATGCTTCGCGGGCCTGTATTTCTGCAGGTGATTACTTCGTAATTTTCGCAGGCACGGCCACACATGATTAGGATCAGTGTTCCATCGTGCTTGTTAAACATTAACGTCTCTGTCCTGCATAAGAACGACCTTCCTAAACGAATATCATGGTCCACATCAGGCATAACGAAGAAGCACGCTCTGGCTTTCACTCTCCCAACCTCGATGAGTACATTCGAGTTTGTCCCACAGAATACTGCCTTGCAGTTGGCTCCATGTAGGACGCCGCGATCAGATCGGTCTATTTCCAGTCTGAACTTGACTGCGTCAGTTTCTGGATAATATTCATTTCCGCTCCCGTATCCACCATTGCTGCATACTTAGAGCCTCTTACCACCGAATCCACCGTACCACAGGCCACACAGTTCCAGTCCATCTTTGTCCCTGTCTCTGCTCATTCTGCCTCTTTCGGCAGAAACATACTCAAATGGACGCTGGGCACCAGGTGCCGCGGCAACCTCCCCTTCAGTCCGTCACGAAGCTTAGGTGCTGACGCCAAAATTTCCTTCAGGGTCACAAGGTCGTTGTGGCGTTCCAACAACCTATCAATTACCCTTTCCACATCAAATCCTTCTTTTAACCGAACCGCATACCTCTTTTTCTTGGGCGGCACATCGCACAAGATTGGTTCGGCTTTCTCTCTGGCTTCTCTCTTTGTGGCCCTTTGCTCTGCCCTCTGGTCCTCCTCATGGCGCAGAATTTCGTCCTCTTCTTCCTCCTCATCATTATCATCACCTCTTGATCCTTTCCTCTTCCGTGGACCGTCGTCACTACCTTTTTCTGTATTACTACATCCTTTCCTTATCTCAGTTCTGCGAGCACGTCAGTGACAATTCTTCTTACTCCTGGGGTTCCGGACGCTGTGACATCCCTCTCCTTCCTCTTAGGCCTTTGCAGGCGCATCTGTTACTATTCCACTTCGTCCAGACTTCCCTCTGCCACGCCCTTGTCAATAATGGCCCATGTAAGCTTCTCGCTTCCTCCCCCATGGCTCGTTAGCTCTGCAGCCTCCGCGGCAGTGAGCAACCCCAAAAAGATAGCACGTTGGGCTTCCTCTGAGATGCCATGAACTTTCCTTGCCTTCTTCTTGAATTCCTGCATGAACGCCCCCACAGTGGTAAAGTCGTCCCTGTTCATGGCTTTCAGATCTGTCGTGGTCAACAACCCATCATCGCCTAGCCTATACTTCCTTTGCATTCCATCTTTGAATCTGGCCCACCTACCATTGGCCGCCCTTAGAACTTTCGTCACCTTTTGATGTTGGACATGAAGCACATACGTCAGGATGCGCTGAAATTTTACCTCATCCGATAACCCCTCCAAGGCTTGCTCCACGAAGTCCAGCCAATCAGAAACTCGTTCCCCATTGAAGTGGAAAGTATTAACCTTGGGGACATTGCTTGGCGTCCTTTCCCACTTATCCATTGCCTCAATGAGGTCTTCGAGAGTCAGGACCTTCCCCTCACCATCTGCTATTGGCCCCGATATTTTTGCGGGCTGTTTTTACTCACCTTTCCCTGTTTTAAGAAAACCACACCACCTCATTCAGCAGTCCAATCCTATGACATCCCACATCAGACCTTTACTACAACTAACCCGTGCTCCAGGCCTGACATGTCCTATCCTATCTTCTTTCCCATAGAGCTTATCTTAATAAGCCCCATCTCTCCCTACCGGATCTCCCTCATAAGTTTCCAACCCAAGCAACCAATCAGATCAACAATAAAACTTATTATAGCGGTTGTTCCATCATCAGTAAACTGACAAGACATTATGCACTTTGTCTTGTTCCCTTTGTGCCTACTTCCTTCCTCAATATTATACCTGGATGTCGTTCCACCAGGGACAACGGTAGGCTTCCGTCATCCCCGGCAACAGCGCCACCTGTCGAGCGCATCGGTCCGGCACCACACAAGGCAGCGCGGGACCCTCCGGCCACGTCACGCAGGAGTTGGTCTAAATCCTTCGCCGCGAATATACATGGAGCTTCCGCAAGCCGCCCCGGCCAAGTGCGCCAACCATACCTCTCGCGAGCCCCTACGACAGGATAGGGCCTACACGAGGCACGGCTTACCTCTACCTTACGGGAGCTGTCACCTCCCTTCGGTGGGCGTATCCCTGCCGAGCTACCAGTCCACAGTACGAAAGCTAATCAACTGCAATCGCAGAGGTGGACCAGCCGAAGGCGTTTATCGTTCGTTGTAGCATAGTGGGTACGTGCGGTATTACGCTTCTATCGGACCCGCACGTGAACCGGCATCTTGGGGGGGCCGAGGTCCCAAGCGCGATTCGGCGCCGGTCGACTAGGACACATCCCACACTCCACGCGCACACCACTGTAAAGAACATAAAAATAAACACGCACACACATACACGTACACACATACACGTACACACATATATATTTACAGAACAACACCGAACAAACAACGCGACAACACTCCTAGTCCCTTAGTAGCCATCCCATAACTTTCTGATGCGGAATTCTGATAGGCGTCACGCGTGAGACTTAGTATAAAACCGCACGGACGCAGGGCCTACTCATGTCGACTCGCAATGCAAGTGTGCGCAAGTAGTCGCAACGATGGCGTACTATGTAGCGCCCATATCAAGCGGTCCCTCGTGGATCCGAGTGCCGCTTATGACACTCAAGTGACAGACTCGAAGTATCATGAGGGTCTACTCCCTCACGACATCGCACGACTGAAGGAATAGTCGTGCGACAGTCGCGAGACCTCCAACTTTTGGCGTGGGTGTCTCGACAGGCAGGGCAAATAGGCTCTGCATGGGGGAAAATTCCTTTCATGCAGAGTCTAGGGCTTGGGATGTCTTGGATACGGACCTCGAATCCAGGCCCATGACCAACGTCTGACTAAGAAATTTATAAGAAGCATACAACAACATAGAGGGGTTTTCCTCCCTTTCTCAGTCCGAACCCCTAATTAAGCCTTTAAGCGTGGGTCCCTCTGCCCACGCGTATACCCAACATAAATATACCCATATATGTATATATACATATATGAAAGGAGGTAAGTATGTGAGGATCATTTCTCAGAATCACAGTGAGACTTCTCACAACCATATGTATACGTGTGATCGCCGGCAGTCAAATCCAAAAATCCGAACTACGGTACATACCTGCAATCACATCAAAGAGTCGAACAAAAGTTCACTCATCACACGGAGTCAACTCCAACAAACCTCCATACTCATACCCCTCACTTTAGCCAAGCAAGCCCCAGCCTTTGTCCAACCAACCATAAATAAGTACTCAGTGCCTTTGTTAAATGGTAATTTAATAAAAGTCCGGATGAAAACCTTAGTAAAACAACAAAAATCACCAGGGCTAAAGCCTTTTTGGTTGAGTAGTGAGGGTGAACTGGGGTTGAGTCGTAGACCGACGAATCGACAATTGACCTGTTATCAGTGATAACAGAAGGTGATCCTTATAGGATCAAACTGAATCTAGCCCAAATGTTGGATCAATTGATCAAGAGGACCTGTATCACAGGACAGGCCAATCCCCCAGGTTAAATTTATAAGTCCATGGAGAATAATCCTCATATCACGATCTCACTCAAATCATCATAACTAACTAAGATTGAGCCTACCTTTAAGCAAGTGTCAAAAAGAAAGGTAGACCCTGGCAGAATCTCCTCTATGCAGAATGAATTTTAAGATTGCCACCTGCAAAAATATAATCTAACTCCTCTAAACCAAGAAAATTTCGGCAGCGCTTCCCGTAAGAAAAGTAACTTCACATAATTTATAATACTCAAAATATGGGCAACATTTCTTTAGAAAAGGATGCTTCCCAGATTTATAATACTCCAAATATGGGCAGCATTTCCTTTAGGAAGGGCGACTTCCCTGAATTAGTAAAAATTAGGGCAGCATTTCCTTTAGAAAGGGTGGCTTCCCAAATTTATACTAAGTCAGATATAAACTCAGGAAACAAGATTTGAGTTTAACTGAGATAAAATTTAAGTAACTCCTTAGATTTGTAAAAATTTCGACAACGCTTCCCGTAGAGAAAGCGCTATTCCAAGATTTATACAAAGCTAAGTTCAGGATCTAAAATGACTTTGACTTTTTAAGATCAAGTTTCGTCGAACTCCCAGAATTGGTAAAAATTTGGGCAGCACTCCCTTTAGAAATGGAGGCTTCCCAAATTTTTATTAAGCCAAAAAGTCAGAAAAACTGGACCCTGAAAAAGACAAAGTCTGACTAACTTCTTGGTTTTGTAGAAATTTCGGCAGCGCTTCCCGTAGAGAAATTGACTTACCAAGATTTTTACAAGACCAAGTATAAATAAAAGGTCCCATAAAATGCAGAAATTGATTTAAGTAAAAAAACTTATCTCAGAAAATGCAGGAATTTGAAACCAACGCCTATGGCTCTAGCACGCGGCGAGCAACTAAAGCAACTACCTATCAAACTGAAACTCAGACTAAGTAGTAGCCTCACTCAGTCACACGCAGGCCAAACCACAAAGGTAAGTACTCTCCCCACCTCAAAGTGAACCTCGTCAAACAATAGTTCGTAATCTTTCAATGATTTATCCCTTTATACCCAACTTACATAAGATGTAAAGTCAGGTCACCCAAACTTATGGGACATGTCTGACCCAGCCATTGAGTTTATACAGAACAGAGGGCACAACTACTTCTCTCTTCTTTGGGCGTATGACTAGGCTATTCTAGTCGCCCTGGACTGTTTAATAGCCAAGTTGTATATATCTCTCTGAACTTTATCTTCAAAGCGGGCGTTTGACTAAGCCATTCGTTTTAAAAACAATGCTCAGTTCGCCCAAGTTACACTTTGTTATACTCTTATTTTTACTCTCTTCAGATTGTGATAAGCTATAGTCAGACTACCTAAGCTTATAGAATAGTTTGACTGGTCTGTTCTTAAATAAGATAGTAATAAAGTATAGCCAAATTATAACCTTTGGGTTCCAGCATGTGCGAGACATTGGGACGGACTACCTAAACTTATAGAACAGTCTGACTCTCTGCATGATTCATTCCTCTCTGATCCAATCTGTGCATTGCATGGGGTCGAAGCCACCCAAACTTATGGAATAGCTTGATTCTCTGTCAAAGTTACTCCCTTAGAATAAAAGCAGGAAGAGGTTGAACCACCTAAACTTATAAAATGGCTCATACCTCCTCGTTCACAACCAAAGAAACTGAGAAAGCCCAAGTAAACAAGGCAACCAAGCCACCTGAACTTTCAGAATGTGCTTGGCTCCTGAAAAGTCAATCATAGTTAACCCTTACAAGTCAGAGCAACTAGACCACCTAAACTTATAGAATGGTCTGACTCTCCATGCAATTCCACAACACTGGGTCTCCCCAAACTTATGGGGATTCCCCAACCTCCAGAGCAATCAGACCACCCAAACTTATGAAATGGTTTGATGCTCCAAGCAATCCAAAATAAACATATCACCAGGTCTCCCCAAACTTATGGGGACTTCCCAGCCTTAATGACCCACTCAAATTTTAAAGCAATACTGCCTTCCTCCCAACCTTCCCCCGGATGCAATCCCACAGTATGCTTTCAGACAGACAATAAATTGAAACTGAGATTTTTATATGCATTCTTTTATTTAGTATGGCTTGTGTCTTGAAAGTCAAACAAAGTTAACGATAAGATACATGCAGAATCCTTAGTCAAAACACCACAGGTAGTACAAATAGGGGTTATAATCTGGGTTTATAGACGGAAAGCAACGATTACCTTTCAATTCCCTGCCTCCAAAACTCCTCCTGAGCTCCGGCAGAGTTCCCGCAATCGGTGGGTTGACTCCCCACAGAGTCTTCCTGCGGTCCTACGGGTTGCAATCCCGCCTGCCGCCTTCCTCTCAGATCAAGACTAAACTTAGAGTAAGAACGACATAGTATAAGGGGTTTCGCACGCTCGAGATGCAAGAGGGGGACAACTCAACTCTCAGGAGAGGGCCTTGATACCTACACTCGCCTGAGGGCCCCGCAATGATGGCCAAACAATAGCAGCCTGGTCAACTTATGAAGTCAAGCGGTCAAAGTCAACCCCTCTAACGACCTCTTAACTGGCGGCAATAACATCCCCCTTCTCAAGCCTAATCTTTCCTCTTAGTTCCGGCACCTTTTCTTAGCCCAATCGCCACTGTATAGCAATCCATAGTAATTGGCAACGGCCGGTTGTGGCATGCAGCAGTATACAACAGCCAACAATAGACGATAGCAGTACCCAGCAGTTAGCAACAGTTCGCACACAGTCAACAGAACCAGTAGTAGCTCGTGCACAGTCAACAAAAGCAGTTTGTGCCTAGTCCGCAGCAGCAGTACATACACAATCAACAACACCGGCAGCAGTTTGTGCACAGTACGCAGCAACAATTCCTGCATAACCAACAACAGCCCGCAACAGTACGTCGTAGCTAACACGATCCCCTCTCTATTTCAGCCTACGAGAGAGGCGGCACTCTAGTCAGGCAGACTGCTAATTCGAGTCGGGGTTCCTGCCTCTTCACTCGGCAGGGCGGACAATACATCGGTCAACAGCCTAGCCTTCCCCTCGCAGCTGGCCTTGCTGCTGCTTTGTTCCGCGATGAATAGTGTTGTCAGCCAAGAAGATGGCCCGACAGTTTCACAGCCTGTCTCCCGTCACTCCGAGCAGCAAAATGGGTACCGTACCACCATCAGGTAAGTCTCCCGGCCTCTTACGGATCGCTCCCCTGCTGCCTCGATCGTCGGGATGGACAGCTCATCAACCAACAGGTAAGTTTCAGACCCCTCCCTGTCGCCTCACGCAAGCTTCTAGAGAAGCTACAGACAAAGTCGAATGAATCTTTCCGCTCGAACAGGGCCGTATACATCTGCTGGGTATGCTTTTTCTCAACGCCCGTTTCTCTTACCCCCTCTTTTTATCTCCCGATCCCCGCGACTAACTGGACATCCTCACCAACGGTAGGATGAGAAAAATCGAGTGAATCTTCCACCTAAACATGGAATGACGCCCCGCCATACTTACGTCGCAACGAAACTCTACTCGCGTGCACAACTGTTCTGTATTAACTCCTAACTTGCTAATCTACTGGTTAAATTAACCTTATCAATCAAGTCGCAGTACCGAAGGATCCTCGCCTATCACTTTGTTTCGCTCGATTCCGTTTCGAATCGATTGAGAAACCGCCTTTTCTCAGTTTCATCCAAAACTCATTCCGCCATAGCCCAACGCACCTATGTTTCTTCTTAACTTCCTTTACACCCCCTCACTCGCCATTCCGACTCCACCATCGAGTTCGCCCCGGCCTAAAATCTTCATCTACCACTCTCCCCCACTTGCTTTCACCAAGAACCGAGCGGGATACGTGTCCTCAACCTGTGCCATAGCCGCTTCCCTCAATCTCCCTCGCAGCTCCTTTTTCAAATATCTCCCGCTTCACTAAATCCTCGAGAAACAGGCGAGTTACGTCTTTCTCTCTTCGCCCCGCCTTTCTCATAGCTCAGCCATTGCCGACTTTCCTTCGCATGTACCCGCCTTAACTCCCCGTCCAGGTTCAACTCAACTATTGTTGCCTCCCCTTACTTTTCTTTGTGTCGAGTATCCCCTCGCTGACCTAGGCGCTTCGAAAGGCCCTCACCGATACCGGTTGCAGAGCTCCGGTCATGCAAGCCGAAATCCGCAAACGCGGATGTAGCAACTCACCTGTCGACAACCCCCTTCGCTGCCTAATAATGCCTATACTCGCTGCCCCCGGTTCTCCGCTTCTTACTACCACTAACGCAGCCCGATGTGCCCAGCCGGCTTCGTGATCGTGGGGCAAGTACGAACGAGACTACTACTCTGTGGCCCAATTAGTCTGTTGCCCCTATACCCGAGGCCGGTGAACGTTTTGCATGTCAGTCTCACTGCGGCCCCGCCACAACGTCCTAGTGCCGCTCCGCCCAAGCATACTGCGCAGTGTCCCCGGCCCACTCCGAGGCCAGGTACAGACAGGTGCGGTATGTTGCAAGTAAACCACCCTTGCGGTCCTGCCACGTTTAATCTTTTAGTATTGTTCCAATTTTAACGGATGTCCCGAAGGACAACACCAATCCTAGTGGGACTGCCCATGCTCAATTCAAAAATTTAGACACTGTAACAAAACAGATCATGGGTCCAGCAACTGAGATAGGCCCCAAATGAAGGACATCAGTCCCGGAACCGGCTTAACCACCGGATCCAAGAAAATTAAACGGATAAAACTTTCGAAAGCCGGTATGGGGAGGGCGACCTAGCATCTCTTCATCCCCTCGGATCTAGCCCGTTGTTTGAACCGACGACAAAAACCCAAGGGGGATAGTCCCGCTGGGGCCCTCAACCCCTCGGTTTTCTTTACCACACTCCATCGTTCCTTCGCTGTTGCCTGCTGGTCTCGATCCCCGTACCTCCGCAATAGCAATCCCAAGCCGTAACCTATAGGGCTAAGCCCAAGCCTGAAACCACCAGGCGCGTAATCTTATATAAAGTGGTGCTGCGCAGTGCTCAGGGCCAAGAAACGCCCTGGGCCGTTCCTCAGCCTGTATTTGTACCTACGACCACTAAATGTTCGTGTCGGCGGGCCCCAATTGCATCGTGGTCACCACGCACGCCATTCCACGCGCCAAGTGTGCCGCCATTCAAACGCGCCAGGCAAAAAAAATGCGGAATCTTTCAAAAGAAGAATCCCTAATTTAATCAGAGAAAAATAAGACTCAGTCTGTCAATTGCGCCGACTCCCCAATCAACACAAAGGAAACAAAATCACATATGTGCACCTTAAAACTGCGCGCTCACCTACTCTTCCTATTCAAAACGACCCTTAGCCTATACTCAGACGACCATGGCGACCTGCGCGGTCACCCCACAATTCCATATTACCCGAATTTTCTATCACTTGCAAAAAACAGGGCGGATACCCCTGTAAGGGTATTCGTGCCGACAGCTTACTGGACCATATTAAGCGACGTCCCCGTCGCTCGAAAATAAAAAACTATCAGATCATCCTCAGCCCAAATGCTGACGAGGAAGGAACCAATCCGATTAGCCAACTTACTCAGGTTAGAGGTCTCCAACAATGCAGACCCTTACAACTATATGCCGCCAGGGTTCAAACCTGGGTCTCCATTGTCCCACACTAGGACGCAGGTACACTAGACATACGTACTAGAACATAAGTTTCAGCGGCCCCTCTCAATTGTCCTCTCCCCTTCGCCCTAGACAAACGTCGACTTCTCGTTAAGTGTCCCTAGTCTCTACCCCGCACACAAGGCCATAACCAGGGACGCGGGCCCTAACCGAGACCTTTGAAGGCACTCTCTCGCCTTCCTCCCAAAACTTTCACAATCAAGTATATATATATCACATACACCTCATCACAGACCCTTCCTGCAGTCTAGCACAGGAAGGTCAAGTCTCCATCTTGGCCCACTGTAGCCTGGGTGATCGTGCCAGATCTACGGTCCACCGTGTTTGTTATTTTAGCTGTAGTGCCATCGCAGGTTGCACCACGATAGGCTTTTTCTCCTGATAAGCATTCAATCAGGACTCCAAAAGACTTGACTCTTATCACACGCCATCCCTGGGGAGGTAAAACCCTCTTGGGTGGTCACACCCCTTTAAGCCTTTACCCTTTCTGGCGAGACGTGGGCTCGCTGTCAGGTTGCGCCGAGCAGCAGCCAACACTAGAGGTTGCACCCTAGTGATGCCAGTTATACCCCTAGCTGGGTCTCTCATAAATGCCCCAAGATTAGCACAAGCGGCTGGACGGTGTGTCGCAACAATACAGGCCTACTGCGAGACTACGCAGAGGTCTGTCAGACATAAAAAGCATTTACCAGCCCTCTGTGGGTCAACACAGAGAGAACACGGCGGCCTCTCCACTATCGCAAAACAGAATCACCGCCAGGTCCGCAAGGTTGTGGCCCCCTCACTTAATCAGAGCAAGAAGACCACACATCCCGAAGACATCTCCCAATGAAGCTTTTTGCGACCTTTACAAAAAATTCACCAGTGGCCAAGCAAAACATGGTCCTCCTTGTCAAACTTTATCATCTAAAACCAACTTACCATGCCATTAAATCTATAAACCCTCTTTTTCATACGAAGGAGGTCTCACTCAATAGGTCTCCCAGTCATCCCTTCTCTTTCTTAGGATGCACTCCCATGCGACCTTTTGACACATCTCCTCAATATGGTACAAAGTCAACTGTACAGGAAAAAATCGTTGAGAGTCTAAGACAACCTAGAATCCCTTTTATCTATGTCAACAAGACAACGTCAGCATACACATGCTATCTCCTATGGTTCTAATCCCGATGGTCACCCTATGCTGTGATCCCCCATCTATACAACCAGCGGCATAGGTATCCAAGCCTCCTAACAATGCGAAGGTAACCATACGTCCGACTCTCAATCCAGGTTCATCTCAACTTTACCAGACATGGCCTGATGCCTGCCTCTATTTAGGCGAACCGGTCCCTACTCACTCATCTCCTCCTCGTTTTGCATGTACAATTAAGTCGTAACCCCATCGGCAGATCGCTGTACTACCCTACCCTGCTTATTTTACTTTCTTCCACCACTTTTTGAGACCTTCCCTTCAGCCAGGTCCTTTAATAACTTAGGACACTGCAAGGCTCGATGGCCTTCCTTTTTTTAAAAGAAGCAGGATGTGTCAAACCACTTCTTGGACTTTTTATTCTCCCTCTGAGACCCTGGTGATGATGGTGACTCACTGGCCTCTCTGCTCAGCTCGTAACTCCGAGGTACGTCCATAGGCTCCTCAGGTCCTGTCCCCAACTCCTAAATGCTACGCCCTGGTCGTATCCCAACCCCCCTGGCCTATACTCAGGTGTATCCAACCTCTGGGGCCTGCCCTCAATGGCGCCTTCTATTGCAATCCCCATCTCACTCTCAGGAGGCTCCTCTATCCTCTGCTCAGGTGAAAATAAGCTTGCCTCCTCCTGCATAGTGTGGACTGCTTCAAGGAGCACATCCATAGACTCCTCTGCGGAGCCTTGGACAGGCTCGTCGCTGGCCATCGACTGCCCCTCCTCGACTGATAGCGGCATGGTAGGTCCCACTGCTTCTATAGGCAGTGTGGCGAGTTCAGTAGGGGCTCTGAATTCGAAGGCCTCTCTTTTTGCCTCCCTCTTGGCTTTCGCCTCCTCAGGCTCCAAGATGGTCCTTCCCATGGACGGCTCTTATTGAAGCTCAGCTGCGGATGACCTTTTTGATAAGCCATACCCTGCTTGTCTCTGCTCTCCCTGCCTGCTGCTCTCTGCCCTGTCCACCACCTTTGCTGGCCCCTCTCTGTCAGCCCTATCAGCCCCACCTCGAGGCTGCTGTCTCAAGGAGTCAATCCAGCCGCAGGTTCCCCTACGGCTACCTTGTTACGACTTCACCTCAGTCACTGATTCTACCGTGATAGTCTCTATGATCAACGATGCGAAAAACATGTTGCGCACTTGACGTGCGTAACGTATCAAAGTCATTGGTTTATCATAGAGACGATTTCGGGCAAAAGAAATTCCCATGGTGTGACGGGCGGTGTGTACAAGGCCTGAGTACATATTCACCGCGGCATGCTGATCCGCGATTACTAGCGATTCCAACTTCATGTTCTCGAGTTGCAGAGAACAATCCGAACTTAGGCAATGTTTCAGGATTCGCTCCGCCTTAAAGCCTTGCTGGAATATTGTCATTGCCATTGTAGCACGTGTGTAGCCCAGCCCATAAGGGCCATGCGGACTTGACGTCATCCCCACCTTCCTCCAGTATATCACTGGCAGTTTTTTGTGAGTGCAGCACATCGTTGCGATGTCTTAGCAACACAAWACGAGGGTTGCGCTCGTTATAGGACTTAACCCAACATCTCACGACACGAGCCGACGACAGCCATGCAGCACCTGTATGAAGTCAAAGTACATCTCTTACGAGGAGTTTCTTTCATATGTCAAGGGCTGGTAAGGTTTTGCGCATCGTATCGAATTAAACCACATGCTCCACCGCTTAAGCAGGCCCCCGTCAATTCCTTTGAGTTTCAACCTTGCGACCGTACTCCCCAGGCGGAGTGTTTAACGCGTTAGCTAGGTCCCTCATCGAATCGCC
>BFEA01000559.1:759916-789321 GCA_003427395.1 Chara braunii | reverse complement strand
ACTTTACGTTCAGCTAGTACTAAAAAAGCAACTCCTAGTAAAAGTGGTATTATTATTCCAAGTATTTTGGCTAAAATGCCAATTATATACAATTTCATTTTGTTTGTTGTTTTTTTAGATGTTGTCAACGCATGAAATGAAACAAGCCGCTTCTCAATTTATCACACGTACTATAAAACAAGAAAGATTGAAACCCCACCCGAACGGGTGGGTAATTGGTACATATCATGCATGACATTCAATTCAAAATGAAAGTTATGCACAATGATTTTTGATAAGTTTTGCTTCTAGTTTACCAAGAAAGGGCGTAATTGCAAAGTATAAGAAAAAAAAAACTGATGCAATTTGTCCAATAGTTACATAGGGTGCTTCCACAGGTTGACATCCAATCCAGCCTAAAAGTAAACAATCTGCCACAAGTAACCAAAAAAGTTTTTGATGAATGGGTCTAAAAGTTGAACTTCGTACATATGAAGTKTTAATAAAAGGTAAAGCAAATAGTGAAACAAAGACAAGACCTATTGCAGCAACACCTCCTAATTTATTCGGTATACTACGAAGAATTGCATAAATAGGTAAAAAATATCATTCTGGCACTATGTGAGCTGGAGTTGACATAGGATTTGCAGGTATATAATTGTCAGGATGTCCCAATACGTTAGGTGCATAAAAAACAAAAATGGACAAAAATATTGCAAAGGCTACCCAACCTACTAAATCTTTGAGTGAAATAGCATAACTGACGCCTTCATACATAGGTAGGCATCAGAGAGCCTTTCCCGAACCGTATGTGCAAGTTTCCTCGCATACAGCTCTAACGGAGGTCCTTAGTTAGCGACTGTAAGTAAGCCGGCAGAGGCTTGGCAACTGCGACCTGGATGGACGCCGTGTGAATGATCAATCAAATCTCTGTTCTCCATAGGACCCTTTGTGATGTCTGGCATCAATCACTACTATGGTCCCTCCGTCGCCCCCAGTGTTTGCACTTTCGGGCGATCCCGAATTCCAACCAATTGCGAACTTGGGATCCTTAGGCGTCCCCACATCTTGGATCTGCTGCCTGCAGACAGTCTGTACGCTTTCTCCTGTGCGAACCCTCTACGTCCGAGTTCGTTACCGTTGACAGAAGTGGATTGGTTACCACTTGCCCTTATGTTTGTTTCGGCGGGATCCATGAACTTCACCATAGACCGAATAGCTCGCGAGCCTTTTCTGCTCTTTTCCAACATGCTGCGGTCCCCATCGAGTTGGTCCCAATTGGACTTCCTGCGCTGACACATTATAACAACTTCGAGGCTTGCAACATGCGATGCGACGTACCATAAACAAATTTTTTTTTTCGAATAACATTTTTTTTGCTCTTTTGTATTGTTCTTTCTTCTTAGCGTTCCTATTAGCCATGCTATACGGTCTTCTCTCCCCTGGCCGAGGTGAAGGCAAAATTTGTAGTATTATCATTTTTTCTTCATCTCTCCTACCAGACGATTCCGACCTAAACTGGCTCTAAACAAGAATCGCATAATGACATCGCACTTGCGTTGGACTCGCCCGTGCCGTAGACAGTTCCCCCGATTATAGGCGGTGGCTACCAACTTCGCACCACTGTAGCTTGCTTGTCATAACGACGTACTTATGCGGCATTTGAACATGGAGAGCCCGTGTGCTTACGATGCGATCCTCTGCAACCGATTTACCGCACAAGGAAAGACTGAATTTGCAGAGGAGTAGCACGAATGATATGACAAACCACGACCCGCGAAGTGCGTCGAGATCAAAACTTGTCAGAGATTGAAATTCTTGGATTGCATTGATCTTACTTGCGGAAGGTCATTTAAACGTTTTTTGCGTCGACTCTGGCTACAAGAAATTTGTCCACTGCAGTAGTCGATAATGGCAGCTCACGAGCTCAGTGTGCCAACATACCGCACTGGAAGGTAAGGGAGAGTTGGTGTGGGGTTCAACAAACCTGTTTATTTCGTTACCGTCTATCCGACATTCGTCAAAAAAGCAGGTGCACACAACGCAAGTGCAAATACAGTTGTGTCAGCGAACGCCACAAATTTCAAGAAGATCTGGCGGACCCAAGATTTAACTCATCTTGAACCTTAAAGATCGCTAAGGATTAATTTTGTGAGAGACAGGTTTCCCGTGCATGCAACGATCTGACTACCGGACGAGCAAGATTTTCACTTCAAGGACGTTGTTGGACCCCACATCCACCCCCATAAACCCACAATACAAAATTTTGACATGGCGTGCTCGTGTGTTCGAAATGTTAACTTCTGCATTGCAAATGCCGAAAGAGGGAGACATATATTCGCAGGCAGGTGAAAATAATCATCTAAAAGTGCTTGATCCTCAAAGTTTGACGGGAGCCGAACTTGCCAGAGTGAAGAATTTGTCGATTGTATTGAATTGCAGTCTTCACTAACAAACGTTATTGATTGTCGTACTAGAACGTTAAGAGTGTAAGCCTATGTTCGAAATAAATAAAGCATGCTTCCTGGACCCCCTCGCCAACCCCTCAAACCCCCAACGTGGTTCTACAATAATGTTACATAGGGTCCCCACACGGTAGAGACGATTTTCCCGCCACAACATTGATCGACTGTCGAACTTGGACTTTATGACTGCAAGCCTATGTTCGAAACAAACAAAACAATGAAAACATGCCTCCTAGACCCCTCTCCAACCCCGCAAACCCCCGAGGTAGTTTGGCGGTAAGGTTTTCCAATCTGGTTGCAATATTAACTTCTGCAGATGACATATGGGACTAGGCAGGCATAGTGTCGTAAGTACTTAATGACGACGAATCCGACATAATCTCGATCCCGCAAGTCTGTCGTTATCCGATGTCGCCGAATAGGGGTCCTATGACTCCCAACAACAACGATGTGGCATTTCTGCAAGGCGAGGATTTTTGCCGGCAATGCTAACCTGTGCAATCGATTTGCGAAAAGATGAAGGCGAAGATTCGTAAGTGTGTGCAACGAAGGATCTGAAAGAGCACGTTCCTCAAAGTGCGTCGGGTTCCGCACTTCTCAAAGAAAGAATTTGGAGAGATTGATTTCTCACGACCTCGGTGATCGAGCAGTCGGACTCTGAACTTTTGAATTACAAGGTTGTGCATGGTAGAACCATAAAAAACATGGATCTTAGACCCCTCTGAAACCCGTATAGACCTCCGATGAGGCTAGAGAAGAAAGTGAGCCAAGGTGCTGGCAATGCGAATTTCCACATTCTAAAAGACGTAACATGAAGGTGTGGTTTCGGCGGTTGTAAAGAACGGTCTGATGGAGCTAAATCCTCGAAGTGCGTCGATGTCGAGCGCATCGGTCCAGCACCGCACAAGGCAGCACGGGACCCTCCCGGCCACGTCACGCAGGAGTTCGTCTAAATCCTCGTCGCAAATGCATATGGAGCTTCCGCAAGCCGCTCCGGCCGAGTGCTCCAGCCATACCTCTCGCGAGCCCCTACGATAGGATAGGGCCTAGGTGAGGCATGACTTACCGCCACCTTACGGGAGTTGTCACCTCCCTTCGGTGGATGTATMCCCGCCGAGCTACCAGTCCACAGTATGAAAGTTAATCAGCTGCAATCGCAGAGTTGGAACAGCCGAGGGCGTTTCTCGCTCGCTGTAGCATAGGGGGTACGCGCGGTATTACGCCTCTATAGTACCCGCACGCGAACCGACACCTTGGGGGTCTGAGGTCCCAAGCGTGACTCGTCGTCGGTCAACTAGGACGCATCCCACACACCACACACACATCACTATAAAGCATATAAAAATAAACACACACACACATACACGCGCACGTACATATACCTATACGGAACAACACTGAATAAACAACGCGACAACACGCTTAGTCCCTTAGTAGTCATCCCATAACTCTCCGATGAGGAAATGGGATAGGCATCACGCGCGAGACTTAGTATAAAACCGTGCGGACGCAGGGCTAAATCATATCGACTAGTAATGCATGAATGGGCAAGCAGTCGCGATGATGACGTAATATGTAGTTCCCATAATCAAGTGGTCCCTCATGGATCCGAGTACCGCTTATGACACTCAAGTGTCAGACTCGAAGTATCGTGAAGGTTGGCCTTTTCACGATATTGCACGGCTGAAGGAATAGTCGTGCGGCCGCCGCGGCACCTCCGACCTTTAGGCTGAGTGTCTCGGCAGGCAAGGCAAATAGGCTCTGCTCGGAGGGAGATCTCTTCCATGCAGAGTCTAGGGTCAAGGATGTCCTGGATAAGGACCTCGAATTCGGGCCAAGGACTAACGTCTGACTAAGAAATTTTTAAGAAGCATACAACACGTAAAGAGTTTTCCTTCCTTTTCCAATCTCAACCCCAATTAAACCCCTAAACGTGGGCCCTCTCAGGCCACGCGAACACCCAACATAGGTACGTACGTATATACATGTAAATGAAAATAAGTATGTGACGATCACTTCTCACAATCACAGTGGGACTCCTCACAGCCATATATATGTGTGTAATCGCAGGCAGTCAAATCAGAATCCAAACCACAGTACATATTTTTAATCACATCAAAGAGTCAACGAAAAAAATCACGCACTACACGGAGTCAACTTCTACCAAACTCTATACTCATACCCCTCGCTTTAGCCATGCAAGCCCCAACCTTTGTCCAACCAACCATAATTAAATACTCAATACCTTTGTTAAATGATCATTCAAAAAAAGTCCGAGTGAAAACCTTAATAAAACAATAAAAATCACCAGGGCTAAAGCCTTTTAGGTTGAGTATTGAGGATGAATTGGAGTTGAGTCGTAAATCGATGAATCGGCAACCGACTTGTTATCAGTGATAACAGAAGGTGATCCTTGTAGGATCAAGCTGAATCTAGTCCTGATTTCAAATCAAACGTTCAAGAGGACCTGTGACACAAGACAGACCAACCCCCAGCTAAATCTATGAGTCCAAATCGAGAGTAACCTTCATATCACGATTTCACAAAAAATCATTCTATTTGAATAGTCTTGAGTCTACCCCTAAGTCAATGCCTAACTGAAAAGGTAGACCTTTGACTCAATCTCCTCTATACAGAGTGGATTGTCACAATTGCCACCTATCAAAATATAATCTATCTCCCCTAAACTAAAAAAATTTTAGCAGCGTTTCCAGTAGGAAAAGTGTCTTTCCAAAATTTATAAGGCGCGATAGCGAAGGAGACCAAAATTCAAACTCTAGTTCTGAAAAGTCAAATTTTGTGTAAATCCTTGAATTAGTAAAAATTTGGGCAGCATCTCCTTTAGAAAGGTAGACTTCCCAGATTTATACTAAGTCATATTTGAACTCAACAACAAGATATGAGTTCAACTAAGACAAAATTTAACAAACTTATTAGATTTGTAGAAATTTCGTCAGCGCTTCCCGTAGAGAAAGCGCTATTCCAAGATTTATACAAAGTTAAACTCAGAATTAAAAGTGACTTTGACTTTTCAAGGTCCAATTTTGTCTACCTCCCTGAATTAGCAAAAATTTGGGCAGCACTCCCTTTAGGAAACGAGGTGTTCGAGATTTTTACTAAGCCAAAAGGTCAAAAAAGTTTAACCCTGAAAATGACAAAATCTGACTAACTTCTTGGTTTTGTAGAAATTTCGGCAGCGCTTCCCGTAGAGAAAGTGACTAACCAAGATTTATACAAGCTCAAGTATAATAAATTATCCCAAAAAATGCAGAAATTGACCTTAGTAAAAAAAAATCTGTATAGCATTGTGTTCGGGTTTGGTGACCGAACCCGAACGTTCGGAACCGAACGCGACCGAGCGCCGAAACTCTCCGAACGCAAACATAAAAATATTTAGAAAAAAAAAAAAACGTTCTTCAAAAAATTTGAAAAAAATATATGTTATGTAATATGATAATACAAACAACTTTTGCCTTGGAGGTATGGTCAACGTCGTAACGAAACTCGAGTTAAATATAAAAAAACAATTTTTTTTTTTATTTTTTTTTTTTTTTAATATGTTCGGCCGAACACGTTCGGGTGGCGTTCGGCCGAACACCCGAACATGTTCGGACGTTCGGAAAAGCTCCGAACATGTTCAGTGTGCTACACAGAAAAAAAACTTAGCTAAAAAAATGCAGGAATTGAAACTAACTCCTATCACTCTAGCACGTGACGAGCAACTAAAGCAACTACCTATCTACTGGAACTCTGACTAAGTAGTAGTCGCACTTAGTCTCATGCAGGCCAAACCAGAGAAGTAAGTACTCTTACCACCCCAAAGTCAACTTATCAAACAATAGTTCATGGTCTCGTAATTATTTATCCCTTTATACCCAGCTTACATAAGACACAAAGCCAGACTACCCAATCTTATGGGAACCTGTCTAGCTCAGGCATAGAATATACACAAACACAGGGCATAACAACTTTTCTCTTCTTTGGGCATATGACTAGGCCACCCTAGTCGCCCTGAACTGTTTAAGTATCGAAGTTATATATGATTGTCTGCACTTTGCCTTTTAAGGCAACATATGACTGAACCGATCATCTTAGATCAAGATTCAGCCTGTCCCTTCTTACCACAATGTTATGCTTAATTCATACTCTCTTCAGTTTGTGATAACCTATAGTCAGACCATGAAATCTTATGGAAAAATGTCTGACCAGCCTGCTTAATATAAACAGTTTTAACCTTTATGTTCCAGCATGTGCGTGGCTCCATACCAGACCACCCAATCTTAAGGGAACCTGTCTAGTCTTTTGCCTGAATTTCCTCCTTCAAAATAAAGCAAGAAAGGGTCAAGACCATCCAATCTTATGGAACTTGCCCAAACCCCTTTCAGAAATTAACAAAACATACGAAAATCCAAAGGAAAACAAGGCGACCAAGTCATCCAATCTTAAGGAAAAATGCTTGGTCCCTGAAAATCAAACACATGCAACCCTCACAAGTCAAAGCAACCAGACCACCCAATCTTATGGGAACCTGTCAGGTCCTTCAAACAATCAAAAATAAACATAGCACTGAGCCCTCCAATCTTATAGAGACTCTCCCAGCTTTTGGTTGACTTAGTCAAACATGCAATACTGCCTTCCTCCCATCTTTTCCCCAGATGCAATCCCACAATCTGCTTTCAGTCAGACAAACAAAAGTTGAAACTGCACCTTGCACAATCATTCATTTAACTAAGTCTTGTTTGTCATTAAGTCAAACTGAAAGTTCACGTAGGGATGCGTGCAATATACTCAGTCAAAACATAACAAGGAATAGAGATAAGGGTTTTAACAGGGTTTATAAAGGGAAAGCAATGGTTACCTTTCAATTCCCTGCCTCCAGAACTCCTCCTGAGTTCCGGCAGAGCTCCCGTAATCGGTGGGTTGACTCCCCAAAGAGTCTTGCTACGGTAATACGGGTTGCAATCCCTCATGCCGCCTTCCTCTCAGAACAGGACTAGACTTAGATTAAGAAGGCTAGAAGGAGAAATTTTGAGTCACTCAGATCCAAGAAGGGTGCTCTCAGACTCGCGTGAGAGGACCTTGATTCCTTTGGCGCCTGAGGGCTAGCCAGAACACGCAATAACCTGGTCAACTAAGCCAAATCACCTGTCGTTGACTCCCTAATGCCCTTTCAACTCGCAGTAATAACCTTCTTGCTGAGCTTAACCCTTCCCCTATGCTGTTACATCGTTCCCCACTGACCACATCGCTGCTACACAACCTAGGAAGACTATGTTTAAATAGAGCACCCCCGCATGTGCTCTATTCGAAATATGAATAAAACTCCGCGACTTGTTGTCAAATATGGCGCAAACTTCAACAATGCTTCGTAGTTTGCACAGTCAAAGCACAACAAGTATTGCCCAGCAATTACAATCAGCCCCCAACGTTCATTCCTGATTACTCTGTACAACAGACTAGACAATGCATCAGTCAGTGGGCAACCAGGCAGCCTCGTAGCCCCTCCCTAACACTCAGCAGCACTCCCCCGAGTGGTCACAGCTCGATGTGACAGTAGCAACAATCTAAACTCAGTAGTAACAGCATAACAACTTTTGGTAGGACCCAGCAGTCTGATATGAGGAAGACACAATAGCTTCACAAACCTCGTTCATACAAAGCGAGAGAATGGTGGAGATATGATAATGATCGTGCTCAGTCAATCATCAATCGCACACGACGAAGTTTATCAGTAGCTACGAGGCTACGAATAGCGAAGCCTGTCTAGAACCGCGCAAAACCACTGTCACGTATCAGCAACCAGGGCTCTTATAAGTATGAATCCTTCATACTGCTGCCAACTGCCAGCTACATATTCCAACTGCTCACACAGAGCCAAAACGAAGCCAAACTAGGAAACTCATGCAGCGTGCGGATAAGCTTGCAGTCCCGCAGTTCGTCCTTAGTTACTCCGCGTAACAGGCTGAGCGATACATCTGTTAATAGGTCAGTATGCAGGCTAGTGCCTTCTCTTCTAGCTGCTTGTAACCGACGGGAAGAACAGTACAGCAACCCATTGGTAAGTGTCTAAACTGCAGTCCTCTTGCAGCCTCTTCCCTTCTTGCTACTCCGTACCGTGGAATGAGCAGCCCTTCGGCTAATAGGCAAGCCTCCAAGTGCTTTCAGCCCGCTCCCTTACTACCTCGGCCAACAGGTAAGTCCCCAACCCCTCGACTGCCCTTACACCTCTCCCGCCGATAAGATGAATAAAACACGAATGGATCCTCCGTTAGAATGCGGAATGATGCATTGCCTTCTTAGCAAACCGCGCAGAGACTCCGACTCGCCTATTATGGGCGATTCAGGATGAATCTCTCTTCAAAATGTGGGTGGTTACCTCACCAGTGCACAATCTCCCTTCTTCCTTACTCGCCTCCTTCCCACTTCCAATCCCATCAAATTTGATCAAAAATGACTAATTCTCTGTTTCATCAGTACTCGCTCGGTCGTCATTTTCACGCGAGCCTTCCTTACTAATTTCTCTACTTACTAACTTGCTTTCCTATTGATCAATCGCCGAACCTAACTCCACTAACGGATTCTTTTGTCTGCCCCTCCACTAATCTGTGCACATTCGGCCGCACGTTGCGCCCACCAACTTTACTCGAAAGGCGAGACTTACCCTACAACGCGTAACCAGTTAGCATCATAATGGCGACGATCGGTTCCAACACAATCAGCAGCAGCCTACCGCCATCGTTGACCACCGCGTCCTGGTAAGTCTCGGCCCCTTAATCCTTCCTCATTAATCCTTCATCTAATACCAGGCGTGCAATTTAAGAATGAATCTTCCCCTTATTCCTAGGAAGATACATTATATTTTCTCGTAAGCATAACCTTTTGCTGCCAAGCGCAGCTCCCACAGGTTGTACCGAATAGACCGCTTCCCTGATCAGGTATCCAATGTCGCCAATCGGTTCTCCACGCCAAAAAACCTCCACGTAGCCTTTTGTCTCGCTCAAATCCATCAACATTCGAGCAAGATATAGACTTTTTACTCTCGTCTAGTCTTTCTCCTCGACACTCCCCGCTCACTTACTTGCTCACTTACCTCCAACTTCTACTTATTTATCACTAAAACTAACAGTATTTTTTGATTCGCCTGGGGACAAAACCCCGGGATCGCATCCTCTTTCTCTCGATTCCGCTCAGGATCGAGAGTGCTCTATCTTCTTGAGTGTGCGCGGCTTCTCCATAGCCTAGCGCGCAACCTTTTCCTACTAACACTCTTTCGACTACTCAAACCCTCAATCTAGCCCCACCATTGCATTCGCCGGCCATCCAAATCTCAACTTTGGCTTTCGTTTTACTCGATCTCATCAAGGGTCGGCACGAACTATGTCCTTCCCTCTGCTATGCTCCCGCCTAACTTCGCCATCATCCTCTTCGTTTTCTCTTGAATCTGGCAAGACCAGCGTTCGGGTTCACCAGCTCAGTCTCACCTCATAACGCGCCCAGGTTGATAGCGCCTGGTCCCTCAGTCACGTATTAACTTTTCACTTGTTTCGGTCTTTTAGCAAAAAGGTCGGAGGACCTTACTATAGTCAGCACGATCTGCCCTTTCATCCCTGTGCCCTAGCGATACACAGTCCAGTTATCCTACAAAGCTTTAACCGGAAGTACCCGCCGACCGGTAAATCTTCCGCTCCTGCTCCCAAGTTCGACGAATGATTCTGCATGTTAGTTCTTGCTGGCCCCTCCTCCTACGCTTGCCGACTGTGGGTGCTAGCACTTTGGGCCCTTGTCATAATTCCATCGGGCCCACCCTACTCAGGTGCAGCTGGCCATCTTTCAGGCTCCTATCAGTCTAAACCATGCGGTCAGCAGTCACAAGGTCGTGGGTGGGGGCCCTGATTCAGATCTCAGTGATAGTGGCAAAATTTTCAAGTGTGAACTTTAGAACAGAAGTGAGAAGGATTTTTTACGTGAATAGCCGCGCAGTGCGGACCCCCGACTTGGCGCCCCCTCTCTTCGCGCTCAAGGCCCCATCCTGGGCCATCCATCTTCTAACGATACCCCGCGAGCATCCTCACGCTCATTGTTACTGCAGATGGCGGGACCAGGTGGTACGCCCCTCAGTTGACACCCGCCTCTATCATAGTCAGATTCTCACCGGTTGACTTGCACATCGGTCCGTATTCCAAAGTCGAATGAATAAAGAGGCTTTGCAAAAAATCCTGAACACGCGGGGAGCCGCTTAAAAGATAAATAAAACCCATCCCACTATAATAAAAATAATAATCACGCGTACGAAAGGCAAACAACGCGAGATGAGAGGTGAAAAAGTGAGTTATCCGCACTACCTCGACACCACGGGCGGCAAAACCATGGGGGATAGCCTCGCAGGGCCCTCGAACTCGTCCGTCGCCTCGCACTACTCTGATATCCCCGCGTCGTTGTCACTCGGCCTCGATCCTTGAATCTCTTCGATGAAAGTCTGATGCCGAAACCGCTAGTGCTAGGCCTAAGTCTAGGTCTAACCCTGACGGACGCCTTAAATAAACCAATGCCGCACGACGCGAGGACGTATAAAAATGATCTCAAGATCACATGGTTGTCGATGCCGTCCTTGGCACGTACGCATAGATCACAAGCGACCATACCAGTCAAGGGACCAATAACTTTTCAATCCTGGTTTAGTCAGAAATAAAAAAATTTACTAATGATCAAACCGCCTCTTTTAGTTATCAACAATAAAAAAAATCACGCCCGCCTCAAGTCCACGCGCCCACACACTCTCTACTCTAGTAAACCATCCAGTCAACGTAAATCACAGATGCAGTCGCGCCCTCGTGCGAAATACTTAAGCTTTAAACCAAATTTATTTTCTCTCGCTTGCAAGAACCCGGACGGATACCCTTGTAAGGGTATTCACGCCGACACCGAGATCCGCACTTATTAGAGATAGAATTCGCGAGGAACGGGTTTTACGAGGCTGCAGTGACTGGAGTCACTTGCCTGTTGGACTAGCATCATAACAATTGCAAGGCTATGTGTGGTTGCAAAAAAAAAAACATGGCTTATGGACCCTCAAGCGACCCCTATAAAGCCCGATTAACTTCAGTGACAAGGCGAACTCATGTGTTGGCACTGCAAGCTTATGCAGTCTGAAAGACGACAAAATGAGCACGGATTTGCAGGCAGATAACACAAATAACCAAAACAACGCGCACACCTTAAGCTCGTCAGGACCCAGTAGAAGAAAAAAAATTGTGGGTCAAGGACAGTTTTGCAACCCCCACAAACCCCGGTTCAATAAATCCACAAGGCGAGCTCATGTGCTGTCAATACCAACTTCTGCAGTCAGAATGGCGAACGTGTGTTAACCGCGTTAATTTGCAGGCGGAGCCTAAAAATTATCAGAAAAGAGCGCGAACCATAAAGCTCGTCGATATCCAAACTTGTCAACGATCGGATTTCACCGATTGTGGTTATTGCACTCTTGGAAGATCATCCAATGCTCGTGGTAGATTGAACAAGAACATGGCTCTAGGCCCCTTCTGTAAAGGCAATAAACCCAAATTCGACCAATCGACAAGGCAAACTCGTGTGCTGGTAATGGCAACTTCCGCGCCGAGGACAGGCCACGTGATGGACGATTTACCCGCTATTGCAGTGCTTGGACAGTTGGATTTGCACAGTCTTCCACTCCAAGAACATGGTTGTCGGACCCCTAAGAAGAGGACTTCCGGGAAAATAGAACTCTGGGGCTAAGCGCCGTAGGTAGAAGAGGGTCGGCGACGCCAAGGAAAATACTACCGTAAAGTCGCCACGCGAGAACGTAGCATGCCGCCATAGTGGCCATCTGAATTCGGTATGAGAGAAACCTAAGGACCATGGACCTAGCACGGGGGCCCAAAGGAAAGGACTAGTGGGTGCCGCCCGAGCAATTGTCAGGTCACGGGCAACCTGAAAAATGAGTGGCTTTGAGGGTCAGGGTGAAGAGGGCTAGAAAAAGAGGAAGAGAGGTTCAAATCCGAGGCCCCGAGCCTTGAAAATTGAGAAGAGATCCAAAGGGGATGCAGCGGACCACATGGAAGTGTCAAGGTGATTAGTAAAAGAGCCTTAACAAACAGACATAAGACACCAGAGATGAAGGCCCCAAATGTTGGGGTCATTTGTGGCAACAAACGTTGACCGTGAGATTAGACATCTCACGCCCGAAAAGGTCGGCACACTTGGACAGAGGAGGAGGCAAAAAATGGGGCTGCTGAGGAATGGAAAATGTCAAGAAGAATCAGGACACCATGGGGAAAGGTGTCGAGAACCGTATGGGACTAAGTAAAAATAATGGCATTTTGGGACAAGTGTCGGGGGGACAGCCGACGGACCAAGTGCCGGTGGGACCACCGGCGGGACAAGTGTCAGGGACCTAAGTTGTCCCAAAGAAAAGTTTTGGAGTGCCATGAGAAAGAAATATTCGACGCAAAACGCGCCGTGAAGATCAAGATCTGAACGACCATTAATAGCACCACTAGTGGAAGCACTAGTGGAAGCAAAGCAGAGACCCGGAGAGGAAAAAGGAAGAGAACAATTGTGGAGGAAAGGGCATTACTGCAGTCCTCGATATCTCGGATCAGCCACCCTGAAGGAAATGGAGCCTTGAGAGGCTCCATGTGGAAAATAAGACTCCAACAGAAAATCGGAGGAGGAGCGGCAACAGTTTGGAGCAAACAACAACGAAATGGGGCTTCTGTGGGTGCGGGAGCACCATGATTGCAGTCCGAGAATTAACGGACTGCACCTTGGGCATGGGCTAGACCAAAATCAAGATATAGGGCCTAGGATAAAGCCTCAACAACTAGTTGACACCTCCATAGCACGGCGAACGTGTTCGTGTTACGCTCAACCTCACGCCCTGCGCTGCTTCCCGATCGGAGTGTTTTGGTTCGCGGAATGGCCCCGAAAAGGCAGCGAAGATGGGGTGTGCCAAACATTTCTGGAAGCATTGAGTGGGAGGACACAGGCAAAACTGAAATCCCCCGTGTTGGTCCGACCTTAGTAAAAAGGAGGTCCGTTGCCGCAAGGGTTTAAGGGAGAAAAAGGCGCACGCGGGACTCGCACCTATAGGAAATTCAATCCAAAAAGTATAGTTCAACTTCCCAGCAAGCTGTCACTCCTCATTTCGTGTGAAAAGGGGCAGGTACACACGTGGTATCCCGTTTACGGATGAGGTCTCGTCGGCGCTCGGTACACAACTTTGAATCCGACGTGGAGGTTTTCAATCGAGCAGCCCTCTCCTTGTGCTCGTCTTCGCCATATGTGCGGTAGTGAAAACCCTTGGCCCGGTAACGATCGAAGCGGCGACAATTGCTGCACAGAGTGTTAGGCCAATGAGGCTCCACTGTCGTCCATGGGACGGCAATCAACTCGTTAAATGGCAACAACAACAAATAGGGCGAAAAGTGCTTATCAAACCTGCACTGATGAATCCCGAACACCGGGTTTCCAGATGAAAGTAGTAGTGCCCACTGATCTTAGCGACCACTTCTCGTACGTCCCACTCACATACACCTGCGTAGCACAGCGAACGTGTTCGCCCCACTTCACGTTCACACGTTCGCCCGCACAGCTCGCGAACATGTTCGGGTTAACGTAATTTTTTTTCGTAAAAAATAATAATAATAATAATAAATTTTTCGGGTTTTGATTTTAAACTCATGATTGGCTATAAATTTGAACACAACCCCAAGGCAAAACTTGCTTGTATTAATATTTCACATAACATATAGTTTTTTCCAGATTCTTTTGAATTGTTATTATTATTAATTGTTTTTTTTACGTTCGCGTTCGGAGGGTTTTGGGCACTTGTTCGCGTTTGCCTCTTAACGCGAACACGGTGCTACGCAGGCATACACGTATTTTTTCCTCGTTGTACGGGAAGGGACGAGGCAGGGGTACGAAAAGTTGTCGCCCCGTCGGGTTGGGGCCGTCAGTCCACATGGCAACAAAGCAAAAATCCTTTGTAATCACGCATCATCCGTTCGGCACTTTAAGTAGCCAGAACATCCATTGGAGCAAATCATCATCTCAACCATCTTACAACAAGCTCTCTAATACGACCCATTGCATGCACACATCAAAGTGAAAGAAGCAAAGTTACTACAATCCATTCATTGTAACAAAACATAAGAATGATAACAGAAGGAGAGAGTGAGGGAGAATAGACGAGGATAAGAGGGGAGGAAAGAGTAGAGAGCAATCACAGAATGGTCGGTGATCTTGTCAAGCGAAATTCCGACTTGGAAGCCGAGTGATTAGAACTCACGCTTGAAGGACAGAAAAAAGAGAGGCCCTTCCACCATAAGATTCCACCATGGCCCCAGGCACTCAACTCTCGATTCGAACCTCTCACAAGTACTCACGATCCCGACCGTCACGTGCTAATCCACCGTAGCGATCGGCACCCCGCCAACTTAGTCTCTGCACTGTCTGGCCCGGATCCCATAATCCGGCGGACGATCCAGCGCACAGCCAACAATACTAAAGTCATCCCGTCAAGATTCTTCGACTCGCTCTTCACACACACCCTTTAGACACTCCTTCCCGGAAGTTGGCAGATGAGTTGAGAGAGAGCTTTTCAGGAGCGCTTGCAAAATTTATAGTTGTGGAAAAGGAGATGGACGTTAGGAAGGGTTAGTACTGAGGTAGGGAGGGGTAGGGGGAAGTTCGGGGATAATCGTCCGTCGAAAGCTATGTCGATCCTTCAGCGCCCAGTCGTGGCCAATCAGAATCATCGTGTATCAGGAATTTCCTTCTTACACGGCGCGTCCCCTTGGCTAGAGGGAAGAAAGAGGGAGTCGACAGAGTACTTCAACGCGAGGATTAGAGTGGGAAGGAGAAGAGTGCGAGGGATAGCGCGGAACGGAACAAAGATTCAGACAATCAAGAAAGAGAAAAAAACGCGCAAGACGAAGGAGAGATGGAAAACGGTTACAGAGAAAGAAGGAACGTGAGCGCGACGAAGAGTGTGTCGACGGTAGCAAGGGAAGCGGGGAGGGGAGGTTCGCATGCATGGCGCCGACGCAAGGGCAAAAAGGGCACCGAAACAGTTACAGCTAATTCAAAATCGACAAGTACCATATCCACGTGTAGAGCGAGCGTGGGAAAAACTCCTATACCTATTTAGATTCCTACCAGAATTCCCGGAGTTTTCCAAGACGAAGTCAAGAACATTCATGCACAAGACAAAGCACGTCACGTTCCGCTTATTTCGGAATTCCTAACTGTCGACCCAAATTCCTAGTGTGCTGGCTAAGGCGCGCGTAATTCCCATGCATTCTCAAATTGCAAAAGACGAAATTCCCAAAACCGATCAAAAAATGACGAAGGTCCTGAGAAGGACGGGCCTCCCTGATTACGAACAATGTACATTATTTCGTGTAGATACAAAAAACAGGCCCTGTCGGCCTATTTAAGACACCAAAATTCGAAAAAAAGAAGAGGGGGGGGGGGGGGGGGGGGGGGGGAAGATGGCAGGAACGGAAGCAGGCGCATCAAATATGTGACGTTAAGGGGGTTCCAAAGTTATCCGATGTCCAGATTGCAAAAAAAAAAACTAAATTAGATGAAGGAGGGGGAAGGAGGAGGTGAGAAGATGACTGAGGAACCCAGCGTATCAGAACAAACAAAGTCTTGCATAAGCACCAGATCGAGCCGGGGGCTATNACTGAGCCTGAGTAAAAAAAACACTGAGGAGCTCCTTTTGTAGCTCAGGGGTCATATACACATCTAGATGTGTAAAGATGGCAGGTCCGGAAGCTGGCGCGTCACATATGTGACGTTCAGGGGGTTCCAAAATTATCCGATCTCCTGATTGCATGGACAAAAGCTAATTTACATGGTGGAGGGGGAAGGAGGAGGTGAGAAGATGACTGAGGAACCCAGCGTATCAGAACAAACAAAGTCTTGCATAAGCACCAGATCGAGCCGGGGGCTATGTCGACGCCAACTTCACGTGCAATGTCTTCGCGATCCTGCTGGCTCGTTCCTCTACCACCCAACCTTGTCATGTGCGATTCCTTGCCTTTTTGACTGGCGGAGGTCGTCCAAGTGGCACCATCAATGGCCTGTTGATTTTGCCTAGTTCTGGTTGGTCACTGAAACTCCGACCGGCGGTAATTGATGAGGAGAGGATTATGGAGTGGTCTAGGTCATTCAACAAGGAGCAGAGGGAAGTAATCGGACGCTTCATCACCGAGATCGAGAAAGTGGACGATTCGGTCTGCGCGAGGGAATCGATGGTTGGGTCGGCAGAGGGAGAGGAGGTAATTGGGATACAGGGTAGGGATAGTTCGAAAGATATTATCGCGTAGGGACTCATAGTCCTCTACTGCGGGAAAGGTTCCGAAGATGATGCAATACAACTCCAGATGGTTGTACTGTCTCCAGGTGACACTGAAAAGAAGAATTGAGAGGGAAGGAGGGGGCGCGATGTGGAAAAACTGTGCATAAAAGTCGTATGGCGAAATGGTGGCAGAAAAGCTGGTTGGCGAAGATGCGGTAGTTCAGGGGGAATTCGAGATGGGGGAGAGGAGAGAAGGAAAGGTCATCAAGAGGGCAGCGGTAGATGGGACGAGGACGGAGCAACCCTGGGACGAAGCACAAACGGGGTGGAGTTAGGAGATGGTGAGCGAGAGCGGCGACACCGGCGGGAGGATTTTGCGTCATCGTGTCAACTGGCGTCGCTGGCAGGGACTTCAGGATTCAGAGAAGATCCTCCTCGCACAGTGGATGATGCTTGGGCCGGCGGGACCCCTGGGGCTCTGCTGCTGACGCCTCCTCTTCTTCTTTCGACGTCGACCTGACTTCTGACTCTTCTTCTGCTGACAGACCCAAGATGGCTATGAGGCCTGGATCATTCTCTGATGACACCTCGCTGTGTACCCGGTGGGCGTTCCAAAACTCGTCCAGATCGGAGTTGTCAGGCGCAAGATCGTCCAAGTCGAAATAGCGCCAAACCGCGAGGTCGTGATCGCTTAGGTATTGGCCGAAGTCTTCTGTATAATTCACCCAAATTATTGTTGGCGTCAGCGTCCTCTCCAAAGTTACGGGTTCAGCTTGGCTGGGGTCGCTTGGATTGAAGGCGATGATGTTCGCCGGTAGGTCGTCGACGAGCTGGGACAGAAAGGTGAGGAGCTCGTAGGCGGCAATCGCTCTACCTCCTTCAGCGATCTCTCCGCAAAGAAGCCCGAATAAAGTGCCACAAGTCTCTGTTTCCATCGGCCACGCTTGAGCTAGTACTAGCGAGATCTCGTTATAGATCTCCAACTCACGATTGTTGTAGTACCGAGCCTAATGACACTTCACTGTTAGCATGCATACGCTGATCGACGCGAATTCAGTCCACTTGCGGAGGTAAAGAGGATGGACGGGATGGATCGTGACGGGGCGAATTTCCAAAGTTAGAAGGGGATCAGCCCAAGATGGCCAGAGAGTTGGAAGATTTGAAGGGAGGGAGAAGGTCGAGAAGCGATTCATCGGTGCAAGGGGTAGGGTTGAAGAGGGGAAAGGGGACGAGCAGGGGGATCAGTGCTACTAGTCCGAAGAGAGGAGGTATCGATACCCTCGGTTCCCACTATTTGTCGGCCTGGTCGGGCTAGTCGCCGCCGCCAATCCGCTACCCACTCCTGTCTGGTGATCACCCCGCTGCGTTGCTGCATGTGGATAGTGCTCAGATCGCCACTGAAAGCAAGGATCACCGTTATGTCGCTCTGGTTAGGCCGGGAGAATCGATCGAACGCCGAAGCTTCCACCGGGATGACTGTTGCTCCCCACTTTGTTGAAATCGTTACTTCTACAGCCGCGGACCAAGCCCCGTGGCTAAACAACTGCGCAAACCAAAGAAGATCGGGACTGAGACGAAGATGCGCGACTTGGCGAGACTGCAACGAAGGTCGAGGTTGAAGAAGTTGTGGAGGAAGAGTCGGTTCGATGGCGAAACTCATGGCGAAGACTGAGGAGAAGTGGTGCCAGACGAAGGGGGGGAAGCGATATCCTCGTCTGAGGTGGAGAAGGAAGACGAAGTCGAGATAGAGTCATGTGGAGGTGGGAGGGGGTGGAGGTAGGAGGTATGGTGGATGATAGGAAGAGAGCTATGGTTGGCGCTGGTCTCAGGAGCGATGCGCACAATATTGGCCCTGTTAGGGCCAAGTTCCACTTCTCGAAAGCAGCCAGAAAACTTGGGAGCGAGTTTCCGGTCGCGTGCACATTTACGTACCTGCACTAGGTCCCCTAATTTATACTAGTGATGTGGGCCTGCATTCCGGGCCTCGTAACTACGGACCTGCCTACCATGGGCCAGTTCGGTCATTTTTTGCCTTTTTAGGGCTAGCTTAGGGATAGTATTTTCCATTAATCCCGCGTACCGTTTAGCGTTGGCCTTGAGGGCCAACCACGTGTCCCTTCTCCCTTTTTCGGCACTTTCTGAGGCACTCCGATTGTCGATACATGGGATGCTATTCGTTCGTAGCTAAAAGGGGGTGAATCAAGTGAATTCATGGGGGTTCAACCAATGGATCCCGATGATTTGATACACTATCTCGGGCCAAGGACGCATATCATTGGCTGCTAAGTTCCTGCGAAGAGCGGTCTTAATCATGCGGTTCGTGTTCTCGGCTAGCCCATTGGACTGGGAGACATGGGGAGCAGTGTGTCGGAGAGTAATGCCACGACGCCTTAATAATTCCTCTACCTCTGCTTTGAATTCAGACTCATTGTCGGTCAGAATCTCTTCTCTATCTAGATGGGTGTTGAGGAATCGGTCGATGTACGTAGCTATCTCTGAGGCCTTACATGTCTTACAGGGGTAAACTTCAATGTACTTTGAGAAGTGGTCAACACCAAGAGAATGGAGTACTCACAACGGTTGGGGCCAGGTGGCACGTCAATATCTGTCGTGTCCATACTGACTCGCTGAAAAGGATGTTCTACTTCTGTCGGGACTATCGTGTTTGGCCCACGAAGGGGCGCACGATCGGCAACGCATACTAGACAGTTAGTGAAAACGTGTCTCACGTCATTGCGGATATTAGACCAGAACCATCGATTTTGATCGATGGTCACTTCAGTGACACACTGACACGTCCCGCGAAATGAGCGGCCTGCTCCTTATGCGCCGATTTGGTCCAGTCATCTCGTTGAAATGGGTGGGGAACCGTCAACCATAATCCCGATCCGTCTGTTTTTCGTTTTACCAGGTGACCGTTGATCCATCTGTAATCTCGGGACCTCTCAGTGGCCCGACGCCTGTCGTGCTTAGTGAGATGGTCCAATGGCTTGCCCGCTAATTTAGACAATAATATTTTATTCATTCATACTTCAGCCCTTCGATATTTTTTGTCGTATTCGGGGCCGTCAGCCTTGGCGGCCTCGAATCGAACTTCCGTGGGAAGCTTGTCTGTCCGACACAGAGAGCACTTCCACGCCCTACCACTCGTTCAATATCGAACGTGCGCGCCATGTGCACGATTGACACACGTGGCACATTCTACCCAGTCAGCGAACCCCGACTCAAAGGGATAACAGTCTACCCCATGAACCAGTGAAATACACGTGCAAAAATAACAGAACGTGTCCGGAAGATTGGCGAAAAATTTCGACTGTGGAGAAGGGGAATCGGTGAGTTTGAAAGAAGGAGCTGAAGAGGAAGGGGTCGGCATTGTTCCGAGAAAAGGTGAGAGAGAGAGAGCACGTGTCCACTCAATCCTTCAGAAGGATCTCTACTTTACCGTACTTGCGCTCGTTCTTTGGCTCTGGATCGTGCCACGGTGTCACTTCCTCTCTCCTAGGTACCTTGTCGGGACGATGCAATCGTGTCAGTCCGTCCGCGTTGCCGTGTTTCTCGTATGTCCGATGACGAATGTCAAAATCCATGCTCTGCAACATTGTAGTCCATCGTCCGATCATACCCGAGTAATCCTTCGACTTCTTCAGAGCCAACAGCGGTTCGTGATCGGTCACCAACTTGAACTTCCGACCATATAAATAAGCTCGGAAGTGATTGATTCCTCACAAAGCCTCGTAGCATTCTCCCGTTGGAGTGGAGTAGTTCCTCTTACAGGAAGGGACCAATTTAGACGCATACTCCACCACGTGTTCCAGGCCACCAGGTCCCACCTGAGCCAAGATCGCTAAGTTCGCCTCGGGCTGCCAATCGGTGATGAGAACTAAAGGTTTTTCTGGGTCCGGTCTTATGAGGACCGGGGTCGAGATCAGAGTCGCCTTTAGTTCTTCAAAAGCCTGATCGGACTGCGGGGTCCAAATCAATGGCTGATTTTTTTTCAGCAAGGTAGTGAGTGGTCCCGCGATCGCTGCAAATCCCTTGATAAACCTTCGATAGTACGACGCCAGTCCCAAAAAGGCATGTACTTGTCTTACTGACGTCGGCACCGGTGCATTTTGTACGGCTGCTACTTTCTGCGGTTCCCGTTGCAACCCCTTGTTCGTAACCACGTGGTCGAGAAAGGAGATCTCAGTGAGAAAAACTGACATTTCTCGAGAGCCACTTTGAATTCCTCGTCTTTTAGAGCCTGCAACGCCCACTCAATGTGTTGTACATGCCCTTCATAGTCCCAAACTATCACACAGTAATTGATAATGCTCTGGACCAGCTTCGTTTTTCGCACCAAGTTATGGAAGGTCATATTCATCACAAACTGAAGCGTGGCTGGGGCATTGCAAATTCCCATCGGGCATCGAATTTATTACCAAGTCCCCTCGAAAAGAACGATGGCCGTCGAACGATCTTCCTTTCGGACGAGCAGATGGTGGAATCTGTGGCGAACATCAAACTTACTGAAAAATCGAGCACCACCAATAGCATCCAGTAAATCATTAATCCAGGGGAGGGGATACACATCCTTAATCGTGATGTCATTAAACTTTCGGTAATCAATACATATACGAATCCCTCTCGCCTTTTTCCGTACGATCACCACAGGAAACGACCATGGTTCGACGGTGGGTTCAATCCATCCATTAGCGTCAAACTCCTTTACTCTTTGGAACGCGGCCAGTCGTTGCGCTGGAAAGTACCTGTAGGGAGCGCAGCTAATCGGTGGATGATCCCCTATGAGGATCGCGTGTTCAATCACGCTTGACAACCCAATAGCGCAATCGTGCACACTCAATACCTCAACATATCCATGCTACACATCAATCAAAGACTTGCAAATTTCTCTGGAAACGTGGCCGCGTAAGGTGATTGTCGGTTGCTCGAAAATGTCATGTCATATGTCGATCCGATCTGGTCCTATTGGTCGCTTTCCTTCTACACTTGAGAATATGGAGCTACTGCTTCGGACCGAAAAAACAATACCAAGCATCTTTGACTCGGCCGAGTTGATCATTTTAGTTTCCTTAGTTTCGGCATCGGTCTCGAGGTCAGTGGTGCTTGCTGCGATTTTCAACCCAGTTATCTCAGTCATTTCCTGCATCAGATTGGGAATATCATTGACCGGGGCTTCGGCTTCTTGCCTAATTAGTGCGATCACATCACCTATTGTGAGCAATGGTCTGTGAGGGGAAACAAAAAAAATCTAGGTACTGATCCATTTGTTGATATCTTTCTCGCAATAAAACCGCTGTCGCGCACGGCCGGTCCCACACCCATACGCAGAGTAGTTTTTGGTGTCGGATCTCTCGGTCGTGTCACGCAGGAGTTCCCCTTTTGTTACTTTACGCAATACCAACTCCGATCCTGCATGCGTGCTATACCTCTCGCGACTCCCTACGACAGGTTAGAAATCCCGCGAGGTCCAACATACCTCCACCCGCGGGAGTTGTCACCATCCCTTAGGTGGGCGTATCCCTGCTAAACTACTGACCCACGTGCGAAGGTTTTTACATGCAATTGTAAAGGTACGCCAGCCGAGGGCGTTTTCTCGATCGCCGTAGCATAGGCATACGCGCGGTAGAACGCCTTAAGACTGACCCGTATGTCGAGCCCTGAGATGCTAACTCTCCGGACCAACTATCTAATCAGGTCGACTTCTCAGACAGTCTTCCACGCTTAGCTAACTATGACAATGACTCTATATCCCCTTTGTTGACCTTATGCAAATGTCAGAGTCAAGCCCTTAGTAGTCTCTCATTTTTCCCAAAAGAAGTCCCAGACAAACGACTTCCTAGATACCGACCAACCTACTATCTCACTCACAGATATGTGTATAAGTATGTGTATAATATCAGGGGAGCTGAATGAGCGGTGTACCTCACTTTCACAGTTGTTGTGTCCTGTTGTCCAAGTATCCCAGGTGATCCCAAACTTAGAAGACAAATCAATGCTCCACACCTGTGCAGATGCACGAACCACATACAAGCATACAGATGCAGACACAGAATGCGCTACACGCGTCAACCTTAAATCCATTCATAACATGTCACTTATGCCCCAAACCCTGGAAAACAACATTCCTTCCTAACCCTGACTCCACTTTACCCCAGCCCCTCACATTTTTCGAAAACTTCTGAGTGTGATTTTGACAATTTAGGCATAGATACAGGGGGAAGATTTATCTGTTCCCTTCTTAGGTCTTCTCTTAGGTGTGGGTGTCAAGCCATGGTGGAAGTTGAGTCGGAGTTCTATCGACCTGTTATCAACTGATAACAAAATTGTTGTTCTTACAGATTCTCCCGTAAGTTCTTCGAAGTCTCGAAACCTGTAGACACAACACAGTCCAAGAGAACTTAACATCTAACTAAGATCTAGAAGTTCCCTCTACACTCTGTGTTTTTTATCTAACACCTACCCTTTACTAATTGTTTGGGCTGTCGCCTTTCTGCCACAGGTAGTGAACAATAATTTACCCCCGTTCCACTGTCACGTCAATTCTTCATATTCCTTTTTACTATCTCATTCTTATCCCTTTTTGGGATTATCATATCTGAGGTCCCTTTCTTTTTCCCAACACACATGGTCACATCATCAATTCAACTTGTGGAAAGAATCTCATGGAAACGAATCAGATGAATGGATAGTCTTTCTCTGAGGCAAGGTCTCACTTATCCCTTTTTAGCAGAATCAGAGACAGTTAGTTAGTACTGAACAATGCAGATTGTGGAGAAAGTTAGAGGTGGTATGGCAGAGCATTCATGATACATGATATATCCGCTTTGATTGACAAAGGCCACTTAGTGGACCTTGGTCCCTGTGTGCCAAGCACATTTAGCGGTAGGCTTATCATATGGTAAGCCACTGATAAGGCAGAAGTCCTTGAAACCTCACTACTTCTTATATCGGACTAGTCACTGATAAGACAGGATTCCCCTGCTACTCTTATCACTAACTAACCATTAATAACGCGGGTACCCAAAGATCCTTACTACTCTTATCACTAACTAAGCCCTCAGATGTTCATTGATAAGCCAAGTGTCCTTGGAACCTCACAACTTCTTATATCGGACTAGTCACAAGTAAGACAGGATTCCCCTGCTACTCTTATCACTGGCTAACCCTCAATAAGGTGAGTTTCCAAGGATCTTTACTACTCTTATCACTGACTAGATCTTAGGTTTAATCAATGATAAGGCAGATGTCCTTGAACCCCACTACTCTTATATCGGACTAGTTATTGATAGGGCAGGATTTCCCTGCTTCTCTTATCACTGGCTAGCCCTCAATAAGGCGGGTGTCCAAGGATACTTACTCGTCTTACCACTGAAAAGAACGTAAGGCTTATTGGAGGTAAGGCAGGTTTTCCCTGCTATTCTTACCTCCACACAACTCTTATCGACGGATCGAGTTATCGCCTTTGTTGGCACTCGCCTTGAACCGTTGTCAGTTTCGGGAACTTATGCTCGGATCAGCCGTATATCAAAAATTAAATGACAAGAAACATCATCGTTGTATTCAATGACAACAAGCTCACCCAATGACTACCCATCATCATTAGGCGACGTATAGAGAGAAGAATATGAGAAATCGATCCCCTTTGCTTCCACATCCCCAAAGATCACCCACATAGCAAGATCGTTGTACCCTCATTACTAACATAGTCATAGGTAGCAGCCTAAAGGTTACAGATTTAGGGTTTAGGGTTTAGGGTTTATGTTGAAGCACTCATACCTCACTGTTCCCTGCCTCCAGAGTTCCACCTGAACTCCGGCAGATCTCCCGCAATCGCCCTATCATTTATCATATACAACTTATGCAATCGATTGCTGGGCTCTTAAGGTTAGCTGAGGTAAGGGTTAACTCAACGGGGATCAAACCCTTAATCAATAAGTCGAGGGGCATGTATCTGAAAGGTCCGCACAAAGAGGAGTATGGAGGAGGATGGAGGAGGTGGGCACCAGGATAGCGTCTCCCTCCTCTCCAATGCCACATACTCTCCTTCTCTGGCTCTGTATGATGCCTAATGATAACAATCAGAATAATGACAAAAAATAATAATAATAATAATAATAATAATAATAATAATAATAATAATAATAATAAAATAACAATAATAACGATAATAATAAGTAATAATAGCAATAATAACCATAATAATAATAATTGCGAGGCATACGAGCGTGACGATATACGGACACCAAGTTGCAAAATCACACAGATATTCGAGTAGAGATGTACAGACATAGCGCAATAGCCCTTAGAATTCGTATAAATGGGACACCATAAAGAAGTAAAGAACCAATACTCGTGTCCATGGGCCCCATCAACACGCCTTTCAAGGCTGCTCCTTTCTGCCTGGCGCCCAGCGCCCTAGTGTATCTATGTAGGTATGTTACTGTGTATGTACGATTGTCACAACGTCTGTGTAAGTGTCACGGGATCTGCCTATGTCACCGCGCCTATTTCACTGTATTTGCGTGTTCCTCACAGTGTGACGGTGAAAGGTAAGGTCGTAGCCGCTGTAGTACCAAAAGCCGGATCCACAGACTTCCGGGAGGTCCAAATGGCCTTTTCAAACGTTGCTCACAGTAGACTAGAGGTGAGTGAGCATGCGGTGAGTCCACCCGTGCCAAGTCCACCCGTGCCAAGTCCACCGTACCCAGTCCTAGTTCGTCTTAGTTCAGTCAACAAGTGTCATGTGGGACTGTGTGCATAAGGGCCTAATAGAAAAGGCAGACCAGCAACGAACTGAAGTATAAATCAAGAGGCAGCGTCCGACCATTCACTGATTTTTGTCGCGCAAGCCATGCGGAAGCGTTTGCTGTACAAAGGTGGTGTGCAGATATCCGTCGTTGAAGTGGGCTCAAGGAGAGAGCCTAGCCATAGCTATAGTAGGTGGCAATGACCGTAGCTGGTAGAGTGCAGCGTGCGTGTCTCACAGCATTAGCGTGTCACTGTGCACCTGTGCATGTGGCTGTGTATGCAACTTGCGCACCTTATGTCTGCGTACTGTATTCTCACTGTGCATCGTGTGGTACCATGTACTACGTGTCTGTGCACTATGCCTGTGACACCGTGCTCATTTTCCCGTGTTTGCGCGTGTGTTGCAGCATGATTGTGTATGACTGTGCACACCGTGTGTGTCTGTGCACACTGTGGGTGACTGTGCCACCGACCGGGTMCAATTGCGTTGTTGTGTACAGTTGCGTCACTGTGTACAACTGTATTCCTATGAACAAATGCGTCACTGCTTACTGCTGTATCACCGCGTACAACTGTGTCACCTCGTACAGCCGCGTCACTATGTACGTATGGCTGTCTGTGTACACACAGTAATCTGTGTGTGTCACCGTATCTGTCTGCGTCACTGTACCTGTCCATGTCACAACAACTGGCCGTGGGCGTCTTAGCACCCGCGTGTGTGTCACAGTGTACCGTGYGTCTTTGTGTATGTCAYAGTGGYTGTGCCTGTGTGTCACTGKRACTRAGTGACTATGCASTATGTGCTCGAGTCAMTGTATATCTGTGTATTSGCTGTATGTCTGCGTGTTCCGTGTCTGTGTGACTGAGGTGAGTTTGCGGTGCAATGTCATGCGGCCAGYGGAACCGGACTAGTCWGTCCMAGTCYAKCCCAGTAAATACCTTCTRAGACTGTGTGTGYCATTGATCGATGGGAAAACRCAGACCACCGAGTTACAGGAGTATACATCAGGAGGCAKCACTCAKCCATTCATTCATTCTCGCGGAAGYCATRCRAAAGTGCTGCYACAGCGGCTCGYGCAACGCTAGTCTGCAGGCGCCTGGAGAGGGCAGAGTGTACGRCATCGTCTGATTGCACAAATAATAATAATAATMATMATMATMATMATMATMATMATMATMATAATAATAATAATAATAATAATAWAAATGCAAGARGATGAGTAATAGAAAAATGGCAATATCCAGATTGCACAAYCACATTTGAAAGCCAGGATGTATCACAGTGTCCAGAAAGCCGCATTGCACCAATATAACATTAATGGAAAATCGTAATACTAAAAACCTAATGTCAATGAGAGCTTGCTCTCGCCACTACCAACGCAAGAGCTGAATCCCTTTCCCCTGCTTGACTCTCGGCACACTGCCTACTTCCTACCCTGCCACGATCTGCATACTATTGCAACCGTTAACTTCATCAACCAACGAAGTCACTGAACATGTTGCCCACATGCAGACCATCGCCAGTACCGGGTAAGTGCCATCTTGTCATCATCATAATCATCTTTCACATATTTCCTCTCTCATCTCTCTTTCTCTCTCTCTCTCTTTCCCCTTCTCTCCCACTTTCTCTCTCTCTCTCTTCTGTCTGTCTGCGGTTTGTCTATTTGTCTGTCTGTCTGTTTGTATTTCCCCTTTTACTGTGTGCGCGAGCAGGGCGTTGTTGGGTGCTGTTGCGTCCCAGCCACCTTGAAGTGAACTTATATTTGAAATGTATCGGAAGTAGCCATGTGTCCGAGTTTCTGAGTTTGGGCGCTTGTCGCTGGTCTGGTGTGAAGCCCGTTCGTAGGCATGTGAAATGAGACAACACAGCAAAAGTTCACAGTCGACAATGCTGGTGTAGTCTCATCATCACCAACACAGAACCCATGTCGATGTCCTACCTGGTGATCTGTGCCCAGACTACATATGGCAGGTCTTATCCAACCTATACTTMCATCGCCAAAGAGACGTCAACRGCTCTTMCGAAGCACGAGCAGATCGGGCAAGGGTAAAGGTATCGGAAGACATGTTTGAAACCCGTCTGTGTATGGCTTAATCTTTGAGACAAGCATACGATTATTGGCAGGATCGACCAGGTAGCGGTTGTGATGGGGGAGTCGCAAGAGATGATAATGGAAGAGTATCTAGGCATATCTTGCCGACTAACCACAAGAACATTGATCAGTCATGAAATGAATTACCAAGATGTTGCAGAGCCTGACTCCTTGGTTCGCAGGTGAACTCCCCCACCGGGCTTTGTATCAAACAGCAAGGTGCGCTCATCCCACTCAATCCAACACAGCCCGCCGCTTCTGCTCCTTCATTTGCCCGTGAACAGCATCCACCCCGCTCCACTCCTTGAGATAGTGAGATCACTATATTTTTCGAGTGACAACATAAACAAAGGACTTTACCGACTGCTCTAAATCACAATCGGACGTAACCGCCCAGTCTGCTTCCCTTCTCTTTACGCATTTTGCCCCGCTACCTACTCTTTGTTTCCACCAATGTACATAGCCTCATCCCTGGCCAAGATCAAGCACGATAAAGTAAAATAATAATAATAATAATTATAAAATGATTAATAATAATAACAATAATAGTAATAACAATAAATAGTACTACTACTACTACTACTACTAATAATAATAATAACAGAATAATGAAAACGAATCTATACTGCCTTTCATTTCGGTCCGATATATGTATATCAGGGCACGTTCTGTTCGGGAGAACTGCGCGGATTGACGATAGTCGGCATGCCTACATCCATTATTAAGCAGTGCTCTCTTTCTTCCTTCGAGCATGCCCTTTTCCCTCTTGCGCTGGGACATCCCTCTCTGTTTCCCCCTGTTCATCTGTTGTCCTTGTTCACGTCGACCCCGTCGCCACTCTCTCATCTCATTTCTCAGTCCTTCGATCACCGCTCCTCTACTGAACGCCTCTCTTCTGCCGGCTGCCTCCCTGCTTCTCATATGTCGCTCGCCGTCTCAACTCGCTCATTCTCATTCGTCACCTCTTCTCCCTTAGGCGGCCTACAGATAGTAAGTGTGGTTACGGACACTACGCTACCTATGCGCGTGCATTTGGTCATGATCGTGATCAGGTAAGGACAAAATATATATATGTATGTATATATATATATATATATATTAGATAAATTAAATAGAGGAGGGAGATCACGACTGCGACTACGGGGCCCGTTCTCACCGTTTCTCTAAATGTGCAAAGCGAAACGTATCATCCGCCTGAACAACGGGAAGTACTTTGCCATATCATCCGGCTTCTGTTCGCCCTCATTCGTCACCTCTCCTCCTTGTCTTCTTCCTCCTCCTCTTCTACCTCTTGTTCGCTCCCCGTTCTTAGCTTTCCCTCTCGGCAATTCCTTCCCCTTCCCCGACTACCCCGACCTGCTCAGTTGTCTGATAACTCCTCGTTTCAACGTATCTGGTCTTATTCACGGCCAAGTTGGGAAAATTGTCACAACGTATATACCCCAGGCTACCAGTAGCAGTAGCGCTGGGAAGTCGTCGAGAATCAACATGGCCATGGGGAAAATGAGAGCAGCCCCGCACATTGAAGTGTAGTCAAATAGGGAGGAAAGGACAATCATAGGAGTGGGTGTGACAGATTGTTTCATCGGAGTTGCACCCCCTATGGAGGGGCTAGCATGCCCTGCCTCCTATCTCTCTCTCTCTCTCTCTGTCATGCATGTTCGGTGGCCGTTTTCATGTGTCCAGTTCATGGCAACGGGAGCCCGAAGCGCGAAAATATGTACGCGTCTCTCTCTCTCTCTCTCTCTCTCTCTCTCTCTCTCTCTCTCTCTCTCTCTCTCTCTCTCTCTC
>BFEA01000559.1:695558-756268 GCA_003427395.1 Chara braunii | reverse complement strand
CAACCTTGCTTACGGTGCACTAGTAGGGATAAAGGTACCGCTCGAGCAATCGTCAACAATCGGGGTGCTACCTCAACCCCGATGATCATACACTAATAATTGCTCCGGTCGTACGACCGGGGCGCGTATTAATTTAKTCTGACTGATGTACTGAYGATTAAGTYTCAGCGTACAYYATAGATCTACTCATCATAACATCAACCCTATCGACCCCTCAACCTCTTCGGTCGAAGGGTATTACTGCATATCCTAACCTTCCCAGTGTGCGTCATAACAACGCGCGCGCATACTTAACGAAATTTTATCACCGATTTTGCCCCGGCCTCAATGGTCGAGGAATTCGTTTCGAATGTCACGCTTAAGCGTGCACACCCTTTCCATTCCAGACTAGCTTCATCATGGTAGCCGACGTCGTCACCGTGTCTAATGTAAGAACATGGCCAAATACCCTTGTAAGGGTATTTGGTCCGACAGTATCCCAGACCCCATTAAGCGACGTTCCCGTCGCCCGGAGAACTATATGCAAAAAAAAGGTGTTTTCCTGACAACCAAATCGTCAAATCTGAATCCCGGAATGAAATGTGGTTCCAGGATTGATGCCGTCACCTTACTTTTCATTATTACTGTCGGGATTTAACACGGGTCTCCCACATAAAATATAATGACTGAAAGTGGGGATACTTGATCTGTACTACAGTACATGAAATAGTTAAGTATGACAACGCACCCTTCCTTCCCCTACACCCTTAGTTTTTGGTCCAGGTATTCGTTGGTTGTTTTTAGGGTCGGTGTTCGCGTACGAACTCAACCCTTCAAACGCGGGTCCTAACCGAGACCTTGGGTGTTCAACTCTTGATATCACAATCCAAAGTTGTTTGTCGTCCTGCCCGAAGCCTAATACAGGAGGACAACGGTCTCTATCATGACCAGCCACAGTCCTGCTGATCAGGCCGGAGCTGCGGCCCACCGCGTTGTTGCTTATCGATGGTTATCCTCGTTGGTTACGCAACGATGGGATATTCATCCTATCTTTAAAATTTTCTGATCTCGACCCCTTCGACATCCACCTTAATAGAGCCCTTCATTGGGGAGGCCTCCCCTCTAGTTTCTCTTTGAGGCCATAGTCGAAGGGTCCGCTGCCTGGTTATGTTAGGTCAGCAGCCCACGCTGGGAGTTACGTCCTAACGATGCCAATTTTCCACCATAGGCTTGGTAATTTATACCTTCATTTTAACCCTTGATGTGGATGAACGATGCTTTAAATAAACCAAATAAATAAAAATTTTTAATAAATTGAGCATTCGTCAGGCTGCCATTCAGGGTTGTGCCCTCCAAGTCTTTGATCATAGCTCGGTGAGGCACGCACCTCGGGGTCATTTTATAACCATTATTTATATATATATATATATATATATATATATATATATATATATATAACCATTATTTTTAAAATAAACTTTTATTGACTCTTTGCTTGTTAGCATCCACAAAAAAACATCACTTTCATTGAAATTGCCAAAAACATTTCTGCAACAGAATTGATAAGACTCAAAGGAGTTTATCTATGTCGTAGCATGGTCTCAAACAAGAAATGTACAATCAATCCAGCTTTTGAATTTTCACAAACTCATCAAACTTTCACATGAAATCCAGATCCACCTGTTCCTCTACCACCATCTCTAGGCCTCAAATGAGTCCAATAGTGATAGACAAAGGGAGATACTGACTCACAAAAACACTCAAACCATAGACAAGGATTCACTCGCAATGTGAAAGTATTTGTGGTCACCGGCTCATCCCCTTTGGATACATATATAAATATAAAGTATGTTATAATGCGTCAGACTTCCGACTCAAAATATCCATGTATTTTCTTATGCTATCATCTACTCTAAACCTTTATCCAATCAAAAACTCTCGAGGAGAAGAAACTTGTCCTCATTTCAGACTGCACTCTACTTATCCATGTTCTCACTTACCCAACAAACACCTCAATTCATCTAGGAGTTCATATCTCCACTTCTTTCTAAACTATGAAGGTGCTATCCAACCCCAGTACCTGATGAAGTTCTACTTTGTCCCCCTTGGATGTCCCGGTGATTGTCTGTCTAGCGGTGGTAACCAACCTCCCTTGTGTATCAAACTCAGTCATTCCTCCCTTTAATGTTCCGGGCAAAAACCTCACAATCGTCCCTGAAGTGTCCTTCTTCTGCTACCCCTAGGTCCTGCTCACATAGACAAACGCCTAGTAAAACCTCTCATCACTTTACAGAGTCTGTCTTTCCTACTATATTGTTTCCGAAAGGTAATATTCAAACCATACTTTACTACCATTGCTAACTTTCAATGCCTAAGACCATTCAAGCAGGTCATAATAGTACATTGCGATAGTAATTCATTAGTTATAATAGTTGAGTATGTAAGTAGTCTTAGCAGCAAAGAGACAAGCCTAATAAGCATATGCATGCATTGGTAATGACGAAAAACTTACAAGATTAATTATGATAATAGACAATAGTCATGTTGTAGTTAATAAGGTTTTTAATGATAAACGTTTTTGGATTAGAGTACTATATTCTACTCCCTGGGCTCTGACAAAAGTATATTGTGTCAAGGGGCAGTGTAATCCCCAAAAAGGGATAACATCTTAGACTCGCGAGCCCCGCTCAAAGACCAATCCTCATTGCTTCACCCTCCGATTTGAGTATCTGTTTCTTGCAAACTCTGGTCAATTAGTAGACAACCTCACCGCACACGTTTCCTGGATGGCCTATCCCTTCTCGTGATGATGAACCCACTTGACACAAAGATAGTTGGGGAATCACCCCCTACCTCCTTGCGGCATGCACTAGTTGCCTCCATTATAGACCATAGTCTAACAAGGTTCAAACACTTTCCTCCTTCTCAGTAGTAATGTAGTCACCATTTTTCTAAATGGTCAGGTGACAACACCCCACTATGGACAAGGAACATATTTCCGGCGCGGGTCTCACTACTACCTTAGAAGACGAATTTATAGTTTCTTCAAACCATCTGTTAAGGGAAAGGATAACTTTGGATTGTAACTCCCCCCAAGTATAAAATCTACACATTGAACACCTCTTGAGAGAATTTCTTCTCCCTAGGAGTCGATCACTCCATTCACCCCCGGACCCGCGCCGGATGTGGATTCTGCGTAGCTTCTTTATCCATTATTTGGAGAGCAATCCAAACAAACGAGCTCAAAATACAGATGAATAGTGAAGTTTGCTTAGCTCAGACGGATGAATTTAAGTGCACAGTCCAAAATAAATAAACTCAGATAGACAACTTAAGTAATTAACCATGAATAAAATGCATCAGATAGATAGTTTTACGTGAATAGTATTAAAATAAGTTTACCTCAGATAGACTGACATGAATGAATAATTTTAAGTGGATAACTCAATTGAATGGCCTTAAGAGAATGAATTTAAAGCGCTTAGATTCAACTGGGTGTATTCAAGTAGATGATCCAGGGTGGATGAGTTTAAGCAACTATCCTCATGCCTGAATAAGTTGAACATAAACAAGATGGTTTGACACCTACTCCCTCACTGTATTACTTACTACACTTAGGATTATGTGCCTCTTCTTGCAAGTAGAGTTGCCATAATAAGTTGTTTTATCTATTCTGTTCGCCTCCCCTTTTGCGGATCTGCCAGATTTCAAATTAATCAGGCCTCCACCCGTAACTTTGCTCGCAAGTACAACCCTCAAACTAACAAAAGTCTAAATGAGTCAATCCACGTGCATGAGTCACGTACTCAGTCCAACTCTACTGTTCATCTATCCCCTATCTCACTTCAAGTTTCTAGTTCGATACATGCTTAAATTAGCACATTACCACCTTCTTCAACTTCTATCTCCTAACTAAATCATCGGACTCTACTTATCGACAATAAGTACCATATGCAACTTTCACTTACCCTCACCTCCTAGGGTCACTCCCCTAAAAATCTTGACATCTTTCTTACTACGCCTGCCTATCCCTAATTCCCTCACATGTCAATCCTAGATTCTCTTAAATGTTAGCTCAATGCTTCATGTAATTCTCTTGTACAGCGAGTAGGAGATCAACCTGCTAATCCCTGCTTCACATAGCAAGACCATCACAAGGAAGATGCCAAATCTCCAGTCAGATGACGCGGATTGAGAGATGACAGAAGGATCAGGAACATGAGGCGTTGACTGAAACTCTGGTTGGCAGGAGTGAGGAAGGACCGTCAATTGCCGATCTTGAGCAGAGAAAGAAGGTGGTGGATAAGACCCGATGCGACAGCAGCTTGGTGGCTCACAACACAGAGGTGAGGTGTCGTAACGCCTCTCATATTTATAATATGCCATCTTCCCTGGAGACGGGGTACGCTCACTTCACTCGTCCTGATGCCTACGAGCCTCTACCCCTTGTTCCTTCTCTTCTAGCCTTTCATCCTCCCATTCTTTGGTCAAATCTATAGGCCTCTTGGCGGTCTTCCCTTGTCTGCCGCCTCTTCCCATTCCTGTATCAGAGCCACGACTTTTGGTGTCATACTACTGTGAGGACAATAGTTAAATAATAGAGTCTTCTAAGGTTATTTGACCCAATACCTTTGGTCTCTGAAAATGTTTAGATAACCTCAGATTACTGTCAATGGAATACTTATTCTTTCACTATCTAGGGCGATCCTTGTCACAAGTTCTCACTGACAGTCGCCTCACTTGTACCACCTATTCCCTCATAGAACCTTATTCTATTCTATAAATTCCTAAGTGGTTTATATGCAATGACCACTCTTATGTAATCCCTACTTGGAATCCTTGATCAAACTATATCCCCGTAATTAGATTAGAGTTGTCGTTTTGCCTAGATCATCGACTTACCAAACCCGAGTTCGTTCACTGAGGACCTCGACTAGGAAGCGAGATCCCCGACAACGGCGCCACCTGTCGCGCGCGGCCGGTCCCACACCCATACGCAGAGTAGTTTTTGGTGTCGGACCTCTCGGTCGTGTCACGCAGGAGTTCCCCTTTTGTTACTTTACGCAATACCAACTCCGACCGTGCGTGCGTGCTATACCTCTCGCGACTCCCTACGACACGTTAGGGATCCCTCGAGGTCCAACATACCTCCAGCTGCGGGAGCTGTCACCATCCCTTAGGTGGGCGTATCCCTGTTGAACTACTGACCCACGTGCGAAGGCTTTTACATGCAATTGCAGAGGTAGGTCAGCCGAGGGCGTTTTCTCAATCGTCGTAGCAGGACACAACAACTGTGAAAGTGAGGTCCACCGCTCATTCAGCTCCCCTGATATTATACACATACTTATACACATATCTGTGAGTGAGATAGTAGGTTGGTCGGTATCTAGGAAGTCATTTGTCTGGGACTTCTTTTGGGAAAAATGAGAGACTACTAAGGGCTTGACTCTGACATTTGCATAAGGTCAACAAAGGGGACATAGAGTCATTGTCATAGTTAGCTAAGCGTGGAAGACTGTCTGAGAAGTCGACCTGATTAGATAGTCGGTCCGGAGAGTTAGCATCTCAGGGCTCGACATACGGGTCAGTCTTAAGGCGTTCTACCACTCAGAAGACAAATCAATGCTCCACACCTGTGCAGATGCACGAACCACATACAAACATATAGATGCAGACACAGAATGCGCTACACGCGTCAACCTTAAATCCATTCATAGCATGCCACTCACGCCCCAAACCCTTGAAAACAACATTCTTTCCTAACCCTGACTCCACTTTACCCCAGCCCCACACATTTGTCGAAGACTCCTGAGTGTGATTTGGACAATTTAGGCATAGATACAGGGGGAAGATTTATCTGTTCCCTTCTTAGGTCTTGTCTTAGGTGTGGGTGTCAAGCCATGATGGAAGTTGAGTCGGAGTTCTATCGACCTGTTATCAACTGATAACATAATTGTTGTTCTTACGGATTCTCCCGTAAGTTCTTCGAAGTGTCGAAACCTATAAACAGAACACAGTCCAAGAGAACTTAACATCTAACTAAAATCTAGATGTTCCCTCTAGACTCTGCGTCTTTTATCTGACCCCTACCCTTTACCAATTGTTTGGGTTGTCGCCTTTCTACCTCAGGTAGTGAACAATAATTCACCCCCCTTCCAATGTCATGACAATTCTTCAGATTCCTTTTTACTATCTCATTCTTATCCCGTTTTGGGATTATCCTATCTGAGGTCCCTTTCTTTTTCCCAACACACATGATCACATCATCAATTCAACTTATGGAAAGAATCTTATGGAAAGGAATCAAATGAATGGACAGTCTTTCTCTGAGGCACGGTCTCACTTATCCCCTTTTCGCAGAATCAGAGATAGTTAGTTAGGACTGAACAATGCAGATTGTGGAGAAAGTTAGAGGTGGTATGGCAGACCATTCATGATATATGATATATCCACTTTGATTGACAAATGCCACTTAGTGGGCCTTGGCCCCTCTGTGCCAAGCACATTTAGCGGTAGGCTTATTCTATGGTTAGCCACTGATAAGGCAGGTGTCCTTGAAACCTCGCTACTCCTTATATCGGACTAGTCACTGATAAGAAAGGATTCCCCTGCTACTCTTATCACTGACTAACCCTCAATAAGGCGGGTACCCAAGGATCCTTACTACTCTTATCACTGACTAAGCCCTAGGATTTTCATTGATAAGGCAGGTGTCCTTGGAACCTCACAACTTCTTATATCGGACTAGTCACTCATAAGACAGGATCCTTACTACTCTTATCACTAGCTAACCCTCAATAAGGTGAGTGTCCAAGGATCTTTACTACTCTTATCACTGACTAGAATGTTAGGTTTAATCAATGATAAGGCAGGTGTCCTTGAACCCCACTACTCTTATATCGGACTAGTTATTGATAGGGCAGGATTTCCCTGCTTCTCTTATTACTGGCTAGCCCTCAATAAGGCGGGTGTCCAAGGATACTTACTACTCTTACCACTGAAAAGAACGTAAGGCTTATTGGAGGTAAGGCAGGTTTTCCCTGCTATTCTTACCTCCACACAACTCTTATCGACGGATCGAGTTATCGCCTTTGTTGGCACTCGCCTTGAACCGTTGTCAGTTTCGGGAACTTATGCTCGGATCAGGCGTATAACAAAAATTAAATGACAAGAAACATCATCGTTATATTCAATGACAACAAGCTGACCCAATGAATACCCATCATCATTAGGCGACGTATAGAGAGAAGAATATGAGAAATCGATCCCCTTTGCATCCACATCCCCAAAGAACACCCACATAGCAAGATCGTTGTACCCTCGTTACTAACATAGGGTTTAGGGTTTAGGGTTTATGTTGAAGCACTCATACCTCACTGTTCCCTGCCTCCAGAGTTCCACCTGAACTCCGGCAGAGCTCCCTCAATCGCCCTGTCATTGGTCATATACAACTCATGCAATCTGGGCTCTTAAGGTTAGCTGAGGTAAGGGTTAACTCAACGGGAATTAAACCCTCAGTCAATAAGTCGAGGGGCATGTATCTGAAAGGTCCGCACAAAGACAAGTATGGAGGAGGATGGAGGAGGTGGGCACCATGATAGCGTCTCCCTTTTCTCCAATGCCCCATACTCTCCTTCTCTGGCTTTGTATGATGCCTAATGATAACAATCAGAATAATGACAGAAAATAATAATAATAATAATAATAATAATAATAATAATAATAATAAAAATAACAATAATAACGATAATACTAAGTAATAATAGCAATAATAACCATAATAATAACAGATCATTCATACCGCCCCGACTAAACAATCTGAGTGGCTGAACAACCTAATCCAAATGCAGACTTCCCAAATGGATCGATTGGAACAGATTATGACGAAACCAATAAAGGCCAACTCGAGTTCTCCACGTCGCGCTCCTCCTTCGTATCCTCTTCTGACTGCTCCGCCCACCCCCGACCAAGCCCTCCCACTTGCATCATGTATCCAGTCCAGTAGGAAAGGTTGAAAACTACAATTGTAAGCAACCTGGACACTTTGCACGAGAGTGCCCCCTGCCAAGGTGTAACCAACCCCCGCCAACAGTTGCGCCTATCGCCTTGAACCAAGGTCGGGTAGCCCCACTGTTAGAAACAACAAGAGAGAGGGAGCTTGCCTCTTTCTCTACAGAACCATCTTTCTCGATTGAACCCATCGCGTCCACTTCAGGATCATCTTCCGAAACGACCTATGTTGTTGATCCAACGGAGTACCTCCAATTACCACGACTAATGGGAGCGATCCGACCTGACAAAGACGAGCTCGAATGGGTTGAACGAATATCAGAACCCGGACCTCAGTTTCGAACAGGAGAGATCGACGTTCTTCATACGCTCAAACACTTGGATATCCGAGTCCCTGTCCCGGTGGACCATCTACTAACCATATCGGAGGCAGCGAACGACAAAGTCCTTCAGCAGTGCCAGTAAAAACAGAAACGATTCACATACCAAAGTGTTCAAAGGATGCTGAAGAAAAAGAGGACGACGAAGTAGAAGATGACTCTCCTCCATCGGAACCGATACCCATCGTTAACATGTCCTGCACGCCTAAAAACTACTCGGGTGGCTACCATTCCGTACATAGAGAAGGATCATTTTGTCCGTGTTCGATGTGTTCTATGGAAGAGTGCAAAATGTGATTGTGAGGTGAGGGGTAAACCGTTCAATGCCGATACCGGATCGTCGGTTCTGGCAATATCTTTGGAAACCATTTGAAAAATTGGGTGATTGAATTCAATTCGATCCTTCCTTTGCCCGGAAAGGACAACTACGTCTCTGTCGATGAAGAAACGATGAATACAGTCGGAATCATCGAAAATGTAGTCGTCAAAGTAGGACGAGTACATGTCCTGGTTAACGCATTGGTCATCGAAGTGCAGTTATACGCGGTACTGTTGGGATTACCTTGGGCGATAGCCGTGGGTGCGTGGATACATTTCGATTCCAAACAGCTTATCCTTACACACACAGGAGGAAAGCCTCAGACTATCCCGCTACGAGTTTCCACTCGGTCAACAAGAAAGAATCTCAGTCTCATCGGAATAGGAATGATCCACGTCCCAAGTCCGAAAGATTTGTCCGGAAGCGGTGACGAGGACCGACACCTTTCAGATGATGATGGGTATGATGAACGATAATATGATGAGTTGTTAAAGTACGTGCCTACCGAGAAATAATGGAGTCGGTTTGTCGAGCTGTTCGATCACGAGGCTAAAGAAGAATTCCGGATGATCCCGACTACCGCGAGGACATTTGATCTAAACATAGAGAGCAGCGAGTTTAATCCTGCTCCGCCTGTATCCCTTCTTACGCCAACAGAAATACAGATTCAAGTGACGTCCTTCCTGGGAGAACCTATCTTGCAGATTTCGGATATGGCTGACCTCTTGGAACCCCCTCGAACCTTGTACGAGGGCGTGCTGTCGGACCAAAGACCCTTACAAGGGTATTTGGCCATGCTCTTGCATTAGACACGGTGACGACGTCGGCTACCATGATGGAGCCAGTCTGGAATGGAAAGGGTGTGCACGCTTGAGCGTGACATTCGAAACGAATTCCTCAGCCATCGAGGCCGTGGCAAAATCGGTGAGAAAATTTCGTTGAGTATGCGCGCGCGTTGTTATGACGCACACTGGGAAGGTTAGGATATGCAGTAATACCCTTCGACCGAAGAGGTTGAGGGGTCGATAGGGTTGATGTTATGATGAGTAGATCTATRRTGTACGCTGARACTTAATCRTCAGTACATCAGTCAGAMTAAATTAATACGCGCCCCGGTCGTACGACCGGAGCAATTATTAGTGTATGATCATCGGGGTTGAGGTAGCACCCCGATTGTTGACGATTGCTCGAGCGGTACCTTTATCCCTACTAGTGCACCGTAAGCAAGGTTGGGGCTTTAGCTCAGACTCCCGTAGGTAGAAAGGGAGTCGCCCTTGGGAGGTGACTTCCTGACCGCATGGCTACCCGAGCGACTGGTGCCTTCGTCCCTCTGCAGAGGGAGACACCGTTGCGAATTGTGATATCGTCCGCACAGGGCCTAGACTCGTACTACTGGAACCGGTACCCGCCTACCTCACGGTACTGGGCCTTTGGAAATGCCAACTTTTGTCTTCTCTTACTCGGCCTCGAGTATCTGGCACGTCCACCTCTACTTGGTGTGGCACCGGCCTAACTGTTACCAGAGTGTTTTCCTGCGGCAGCCCTCAAATTGCGGCCATAGGTAAGTTCCGGCCTTCGGGCCTACCGGTCAACCAAGTGCCCTTGCGAGACATACACACGCTCAAGCCAACAGGCATGCAGACCGGCATGCGTGGGCACACACAGACTTGGAAATAGACTCGGGCCACTAAGTGGGCCACCCCCCCGATCCTCTATATGTATCTGAGCTGCTCCTTTCCTAACCAGAATAGGAGCTAGCTCAGTTGGTTTAGGTGTTGTCTGTTAAGCGAAGGGTGTAGGGAACGAGTTCACTTGACCTCTAAGCTAGCTCCTCAGCGTTTTTTTTACTCGGGCTTAATCGGCCGGGACTTGAACCCGTGACCTCCGTGGGGGTTAGTGAGTTAGTTGAGCCTATGCCCCGGATCCGACAACTGGCTGCACGGGTAAGTTAGTAGATGGATTCTGTTAGTAGTTAGATTCCTTCTCTTTTGTTTATTTTATTTTATTTTATTTTACTTTATTCTAGATTTTTTTTTTTTTTTTTTTTTGGTTTCTTTTTCCTATCCCATAGCAGTTTTCGCTCGATGAATTTGGCGCTCAAATTGAGCCAGATTCATTCGAACGGAGAGTCTGGCTTGCTGCAGGCAGAATGGAAGGTGTCGCCAGCCGGGGAGCGTACCACGAGGGAAGTAGTAGGGATCGGAAGCGAACTGCGAAAAGGGTGATGGCAGCGCAAGGAGACGGGGAAAGCGCGAGTCAGCAAGGAAAAACCGCGCGGTGGTAGCAGGAGAGGAAATACGTGGAGGTAGTGTGCGGAGAGCAAAAGGGATGGTTGTGCGCAAAGAAGGAGGAAGAGTAAAAAGTAGGAGGGAGAATAAGAAGGAGTAGAAGGAGGAGAAGAAGAAAGAAGAAGAAGAAAAAGAAGAAGAAGAAGAGGGAGAAGGGAAAGGGGTTTGCCGCGACGGGGTTGATTGTTGTAATTATCGATCTTGCGTGAGGAATGTCAAGTAAGCGCGAGTCATCAGCCGGCGCCGGTGACGTCCCTGCCCTTTGCACGCACCGTGGTCGCTCCTAACGATTGAATGATCCGACGAAGTGTCCGGATCACGATGATCTCAACGGTTTGCCGCTAAGGAGCGAGGTCGGAAGGCATCGACTAGCGACGACGACAACTGTTGATGACGACGACGGGATGATGACGACGACAGACTGACGACGACGACGGGCTGACGACGACGAAGGGAATGGGAGAGAACAGGTAAGTTCCGATCACACGGCTTACCTCATGATAGCTCCATCGATAAAGATAAATAAAATAAATAAATAAATAAATAAATAAATAAATCGAATGAATTTACTTCTAAAACGTGGATATGTGCATTACCACACACCACGTATGTGTGTATGTGTGTGTGTGTGAGAGAGAGAGAGGGAGAGGGTTCTTCTTCTTCCTCCTCTAAGTCTATCATCTCTCCCTCACCCTCTCGCTACTTGACATCTTTGCATCCGTGAACGAAGAGAGAGTGAGTGAGAGAGAGAGAGAGGCTGAGTGCACACACAGGGAGAATGCGAGAGAGGAAGAAAAAAAGGGGAGTGTTACGTACCTGAGCCGCACGCACGCTACACCGATGAATCCAACAAGTCGCTTGCCCGGGTCGAAAGGCCCGAGTAACCTTCTTAAGGTTCATCATAACGGGGGTAGACTGTTGTAATTATCGATCTTGAAGGAGGAATGCCTAGTAAACGCGAGTCATCAGCTCGCGCTGATTACGTCCCTTCCCTTTGTACACACCGCCCGTCGCTCCTACCGATTGAATGGTCCGATCAAGCGTCTGGGTTACGGTGATCTCGGCGGTTTGCCGCTGGGATGCTGTGGAGGGTCCATTGGACCTTATCACTTAGAGGAAGAAGAAGAAGGAGCAAAGAGGAGAAGGAAAACAAGAAGAAGAAGAAGAAGAAGAAGAAGAAGAAGAAGAAGAAGAAGAAGAAGAACGAGAAGGAGAAAGGTGGGGGGGAGGCCAAAAAGAAGACTTTCCTATGATGTCGTGACTCCGGCTTCATCTTCGAGGTACCTGCAACAAATGCCAACATCCCAGGTTAGTACCTGGCTCAAAACAGAGAGAGAGAGTTCTTCTTCTTCCTCTTCTCAGTCCACCATGTCTTTTCTCTCCTCTCCCTATCTGACTTCTCAGTATCTGCGGACTACGAGAAAGTGAGAGAGAGAGAGAGAGAGGTGACTGTGTGTGGGATAAGAAGTGCGGACTTTGATTGACAGTGGTTGATTGTTGTGGGGAGCTGCGTGCGGGTGTGTGCAATATGCATCCTGCCGTCTTTCTCGAATATAGAGTGAACTTCGATAATGGAGATATATACAAGTCATCTTTCAGGTACAGTGCAGAGTTGAGTGTGCATTGTGTTTACGGGGAGACGGAAGTTTTCCATTTTTTTTTTCCAGCTTGAAGGTTGGTCATTGGGGTGCTATGATGCCTGTATGTGTGAAAGAGAGAGTGAGAGAGTGGGGAGAAAGTGGAGAGAAAAAGAGAGAAAGAGGGAAAGAGTTGTGACTCGAGACTGGACGACATTGGACTCAGACTTGACATTTTGATTGAGACATCGGACGAGGGATTATTTGGGACTGTATCGAAGACTTGGTGTTGACGACATTCCTATATTCCCCTCTCCTTCGTCTGATCCCTTCTTCTTCGTCCGATCCCCTCTTCTTCGTCCGATCCCCTTCTCTCCGTCTGTATGTATGCGTAGGATTGTGATTTAGAGCAGTTGGTAAAGTCCTTTGTTTATGTTGTCACTCGAAGAATATAGTGATCTCACTATCTCAAGGAGTGGAGCGGGGTGGATGCTGTTCACGGGCAAATGAAGGAGCAGAAGCGGCGGGCTGTGTTGGATTGAGTGGGATGAGCGCACCTTGCTGTTTGATACAAAGCCCGGTGGGGGAGTTCACCTGCGAGCCAAGGAGTCAGGCTCTGCAACATCTTGGTAATTCATTTCATGACTGATCAATGTTCTTGTGGTTGGTCAGCAAGATAGGCCAACATACTCTTCCGTTATCATCTCTTGCGACTCCCCCATCACAACCGCTACCTGGTCGGTCCTGCCAATAATCATATGCTTGTCTCAAAGATTAAGCCATACACAGACGGGTTTCAAACATGTCTTCCGATACCTTTACCCTTGCCCGATCTGCTCGTGCTTCGTAAGAGCTGTTGACGTCTCTTTGGCGATGTAAGTATAGGTTGGATAAGACCTGCCATATGTAGTCTGGGCACAGATCACCAGGTAGGACATCGACATGGGTTCTGTGTTGGTGATGATGAGACTACACCAGCATTGTCGACTATGAACTTCTGCTGTGTCCTTATTAGGTGGTTCTAGTAATGCCATTCTGCTTTTCTGGTTCAAAGTCACGACTGTCCATTGGCCATTTCTCGAGATAGATTGCTATCTGTAGTCTGAGCGCAGATCACAAGATAGGACATCGATGCAGATTCGGGGATAATGATGACCCTGCACTAGCATTGTCAGTCTTGAGTTTTTCTCGATTCTCTTATTTGATGGGGGCTCACAATACTATTCTGCTCTTGGTGCAAAGTCACGACGGTCTGGTCGACTGTGTATAAAGCTGAATGAAGCTCGCTGTTACTTATTCTCCTTGTATTACCATTATTATTATTATCATTAATTTATTATTATTATTGTTATTAATATTATCATTATTATTGTTGTAATCGGATTCGTGTCTGTCTCATTTCACATGCCTACGAACGGGCTTCACACCAGACCTGCGACAAGCGCCCAAACTCAAAAACTCGGACACATGGCTACTTCCGATACATTTCAAATATAAGTTCACTTCAAGGTGGCTGGGACGCAACAACAGCCAACAACACCCTGCTCGCGCACACAGTAAAAGGGGAAATACAAACAGACAGACAGACAAATAGACAAACCGCAGACAGACAGAAGAGAGAGAGAGAGAAAGTGGGAGAGAAGGGGAAAGAGAGAGAGAGAGAAAGAGAGATGAGAGAGGAAATATGTGAAAGATGATTATGATGATGACAAGATGGCACTTACCCGGTACTGGCGATGGTCTGCATGTGGGCAACATGTTCAGTGACTTCGTTGGCTGATGAAGTTAACGGTTGCAATAGTAGGCAGATTGTGGCTGGGTAGGAAGTAGGCAGTGCGCCGAGAGTCAAGCAGGGGAAAGGGATTCAGCTCTTGCGTTGGTAGTGGCGAGAGCAAGCTCTCATTGATATTTGGTTTTCAGTATTACGATTTTCCATTAATGTTATATTGGTGCAATGCGGCTTTCTGGACACTGTGATACATCCTGGCTTTCAAATGTGGTTGTGCAATCTGGATATTGCCATTTTTCTATTACTCATCCTCTTGCATTTATATTATTATTATTATTATTATTATTATTATTATTATTATTATTATTATTATTATTATTATTATTATTTGTGCAATCAGACGATGCCGTACACTCTGCCCTCTCCAGGCGCCTGCAGACTAGCGTTGCGCGAGCCGCTGTGGCAGCACTTTCGCATGACTTCCGCGAGAATGAATGAATGGATGAGTGCTGCCTCCTGATGTATACTCCTGTAACTCGGTGGTCTGCGTTTTCCCATCGATCAATGGCACACACAGTCTTAGAAGGTATTTACTGGGATGGACTTGGACAGACTAGTCCGGTTCCACTGGCCGCATGACATTGCACCGCACACTCACCTCAGTCACGCAGACACGGAACACGCAGACATACAGCCAATACACAGATATACATTGACTCGAGCACATAGTGCATAGTCACTTAGTTACAGTGACACACAGGCACAGCCACTATGACATACACAAAGACGCACGGTACACTGTGACACACCCGCGGGTGCTAAGACGCCCACGGCCAGTTGTTGTGACGTGGACAGGTACAGTGACGCTGACAGATACGGTGACACACAGAGATAACTGTGTGTACACAGACACCCATACGTACATAGTGACGCGGCTGTACGAGGTGACACAGTTGCACGCGGTGATACAGCAGTAAGCAGTGACGCATTTGTTCATAGGAATACAGTTGTACACAGTGACGCAACTGTACACAACAACGTAATTGTACCCGGTCGGTGGCACAGTCACCCACAGTGTGCACAGACACACACGGTGTGCACAGTCATACACAATCATGCTGCAACACACGCGCAAACACGGAAAAATGAGCACGGTGTCACAGGCATAGTGCACAGACACGTAGTACATGGTACCACACGATGCACAGTGAGAATACAGTACGCAGACATAAGGTGCGCAAGTTGCATACACAGCCACATGCACAGGTGCACAGTGACACGCTAATGCTGTGAGACACGCACGCTGCACTCTACCAGCTACGGTCATTGCCACCTACTATAGCTATGGCTAGGCTCTCTCCTTGAGCCCACTTCAACGACGGGTATCTGCACACCACCTTTGTACAGCAAACGCTTCCGCATGGCTTGCGCGACAAAAATCAGTGAATGGTCGGACGCTGCCTCTTGATTTATACTTTAGTTCGTTGCTGGTCTGCCTTTTCTATTAGGCCCTTGTGCACACAGTCCCACATGGCACTTGTTGACTAAACTAAGACGAACTAGGACAAGGTACGGCGGACTTGGCAGGGGTGGACTCACCGCATGCTCACTCACCTCTAGTCTACTGTGAGTAACGTTTGAAAAGGCCACTTGGACCTCCCGGAAGTCTGTGGATCCGGCTTTTGGTACTGCAGCGGCTACGACCTTACCTTTCACCGTCACACTGTGATGAACACGCAAATACAGTGAAACAGGCCCGGTGACATAGGCAGATTCCGTGACACTTACACAGACGTTGTGACAATTGTACATACACAGTAACATACCTACAAAGATACACTAGGGCGCTGGGCGCCAGGCAGAAAGGAGCAGCCTTGAAAGGCATGTTGATGGGGCCCATGGACACGAGTATTGGTTCATTACTTCTTTATGGTGGCCCATTTTGACGAATTCTAGGGGCTATTGCGCTTTGTCTCTGCAATAGAAGAGAAAAAAATTGTAAACTGCGCATGGCGTGGGAGCGCAGCTAGTCGGGAGCAAGGGGAAGGCGAGATGGTGCAGGCTGCAAGAAATAAGGGCAAAGGGTCGAGGTTGGCAAAGCGTGATTCGGTCGGGCACGTCGTGAGGGCAGAACTGAAATTTTGGACGTTGTCAGCAGTGGCAAGGATTGCGTTGAGACATAGATGGTCTTTGTCAGTTGGTGGTGGTCATTTTGTCGGGAGGTCGCTGCACTTGACCGTGCAGGCACAGGCCGTGGAACATTTGATAAGATTTTCGTTTGGGCCCAAAACAAAGCTGGGAAATTGAGTGAGTTGAGCGACCCGGACACAATTTCGATTCGAACCGCCCAGCAAACACGATTTCCCACCAAAATGCCACCCATCGCATCCCACGAAAACCCTGCCCCCCCCGAAACAACCCCCCCAAAAAACCCACCCACCTCATAAACGAAGGTCGACCAGCCTCAAAAAGGAAAGGTCGGACGACGCCCACCACCACCAAAGAACGACCTATTGCCACCTACTGTTTGTCGCCTGCGCTCCAACCTCTGCGCCGACCGTTTGGCCTACCGGTCTGTGCCCTGCCCCCGACCGCGCACCTTGTCGACGCCCCATAAACCCCGTTATATGGTCGTTGACATTCCTAAAAAAGAAAGCCCCGCTACACGATAAAGTGCAACGGGGCAAGACGCAACCTTTGGCTGCGAACAAAAGTGAAACAACCCAGACCCAAATCGCCCCAAATTGCCTGCCCAGACCCATCTCGCTCGCCCCCAGCTTGCAACGGGAAAAAACCCTATCCCTCAAAAGGGAAATAATGGACGGCGCTCTATACTAAATTGCAACGACCTTGACAAGATAACCTGCCCTACGACAGGTTTTATGAACGACTGCGACCGGACCCTATTTCCTGCTGTCGAAGACCCCAAACGAACCCGTCCTAGCGAAGCTGTACTGCACGACCTTACCTAAAATAGAAAGAAATGAAGCGAAGAAAAATGGAACCCACACAAGCGCAGCCTCCTGGCTGCGAACTGTCCATTTTGGTGGAAGAATGCACTTCAGAGACTGTCAGTTTTGGTGGAAGAGTGGACCTCTGTCTCTTTCAGCGAACAGACCTCGACATTATGCTGGTCTGTTGGTTTTCTGAACAACCTCCTCTTTGTCATCCTTTTTCTTTTCGCGCCACAATTCTGTTTTGCTGCATCACGCAGGTCTTTCTTTCCCTCGCCAATAAAGGCACATGCGAGGGTTTTGCCTTCAAAGTGGCCGCTAGGCCTCAGCCTTCCAATGCCCAAGGCCCCCCCCCCCAAGCAAGCAGTTTGCCCGCCGTAACTGAAGGCCATTTCTGTATGGTGGGCGCCAGACAGTTGCCACGTGCCAGTTGGTTACACAAGCCCTGCTTGTGAGAACCAGAATCTTTGAGGAAGCTTCTGGGTTCCTAGAGGCTTGTATGTGGAAGCAGGCCTCTCGACCTATCAGAAAGCAGGGAACACGTCACAGGCTGCGTGGGGTGGTTGGGCACATCTTCAAGTTGCGATCCCAGGCAACTGTTTGCATGGGCTTGGGCGCAGACACTTTGGCCCAATGCGAAGCTTCTTGGCCCCAGTCCATGTGGTTGGGCGCATCTCGAAGTTGCGATCCCAGGCAACTGTCTGCGTGGGCCTGGGTGCAGTCACTTTGGCCCAACGTGAAGCTTCTGGGCCCCAGCCCAGCAGGCCCAGCGGAGGCTGAAGCGGGGCGCCCTTTCCATAAAGGAAAGTGCTCGCCCCTGCCCAGGGATATTCTGGCGTGGAGAAGCATCGCGGCCACACAGCTGCATTGCGTAGCGACTTACTGCCCTAGCAGGCAGGCGGGACGTGCGCACGAGCGCTAAGAGGTGAGAGGGCGCTGAAGGGGCAGCGGGTGCAGGGCGGCCATAGCCGGGCTGCTGGGGTGCATTGAGGGTGACAGTGGTGGTGGTCTTTGGGTAAGGAGGCGCATGCTGTGGGAGACATGGGGTGATGAGGGGAGGAGAGACACATACCTGGTGTATGCTGGCAGTCTGCATTGGGGACGTCATCACGAACATTGGTCTTCACCTTCGAAGCAATTCCTGTTGAATAAGCTAGTATAGGTTGAGTAGTATACGTTGGGCGTTGAGCGCCAATCTGTAAGAGCAACATTGGATACCGTCCTGATGTGGAGAGAGAGTGTCTAAGTCAACATTTGAGTTCATTGTACTGCTCTTATTTGGCCGATATCTCCATGCATTGTGCTTTCTGTTTGGTTCTTGACTATCTGGCCTACAACGTGATTTTGCAATTTGGATTTTTGTCTACCGCTCTAGGTCATATTCCTTGCAATTTGGTATTGGGGCTGGTTCGAGGTCGCCATTATGAACGCTGGTGTTTTTGTTACTTGGTGCGTTGTCGAAGCTTGTCCGCAGTGAGGATACCTTGACGCTGGCTTGATTATTCCCTCTCGGGTAGAGGGGAGTGAGACTGGAAGGCTGTGGCGACAACGTGGGAGCTGTGGCGACAACGGATGTATGTGGAATGATGAGAGCATACTGAGATGACATTTTGGCTGTGGTGGCACAACATTGCATTGCTTGGGGTATCGAGGCTATGACCGGTCATCAAAATGCACGTCCGCTCAATTGGTGATAAATCTGTGGTTGGAGGCAGCTATCTTGAGGTACATTGTTCCCTTACCTTATCTTCCCATCTCAATCTCTTCTTACCATGAGGAAATTAGTTTTACTTGAGTGTCCTCTTCTGGTTCAGGAGTCGTGAGTGCTCTACCTCGAGAGCCAACATTGTTCCTGGTGGCGCATATGGTGGGAGAGGTCAGTGGGCCCTAGAGAAGCACGGGTCACGGTCACCATCCCAACGCAAGGGAGTTGAGCATGCATGTTTTGCTGCATTGTCAACCGCATAGAGGGGTGTGGGGTGAGTTAGCCATATGGGGGATCAACATATACCGAACCGTCGTTAAAGATACTCTGGGGGGGAAACTAACTCGCACCGTATGCGAGGACAGTAGTGCAGTCAATGTTCTGTTCTAGCTGATGAGTGGTAACGATCATGGGGAAGGGACAACTGTGATAGGAGGCAGACACCTGGGGGACACAACTCATTCTGATAGTGTTCCAGGTTTTGCTACCAAAGGATGAGAGAAGGATTCGGGCTGAAGCAAGGTCCCAACATCTGCATAGGGCCACGTTGGCAGCAGCAGTAGCAGAGCATGCTTTAGAAGAGGCAGCAACTAGTGCTGGTGCCATGGCTACTTCTGCAGCGACCCATCAGGGTCAGCAGGCAGCAGGGACTTTCGCTGTCTCCTACGTCTCATCCAGTGGGATGAGCGCAGGATCGTCCTCCAGTCAGATGGCGGGCTCGCAGTACAGCCAACCACCTCCGCCCAAGAGAGAGGAGATAGAGCTCCAACAAGTAGAGTTGATCCATTTGCGACTAAAGAAGGATCTCAGAGATGCTACCGCAAGAGAAACTAAAATTACAAATAGAAAAGTTGGGCAGACAAAGTTGCATTACAAAGGTTAGATGACTCAGTCCTTGACGATACGGGTAAACTCCTCAAGGCGGCTGGAGAGTAGAGAGGCAGACGAAGTTGCATTACAAGGGTTAGATAACTCTGTCCTTGACAACATGGGTAAATTCCTCAAGGTGGGTATGCCGAGCATGTATGCGTACATAGATAGCAAACTGGATGGTATCCAGTTTACACGTGATCAGATACCGAGCGCCATGCACGGGAAGGGAAAGCCAGTCCCTTCCAAAATAGGCGGGCTTAGTATGAGGCCATCAACAACTTTTCCATTGCCGTCTTCATTATCGGCGATGCCTGACACCTTTGTCCCTCAATTTGGCATCCCACTAGGTGGCATGTCAACAACAGTTACACAAGCCAATGCTTCTTCATCCTCGGGTCCAGCTGCTGCAGCTGCAGGGTAGCAGTCGGTCCAACCACTTCTACAAAAATAAAGTTTGGTTAGACCACAACAACAATGGTTCCCGGAGACCCCACTGAAACTGCCTAATGCCTTCTCTGGAGACTCGGACAAGAAGGATGAGGCCCTCGACACATGGTTGAGGACAGTTCCAGTGTGGGTGAGGGCTAAACACATGCTACGTGAGGAAGAAGTGATTACAAGTGCTTCGTACCTTGAGGGTTCGACAACAAGGTGGCTAGAGGGGTTAGTTGAATCCCGGGGCTACAGCAGGCGAATGAATGACTAGGCTAAGACCGAAATATTAGAAAGCTTTATGAACTTGGCTGAAGCGCGTTGGCACAACCCTCAACAGACTCAACAAGCCACTGATTTGTCGGCCCGACTTGATATGAGGTACAAGATCGTGTGCGATCTCACCAGTGCCGTAGAGAAGTTGATCGTTGTCCTAGGAGTGTGATACGACCCACAATTCCTAATGACCATATTGTTGCGGTGTCTTCCCACAGACATTACAAACTTGATGGTTAGTGAGGCCAACCTTGAGTACCATAACCTAGACTCCTCCGGGAAGAAGGCCTTGGACTTAGAGGCTAAGCTAGAAGGGGCGAAGTAGGTTGCTACAGACAGTAGTAAGAAGACGATTCCACAAGAATGGAAAAAGAAGGGGCATCGATTGATGATGGTCACAACTCCGATGGGGGTCAAGTAGAAATTGATGACACTTTCGACCTTGTGGAGGAAACAGAGCTAGGGAGCGAGGAATGTCTTGAGGGTGGAAACCTCGCTTCAGCGGCCAAAGGAAAGGCTGCTGACCCTATCAAGTCGGCCAACAAAAAAGTTAGGGGAAGGCCCAAAACTCGTCTAATACTCGGACTTCGGTGAGGGCGGGTCTTGATCAAGATGTCTAGAGGGACAATCTACGGGTTATTCCAATAGCCAATGTCATGAGTCGTCCAGAGTCCACTCAAAACGAAATGAGCTCGATTCCTGAGAGTGTCCCAGTCGAAGTAATCCCCAAAGTCAACGTTGCTCACGCAACAAGGCTCATGATTCTGCTCGTTTGTCTCTGATCTTTGTAAACACACGGTTAGAGGAATCCCAAATCTGGCTACCTTGCTCCTGATCGGCTCATCCTTACACCTTTTGCCCTTGCTGCGTGCTTCCCTAAGGTGCTTAGGATTGCATCCGTCAAAACCGAAGAGAGTGTCATTGTGCACAGAGGAAACTCGGGGAAACACTACGCGTAGCCAATGTTCCCTCTAGTAACTCTCCCTGCGGAAAATATAATCAGCGTTCCGACCATAAGTCGTGCCCTTCACGCCTCCCTTTTCTGGCCCCTTTACCAAGTAGGTAATCACCAATGTGTGCCTCGGGGTGAGGGACTCATTGACCCTAATGGTGAAAACTTGTTGTCCAACATGTCGGTACCAAAACCTCTCAACAATTTTGGCACACTTTGGGGTTGGCTCGTGTTGGCGAGCCAGCTTGGCTAGCCTGTAAGTATGATATCAAAAAGTTGAACCTCTTTGAGTAACCGACCAATCAATAGTGTCCTAGTGTTAGGGGAAAGCCAACAACAACTCGATTCATAAACTCGCCTCTATAGGATTTGAATGACTTCAAACTCAATGAACGGGCCAGCCAAATCAGTGACAATCAACTAAATGTTTGGGCCTGCATGCGTGGGCGTGGCTGAACAACAACCAGAAACTTAATGCAGGGGCCCACCTGAATGAGCTTGGTTGAACAACAACCAACAACTCAATGTAGGGGCCCGCTTGAATGGGTTCGGTTGAGCAACAACCAGCAACTCAATGTAGGGGCCCGCAATGGCCCCGCATGAGTGGGCCCGACCGAACGACAACCAACAACTGAATGTAGAAGCCTGCTTCAATGGACCCGACCAAACAGCAACCAACGACTCAATGTAAGGGTTCGTCTGAATTGGCCCGACTGAACAATAACCAGCAAAAACCAATACCATGAGAACATCTCCGTAGCAAGGGCGTCCAGAATATGAGGACTGAAACCATCGGTTCTGCCATAATAGAGGACCGATCAGCAAAGTGTCGCCTACGGAGGGACCAATCGCAAAATATCGTATGCATAGGGGCTGGAATGCGCAAATACCGTCCATGCACGGACTAAATAACAAAAGTACCGCCTGCGCAGAGACTGATGAACAAAGAATCAAATCAACGGGAATGGGGTGTTTAGCAGAGGCACTCAACATTAATCCCAATAAGGTGCCCAGCCTAAAAAAATAGAGCATACCGTTGAAAATGCTGCCTCAGGACGTAGGGTTAGCAGGCCGTGCAATCACAAATAATCAAAACAATCAGGCGCGCGGACCTAAACCACCAATCCGGTCAGACGCGTAGTCCCGCTGCCTCAAACCAGCGGAATGCACGGGCTTGCATCAACCACTAGCATGGAATATAGTCCTAAATCATCAAACTTGCAAGGCCCACAACCCCACATCATCAAACTAGCTGGGCGCACGTTCTAGAGTCATCAAAATGGATGGGGCCGCACTCGACAAACATCATGCCAACAGGGCACGTGCCCTAGAAACATCAAACCAATGGGTGCGCTCGATAAAAATAAATCTGAGCGTGGGCGCTCACAACAATAGATGCAGGCTTGGGTGTGCACTAAATCAGCAAGTTTGAGTTAAATGAGCGTAGTATAATAAAACTTCCGAGTTTGGGCGTGTACTAAAAGGGCAATGTCGAGCCTGGGTGTGTATTAAATCAGTAATGCTAAGTATGGTGCACACTAAATCAGCAATGCGGAGCTTGGGCGTGCACTAAAACAACAATGTCTAGTCGGGGCGTGCACTAAATTAGCGCTAACAACCCAATAGAGTGCATGATCCTGTATTATCACTGTGTGTGGACTCAAGGATCTGACATCACCAATCCAAGTGGGCGCATTGCCCAACGTTAACAATCTGAGTAGACACACAACCCAACTTTATCAATCTGAGTGGGAGCACGAACCAACATTAGTAATCTGAGTGGGAGCACCGCCTAGCATTACCAAGCTAAGTGGGAACACAGTCTAGTATTACCGTTCTAAACGGGAACACATTCCAACTTTACCGATTTGAGTGGGAACACAGTTTGACATTACCATTCTGAGTGTCAACATAGACCTAAACACATTATATTAGTATGAGGAAATAGTCGTTGTCAATCCAGATCTTTAGCCAATCTACCAAGTGGTGGATCAACATTGTACTGTGCTTTAGGAGCCTGCCAATAGACGGTTTAGATTCGTGTTGGACGGTGCACGCTTGCCAAGTGGTACATCAGAACCGTATCGAGTTGCTCAAGCCTACCAAGTGGTAGATTAGAACCGTATCGAACTGCTCAATCCTACCAAGTGGTAGATCATAATCGTATCGAGCTACTAATGCCTGACGAGTGGCAGATAAGAGCCATATCAAGATGCACAAGCCTACCAAGTGACCGATCAGAAGAGTATCGAGCTGCACCGACTTGCCAAGAGAGCAGACTAAAACTGTATCGAGCTAGCAGTCTCAATGCATCGAAATGGAGTATCGTATGACTGCCAGAGGCAAAACGAAACAAGGGCGAGCACAAACGGGTATGAGCTGAGCGAAATGCAGGTGCGTGCGGATAAGCGTAAGATGGGCAGACACAAGATAGAGTGCGGGCGCGTGCAGGTCTAAATAGACCGAAAAAATCTTTCGCTAGAGTGATGGAAAAATGAATGATTAGAGAGAGGAAAAAAAAAAAGAAACGGTAGCAAAAGAAAGGAGACGAAGGGAGTGAAGGGAGAAAGGAAAGCAGGCAGAGAAGAGGGTAGCGGGAGAGCAGCAGCCCGTGTGGGAACTTAGATTACAACATCTGCGTAGACGGCCCCACCCCCTTTCCTTACCTCCCTTTTGCTTGCCTTAATCCAACTTTTACCTGCTTCCTTTCCCCTTGTTGCTCCACTAGCGTGTCCGTGTCCCAACACGTGTGTCTAATGAGTGACACAACAACCTTGTTTCAATGTGTGACATATCCTCTCTTGTTATAGTGGAGAGGTGAGATGATCGGGCCCAAGTGGTGCAGTCCCACGCTTCGGGCTGGTACCAACCAACTTCTAAAATCAGCACGGGGTTACTTTAACTATAAAACGGGGCTTGGACAGACCCAATTTGTGAGATCCGAACAGTCGGCTCAATGCTAAAAATAGACTAGGCCTGTACTAAAATTAGAACCAATTCCTCTCGTGGACTACGAACAACCGTCCCCATGTTATAATTAGCACGAACCAGTGTTAAAAACAGCACGGGCCTGCGTTGAAAAAAGCGCGAGCCTGCGCTAAAATAGTGCAGGAGTGGGATTAGCCCAACTTTGGAATACGAAGGTTCGTTCCCGTTCTAAAAATAGACCAAACCCATGCTAAAAATAACGTAGGACTGGGACAAATCTGACCTTGGGATACGAAGAGTCGGTTTTGTTCCAAAAATAAACTAGACCCTCTTAATTATTATAAGGGCCTAATCTCTCGACCATTTTGGGTCGTGCTTATCTCCACAAGGCCATATGGCCACGTCGGTCTGATCCCAAGTGGTGAACTCTATTTTTGTTACTAACCCTTGGTCAATTTTAAGTGCCGTTTGGACCGAGCCCCACTAATTCGGCCCTTGAGGACGCGGTGGTTCAGCCCAAAGGTCGTGATTCAGCTTCCATGAGGTTGGATCGTCGTGCCTTCTTTTCCGTTTGCTCGACCCAAGGGAAAGCCAAACAATACGTTCATTCTAGCCGACTGTAGACTTTGATCGCCGCAGATCTGTCATAGCGTGAAGGCTGACCATGCCAAGTCAACTTTCGTTGACACGCGGCGTCTGCCTCCGACAACGGTGCTAGAGCTTTCAGAATCCGAGGCATGATCGTGACCCATTATGGTTAGAGTGACAACTATTCGTTACAGGCGGGGCTTAAGTCGGGTGAGAAGCTTGAGAAGAGTGAACTTTTGAGTCCGGGACCTACAATCGAGACTCTTGAAAGTGGCATGTGTGTGCAAATCACTGCTTACATTTTTCGTAAGTTGAACCCTATGTTCGCTAGTGGTAATTGCTCCTTGACTCTTATCGTACAATCTTCATCGCCAAAGTGGTGAACCCATCTGTACACGGGTTTGGATCATTTACTTGCAAGATATGTCAGTTGGAAGAGGAAGGAAGTCAAATTTAGGTATTTGTGCTGAAGACAGAGCTCGTTGACGTGGCTTGTCATTAGTCCATCTAACATAGTATTGGAAAGAATAAAATCCGGTTTGATCAGAAGTAAGTATTTGATACTTTGTTTGGACTGTGACAAACGTACTTGATCATACAAACAATGACTGAGGCGCGAGCTTTGGATTCGAATAAGAGACTATCATTTTTGTGAACTTTCTATGTGAGACTCACTGTTAGACATCACCTTCCGTTTAGTGGTTATTTCATCATTGCCATTGTATCAGACTACAATGGTTGATAGTGAATGATGAGCGGGTTATGAAAAACTTCAAAGATATGAAAAACTTGAGTATAGTCAGTACAAAGTGACTGTGAAAATTGCGGGTTGAAAGGTGAACCGTTAGTAAGCGATTTTCCAAACTATTACTGATTATTGTGCGGCATAAGAAAGAGTCAATTATTGAGGTTGGTTTTTTGGATTCCCAATGATCATTATCTTGTCAGGACCACAATCAAATTTATATTTTCGTGTGCCCTTGTAGACTCGCAAGTACCGAGTTTATAACACTAATGGGTTTGAAATAAAATTGTTCTTAAATTTTAATTTTCGGGGCAATTAACCAAATTTCCGAGATAATAAAAACAAAGTTTTATTTCTGTTGTCAATTATCCATAAATAAGCACTGCATAAGCATGAAATATCTATGGTCTATTGCAAAGTGGTTGATTAAGTCTGATGTGATTTGCTCTAACTACGCTTCATGATTGTACCTCAATCATAAAGAGCAGTTAAATATTTGTGTCTACTCATACCGCATAATTTGTTTTCTTTACTTCTATGCTACCTCGTGTAATAGGAAGAAAAACAATGAGATCCGGAGAGATTTAATGAGCTAGTTCTAAAAATAAGCCCTGCTTAACTGTGACTCACAAGGTTTAATCCCATTACGATTAATGGGTAAAAAACTGATTGTATTGTGAAAAATAACTTATTTGTAATCGGTTCAGATTAAAACAATAAAGATTGAACCTCCTTTTTTTGTGAAAGCTCACGAGTCGTCTGAGAATGTAGAAAAACTACAAAGGAGTTTCTTTTTCATTAATCACACAAAGTTATGAGAAAACAAAATACAAGAGAATGAGAGTCACTTTGATGATAACATCTCATTCTCTCGTACATAGGGGGAGTCATAAATGATGCGAGTGGTGCTCAATGTGTTATGCGAACGAGAGTTGTGCGTAATGACAATGGCGAGTTGTAAAAGAGCAAAGACAACATTTATCCAACATTATGCGTTGTACAAAAACGGAACCCGTACCGTATACAATTATGACATATGCTCAGTGATATTCTACACAGTATATAACCGGTTACCACATTCACTATAATCATGTGAAGTATACAGTTAGAAGTCGGGCGCAGTAACTCTGTGCGCTGTACAGGGATGAGGTTCGTGTTCGGTAGCTTCCTGTGTAGGGCACAATTGGGGTTTACTTTCAACGATTACTTTGTCTATGAATATGATATGGGGTTGACTACTTCATGTGCAGTCTGTAAGTGATTATTGCAACATATCCCGGATAACCTATTGCATCAACTTATTATTTTCCATTCTCCACTCACATATAAAACTGAAAAATCCTTATCAAGTGTCGTTCACGTTCTCGCTCTTAACACTCAGAAGAGAGCAAAACTTCCTTTCTCTTGATTGAGCGGATATATTCTCCCATATAGTAAGAGAGCAGAGCTAACGGTTAGTTGGGTAATAGTTTGTTGAATTTCCAACAACAGACTATTAGTGGCGGGTTTCTAATAGTTAATTGTTGATAACAAATATTTGTTGGTTAACAGTGAGTATTTTACTAAGAACTTTTGCAGTGAACAGTAAACTACCAAGGTTCTTTACCGCATATAGCTATTGAGAGGTTAGATGATGGCTGTGTACTTAAAAATCAACAACAGATCTTTAATTGGAAAGCTAAGCCGCAAATTATTGTGAAATGGTCCAACATCTATAAATTACAGAAACTAGCCTAGTTCTAAATAACATTTTTTATTGCATCACGAGACTATAAGACAATGAATTATCCCTTGTCATCCTTCCCTACATCTTGTCAAAACTTGAATCTTATAAATAGAAACAAAATCACGAGGGAATAAGAGATCCTACTGATGAGATGCATAAATAATAAAGATAAATATGAGGGATGGAAAACGGAGACTGCCTAGAAAATGAAGTTCATAAACTAATTTTGAGAGAGAAGACTATCAGAAGAATTGAGAAGAAAACGTACATTGAATATATTTTTTATTTCCATGATCATAATCACAAGCTGCACCACACTTAATCATCACTGGAGACTGTTGAGCAAACCAAGAGGAAATCTCGACCTCATTGTTTTGAAGAGTATTGTTAGTGAACCCTTCAATGAGTATAATTCAGTAATCCGAAACTTTTCTCAGTTTTCCACAGTTAGTGGCTAAATACTTAACAACTTGCAATCGTTTGAGACATCATCAGTGATCCTCAGTTAGGATTTGTTGCCATTCCACCGTTATCAGTTATCTCTCAGATCGATTAATGAGTCAATTCTTTTATCATAAATATTTGACTTGTGAAATCATTCATTGTCTGATTTCATCATTATTCGGATTCGTTCTAGTATTCATCTCGGCACATGAGTACTATCACTTCATTTCCAGTTCAGTAGACTGTCTTAACCAATCCTAACATGACAGTTTCCAAGGACGTTTTTCAGTCCCAATATGTCAGTGCAATTAGTTTCAAACAAGGAGATATGTCAATTTTCGTGGTTCTCACTTAGTTTGCAGCGAGAAGTATCCAAGATCTGAGGATCTATGTGAAGAAGGGGAAGGAGACTCATGAGCATTTTAACCTAGTTTGGGGTACAACAACTCAATATGTTAAGGAGAGAGCATGCATGCTTCTAGAGTGCAAAATTGATTCATAGCTTTGGTCGTATCTACCTCATTAATGGTTTTCATTGGGGTGATATGGTTGACCTGGACAAAAGGTATATCTCACATACAGAGATTGCTTATGAGGCAGTGACAACCTTATGTGTTTGCCCACCTTCGACGTGGGATCATCTTCATACTATATCGTCCCTCCTTATGAACGGAGTTCTGCGCTACGCTTGACTCTCAAATCTTTGGCCTAGGATGAACCTTTTAGGAACTCATGGGCTTCAAGTGGCTGTACATCACTAGACATGTATCAGGAAGTATCTAAATGTGGCTCAAAACGTTCGAGTTACGCAGTCAAAAGGGAGACCGAGGCCAATATTTGGGAGGGATGAGTTATGACTCCTGACGAGTGTTGGCCATCTCTTTTCATTTGTACTTCCTCAGACTGTTAAGAACTATCACTTTCCATCATTCAGAGTATATTTGTCTGAGTTAGCTTGCCCTAATCTGACTTCATTGACATCATTTGATGTAATGCTCTCTGTTGATCTTGTCATTGTTATCAAATTCCTAGATTGACAAATTTAAGACGTGCATGACATATTTAATTTTAATTTTATTATTTATATGATCATTGCTGTTTCAAATCATAATTAAAGATTTATAAGACTGGAGACCAGCGTAGATCGTAATTGAAGGGTCCCTCTCAAAGCCGGACACACACAACATTAAAGGATTTGAAAATTATTTATATATTGCAAAAATCAGCAAAATCCTGCGTGACAGCCTGTTGGTTTTCTAGTCACCGGAAATGGCCTGATCAGAAAAAGTGCAACAAAAATGATGTTGCTGCTAGGTAATGATTTGTTTGTGTACGGAACGAGTCTGGGTCAACACCAATCTTTGAGCTTTGATTAGGACATACGAACTGTTGACAATGTCTTAATCCTAAGATTGACCTTACTGTCCTAATCGAGTCTTGGTTCTCTTAAAAATATTTGTTGCTAAATATGTTTAATCTCTTTATGTGTGAGGTACTATTTCGGACTTAAGAAAATGATTGACAATAATTGATGGAAAAATTCAGACCTGATCAAAGGTATGGCTTATGAAACCTGAATATCCTTGAGAACTGAAAAATAAATAAAGAAGGTAAGAACAAAGGAACTCCTTCATCAGGAATGCTTGTCAAATATGCATTGAATGAACTTTCAAAATTGACATTAAAAATATATTTATCTATCATTATGATCATTGTTGGATTTATCATTTTGAAAATAAAGTTGTCTATGTGGTACTGGTTAATTTCTTGGTGGACATATCTACAATATCTGTCATATCTAAAAAAGAGAGGTTGCAAAGTTATTGAAGTTTAAATTGTTATTGGAAATTGTCATTCAACCTATCTATAAAGAGAAGGAAGAACTAACCAAATATAAGAAGAGGGTGGAATGGAGTACAATGTAAGTAACTTATGAAAAAATGACCATTACTCGTATCGTCGATAACTGTTTTGTTGGAAACAAGTGGTTGTCGATTATCAATATGATATTGAAGTCAAAGAAATTAATGAATCATTAGATACCAATAAACATTTCTGCATAAGAAATCAGACGACGTAGGTCGGAATTTGAAAGATGTTCAGGTCCGAAAAAGGAAAAGATTAAGTGTTTCTTAAAGTCACTGGATATTTTAGGAAAAAAAGAGTGTCCCCGTTTAAAATTGTTAAGTATGAAATGATCAAAAGTGGATGAGAACAAGAGCAACTTTATATTATGACATTTTGCTTCATTAAATTTGATAAATACTATGCGAGAATTTATATTCTTAGAGATGATGTCACTTGTGGGAGATGTTCGAAATTTGTTGAGGAAATTGTGCTGAGACAGAAGGAGAGACTTGAAAAAAAGAAGAAGTGTTTCACTGGATACACTCCATTTACCGTCTTTCAGAGACTATCAACTCTTCTTTTGCCTGATGTAAATTTGTCAAAGAACAATTGGTCTGTTATAGATAAATTGGCCTAGAAGGAGAAAGGTTATAAAAAATATTGATGAATAGAAGCAAGGAAAAGTAGAGTACGAACTTACCTAAGTCTGAGTGGCGAATGAGTAGAAGGATTGAGAACCTCGACGGTTGTGTTCCATGTGTGATTTCTGATGGTAGAGAGCCATAGACTCGACCTTGCTGTGGCCTGGAAACGAGCTTAGGGTGCGAACCTACACGTGTTGTAGTCCTGCTTGGTTGTTGTATTCATTCATTTATTCTCCCGTTTATTCCCCCGATTATTCCCTTGTTTACCCTTGCTTTTATTGATCCCTTGGGTTGTATTCTTTTTTTCCCCTCCCCCCCTTTTGCTTTTCAATTGTTTTCATTTATCATTTATTTGTCATTCACATTTGCATTATTTTCCTTTTCAATTAAGTCTTACTCTTATATATTTTTTCGATCGATCTTATCTCGGTGCGCTCGATTCTTTTTTAGTCTCGCTTCATGTAATCCGATTATACCGCGTCGATGCACGCTATATTATCGGGGAATCTGGTCTCCTCGCTTAGTCCCGCGCAACAGATGGGGGTTGCAAGCGCTATCGCTCGGGCATCGTTTCCAAGAGAGTAGCTCCGAGTGATGACTTGGCAGCGCGCTATCGGAAGGCCAATTAAGCACACTCACTACGGGCGCTGTCTGCAGTGGTTGCAAAACGAGAGCATCCGAAGTATCCTATTGTATGGTGATCTGCGTGAGCTGGCGTGAAGTGACATTGTTGAGTAGGTGCGATGCGAACTCGGTGGTTGGAGTGAATGTGAGCTGCGGGCTCCTTCACGGCATTGCAATCAGTCGCATGACTGGACGAGGACGTGGTAGTAAGCTGGGTGGACGTCGTGGACGGTGGTCCAACGACAGGCGCTATTGGATGGAGAATAGCGCTTGAGGAAGTAATGCGCAAGTGAACCCCGCTGCATATAATGTACCAGCTCAGGTATACCCGCCTGATGTCAACCAACATCAGTGTGGAGCTCCATTCCAGCAACCTATCGGGATGTCAGGAGTGGCGCCTATGCAACCAGCGATGGCAATTCCCCCTCCCACGCCGTTGCAATATCCAGGGGCACCACAAGGACCGCAACAGCCATGGGGTATACTACCATGGCAGGGCAGTGGCCGTTGAATGGATAGTGGTCGTTGAATGGACGGTGGGGAGGACCACCTACCACCAATATGCCACCACCGGCGAATCAGCCACTTGGCCATCAGGTGGTTCCACTCCAAGGCGGATCGAGCAGCCTGAATAATGCATCAAGCAGTAATTGCAGGAAAGGTCCGGCAGCCAATGAGTTTCCAGGCCCGGGCAATATAGCTTATTTTACCAAGGAGTATATAAATATCTTGGAGATATAAAGATGAACAAGGCCGTTGAGGAGGCAAGAAAGAAGATCTCCGGCAGTCGACGTAACAACTTGCGCATGGGGGAACCGCTGGATGAAGATAGCCGCTCCGATATGCGATCGGCTGATAAAGGGAAATCTGGTGATAAGAGTGACGAGAAGAAAGCATGGGTCACAACCACTTTCGGAAGCTCACTCAAGCTGATCACAGAGAAGCTGCATGAGGTAGACCAGAATGTGAAGCTCCCTTCCGAAGATAAAGCCGAACTTGCGAGACTGCGGGAGGAGAAAGCAGCCTTGGACAAAGCGGCCGTGGAGAAAGCAGTAGCGGAGAACGAGAGTAAGGAACTCTCCAGCAGTGAGAAGCGTAAGCGAGAAGGCGAACGGACACCGATCGGCATTTCGCCACGGATAAATCGGGTGAGATCGCGCGGGAGCAAGACGAAACCAAGACTAAGCGGATTGATGTCTCGTCTAACGAAGAAGACAGAAGGGTCGGAGCCGTCAAGAAGAATCTCCTGCCAAAGATGGATACCAGCAGCGAATTGTCTGATATAAAGGCAATGTTGGCGGCACTATTCCAAAGTTTCACCGATGTCAAGGGCAAGGCCCTTGTCATTGAGCATGCGCCGGTGACGGTACAAGAAGACGAGGTGCAGGGAGAAAAAGAAGACGTCGATATTGTCCATAATGCTACAAACAAGGAGGAGGAAGAGGAATGCGATGAGGGTGGCCTAGCGGCATATATCAAGATGCGGCAAGAGTTCTATAGCTCACTACATTACATCCGAGTCCAGGAGTTGTGTAAGCAGAAGAGCATCCCATACTTTAAGAAAGACTTGGGTGCGTAGGAACAAGCCAAGCTCGATCTGCAGGAATATGAAGACATGCTAAAGGACGACAAGGCCGTTAAGGTGGCCGAATCATCAAGGAACACCGAAGGGTGGAAGACAGAAATCGCTGAGAAGCCGTCATCGTCTGAGAATCCAATCAAGGGAAACTGATCGGTGGTAGCATCCGATCCAAGCGTCACGCTGTGAATCACATTCTGAAACTTAAACAACATGTCAACAACTCACTATGGCTAATGCTAGAAAAGTTGCATGTGCTCATTATTCTTTTTGCGTGTCTAGTTGGAAAAATCGAGTGGGGACAAGTTTATCTTCGGTTTTGGTTAAGAATGCCACCCGAGAAGTGGGATATGTTGCTTGAGGGCAAAAACTATGTGTATATCCTTATGTCTGTGTCGCATAAAGCAGTCTATGTTGGAAAAACGACTCGCTTGTTGCGAGAGCGATGGGCGGAACACTGCAGGGCAGCCAAAGGCATTAGCAGGCAGAAAGTGCATGTTTGGATAAGCAAGGTCGGCATTGGACACTATGTCCCGATACCATTACGGTTCGGGGACGCAGCCACAATTGACGGCGTTGAACGAGTGATTATCAAAGATTGTAACCCAGGGCTAAATGCGAGAGGGGGCGAAAGTCGGAAGTAGTGCAGGGCGAGGGGTAGGAAGGGTAAGAACATCGGAAAGCGGGAATGTTGTAAGCCTGGTCAACTTGTTGAACCATTGTTTTTTAATTGCTCAGAAGTCGGGGCAGTGAATGACCCAGACCTATTGAAGATCTTGAAAGCAGCAGGGAAGAGTCGAGGGATGAGGCGAGTTGTGATCTCCAATAAGCCTGGAGGAAGATGGTTGAAATCTTGGCGTCTGGTTGCCTTGTTGTTTGGGTTCGCTAAGGTTGAGTGCCAAGGTAACAAACAATTACTTAAAGATGCCAAGTCCGAAATTGAAAAAGATGGTGAAATGATTGTTTACAGTTTGGTCCGAACGATCACCAAGACCGACTTGCTGAAACATGACTTAATTGCTCTCCTTCGTGCCCCCTGGAAGCGTCGCGACATGTAGAAGAGGCAATTAAATGATCTGATCGAATTAAATAATGTTGTTAAGATAGTAAACCAGCCTAGGGGACGGCAGACTATCAAAGGAATTCTTACCATAATTTTTAAGAATAAATTTGGAATGAACCCTCGCTAAAAAATAACTGTTAAATTTTCGTTTTGTACGACTATTGATAAAAGGAAGGTGGAGATGGAAGTTAAGAAGTGGATTCAGAATACTGTCTAACCACCCGAGCTAGGAGACTTGTTTGTTAGGAGAACGAGGGCAGTCAAACTTAGTGAGGAGGAAGGCATACATCCGTTTCTCTTCAGCTCCAAAAATGTACCCTTTCCCGGCTTCATAGCCTCCAGAGAAGGTCTTAATCGGGCCTATAATGATGCTCTTGAGTGTCTCCGTGACATGTGCGTGGTTTCCAAGTAAATGCATTGTGACGTCTTTTGAGTTTCTAAATTCGGCGAGCGTATGACAGAGGGTTGTGTTCTGACGGAGTACGTAAAAGAGGTGAAGCAAGCCTTCTCTGGACTTGTGCTCTCCCCTCTCGACCGGAATATCAGCGAAACATGGATTGAATGCCCAGTCCTCTATCAAGTTGGACTAAGGATGATGTTTTTGAAAAACTGCAACTATGATTTAGTATCAAGTGACAAGTACCAAGGACGAAGTTATGTCCAACATGAGAGCAAAATATGATAAGGCTAGCCTCAACGATATAGGGAAATGAGACCAGAATGGCGATTTACAGCATGCATACATCCTCTCGAAAGAAAAGGATAGATGTAAGAAACGACTCATTGTTCCCTCGTATCAGAGTCCATATAAGGCCGTTTCCGATGTTCTGTCAATTGCCCTGAACGCATTGATGCAGCAAACTAGCGAGCCGCACTTTAACTTGCGAGCGATGGGAGATTTGAAAAAGGAAGTATCAAGGATCAATGAGATGGAAGAAGTCAGGGAAGGGAGGTACGGGATCCAAGGCCGCACCTATGATATAAAGGAGATGTTTACTCAACTTTCGCATGAGGAAATCAGGAAAGCAGTATCTTGGATCATCGGATGTTTTGCTGCAAGGTAAGTGAAATGGATCTGGGTGAATACCCGAACGAAGGATGCTCATGTTCGTAAGTCACAAGGAGAAGCTGGGTGGAAGTTTGTGCGCCTAGCAAATACGTTTTTTCTGGTTTCCGACACAGTACTCCCGCAAAGGAAGGGCATCCCCATGGGTGGTCGAGCGAGCCCTCCGCTCGCTTGCGTGTTATGTATGTACACAGAAAACCAGTTTATCAAGAGCCTTGGCTCAGAGAGAGTGCTGGTTATGGGAAAATGCTACATCGATGATTTGCTGATCGTCTCACTATTCCGGAAGGGTGACCCGGAAGGAAAGGACGAAGGCCAAAAGAGACTGGACCAGGTAATAGGTTGTTACCCCGAGGGGTTGGTTTTGAAACGCATTGATCTTGGGATCGACATCTTGGATTTCTTGGAAACCAGGACCATCGTCTGTGAAGAACGGACGATTCTGACGACACATAAGTTCAAAAATGCGGACTCGATATGGAGCGCCGAACTACAACGTTTTCAGACCCATAAGGATTTTTCATCATATGGACCCAGAACATCGAATTTTGCCACTATTGCAAATACTATACAACAGATTGCGTAAAACTCCAACAGCAAAGGTTTGACGTGCTGTAATGTCCTCAAGGAAATGCAATTATCCAGGGAAGGTAGTTGTGGCCGTACTTCAATGGATGCAGCGCCATGAAAAAACACCCTTCTGGGAAGGGTTATTAAGGGTAGTAAGGTATGTAGTGACAGTGAAATAAGGCTGCTAGAAGATGCGGACGCACCAACCGTATATTGGGCAGTAAGAATCTGATTCACTGGATGGTGCCATGCAGAGATTCCTGGCCCGGTGGGACATGCCGCCGTAACTATTGTTTGTCTTTTGCGTCTAAGTACGACCGCGTTACCACTTCGATGCTATATTTGTCTTTTGCGTCTAAGTACGACCTCGTTACCGCTTCGATGCTAGGACCAGTAGTCCCAAGGGACTTGAGAAAAAATATGGTCAGAGTGAAGCACGGTGAAGGCTCTATCTTACGCTTCTCGTACGAGAGTTTTCCTTCCATTTTTTCTTTTTCCTTTTAAATTTTACTATTTACAAATGGGGGAGTGGGGTAGAAAATATTATATAAGCAAGGCAAAGTAGAGTACGAACTTACCTCAGTCTGAGTGTCGAATGAGTAGAAGGATTGAGAACCTCGACGGTGTGAAGTTGGGGTGATGTTGGGGGGATGGTGATTTCGCTATGATATTAAAACTCATGTCACGTTCTTCTTCTTTATTGTGTTCCATGTGTGATTTCTGATGGTAGAGAGCCACAGACTCGACCTTGCCGTGGCCTGGAAACGAGCTTAGGGTGCGGACCTACACTTGTTGTAGTAGTGCTTGGTTGTTGTATTCATTCATTCATTTATTCTCCCGTTTATACCCTCGATTATTCCCTTGTTTCCCCTTGCTTTTATTCATCTCTTTGCTTGTATTCTTTTTTTCCCCTCCCCCCTTTTTGCTTTTCAATTGTTTTCATTTATTATTTATTTGTCATTCACATTTGCATTATCTTCCTTTTCAATTAAATCTTACTCTTATATATTTTTTCGACCGATCTTATCTCGGTGCGCCCGATTCTTTTTTAAGTTTCGCTTCATGTAATCCGATTATACCGCGTCGATGTGCGCTATATAATTTGTGAATCTGGTCTCCTCGCTTAGTCCCGCGCAACAGATGGGGGTTGCAAGCGCTATCGCTCGGGCATCGTTTCCAAGGGAGTAGGTCCGTGTGATGACACAACAGCAGACTATCGGAAGGCCAATTAAGCACACTCACTACGGGCGCTGTCAGCAGTGGTTGCATAACGAGAGCATCTGAAGTGTCCTCTTGTATGGTGATCTGTGTGAGCTGGTGTGAAGTGACATTGTTGAGTAGGTGCGAAGCGAAGTGGGTGGTTGGAGTGAGTGTGAGCTGCGGGCTCCTTCTCGGCATTGCAATCAGTCGCATGACTGGACGAGGACGTGGTAGTAAGCTGGGTGGACGTCGTGGACGGTGGTCCAACGACGGGCGCTATTGGATGGAGAATAGCGTTGGAGGAAGTAATGAGCAAGTGAACCCCTCTGCATAGAATGTACCACCTCAGGTATACCCGCCTGGTGTCAACCAGCGTCAGTATTGTGCTTCATTCTAGCAACCTGTCGGGATGTCAGGAGTGACGCCTATGCAACAAGCGGTGGCAATTCCGCCTCCCACGCCGTTGCAATATCCAAGGGCACCACAAGGACCGCAACAGCCATTGGGTATACAACCATGGCAGTTTCGTGGGAAGTGGCCGCTGAATGGACAATGGGGAGTACCACCTACCACCCATATGCCACCACCTGCGAATCAGCCACCTGGCCATCAGGTGGCTCCACTTCAAGGCGGATCGAGCGGATTGAACAATGCATCAAGCAGTAATTCCAGGAAAGGTCCGACAGCCAATGAGTTTCCAGGCCCGGGCAATAAAGTTTATTTTACCAAGGAGTATGTGGATATCTTGGAAGATATAAGGATGAACAAGGCCGTTGAGGAGGCAAGAAAGAAGATCTCGTGCAGTCGGCGTAACAGCGTGCACATCGGGGAACCGCTGGATAAAGATAGTCGCTCCAATATGCGATCGGCTGATGAAGGGAAATCTGGTGATAAGAGTGACGAGATGAAAGCATGGGTCACAACCACTTTCGAAAGCTCACTCAAGCTGATCACAGAGAAGTTGCATGAGGTAGACCAGAAGGTGAAGCTCACCTCCGAAGACAAAGCTGAACTTGCGAGACTTCGGGAGGAGAAAGCAACCTTGGAGAAAGCAACCGTGAAGAAAGTAGCAGCGGAGAACGAGAGTAAGGAACTCTCGAGCAGTGAGAAGCGTAATCGAGGAGGTGAACGGACACTGATCGACATTTCGCCACGGATAATTTGGGTGAGATCGCGCGGGAGCAAGACGAAACCAAGAACGAAGCGGATTGATGTCTCATTTGACGAAGAAGACGGAAGCGTCGGAGCCGTCAAGCAGAATCTCAAGCCAAAGATGGAAACCAGCAGCGAACTGTCTGATATAAAGGCAATGCTGGCGGCTCTGTTGCAGAGTTTCGCCGATGTCAAGGGCAAGGCCCCTGTCATTGAGCATGCGCCGGTGACGGTACCAGAAGACGAGATGCACGGAGAAAAAGAAGACGTCGACATTGTCCAGAATGCTACAAACAAGGAGGAGGAAGAGGAATGCGATGAGGGTGGCCTAGCGGTGTATTTGAAGATGCGGCAAGAGTTCTATAGCTCACTACATTACACCCGAGTCCAGGAGTTGTGTAAGGAGAAGAGCATCCCGTACTTCAAGAAAGACTTGGGTGCGTGGGAACTAGCCAAGCATGATCTTCAGGAATATGCAGACATGCTAAAGGACGACAAGGCCGTTAAGGTGGCCGAATCATCAAGGAAGACCGAAGGGCGGAAAACGGAAAATCGCTGAGAAGCCGTCATCATCTGAGAATCCAATCAAGGGAAACTGATCGGTGGTAGCATCCTATCCAAGCGTCGCGCGAATCGCATTCTGAAACTAGAACTACATGTCAACAACTCACTATGGCCAATGCTAGAAAAGTTGCATGTGCTTATTATTCTTCTTTCGTGTCTAGTTGGAAAAATTGAGTGGGGACATGCTTATCTTCGGTTTTGGTTAAGAATGTCACTCGAGAAAAGGAAAAGGATATGTTGCTTGAGGGCAAAAACTATGTGTATATCCTTATGTCTGTGTCGCATAAAGCAGTCTATGTTGGAAAAACCACTTGCTTGTTGCGAGAGCGATGGGCGGAACACTACAGGGCAGCCAAAGGCATTAGCAGGAGAAAAGTGCATGTTTGGATGAGCAAGGTCGGCATTGGACACTATGTCCCGATACCAGTATGGTTCGGGGATGCAGCCACAATTGACGGCGTTGAGGGAGTGATTATCAAAGATTGTAACCCATGGCTAAATGCGATAGGGGGCGGGAGTCGTAAGTGGCGCAAGGCGAGGGGTAGGAAGGGTAAGAACATCGGGAAGCGGGAATGTTGTAAGCCTGCTCAACTTGTTGAACCATTGTTTTTTAATTGCTCAGAAGTCGGGGTAGTGAATGACCCAGACCTACTGAAGATCTTGAAAGCAGGAGGGAAGAGTCGGGGGATGAGGCGAGTTGCGATCTCCAATAAGCCTGGAGGAAGATGGTTGAAATCTTGGCGTCTGGTTGCCTTGTTGTTTGGGTTCTCTAAGGTTGAGTGCCAGGGTAACAAACTATTACTTAAAGATGCCAAGTCCGAAATTGAAAAAGGTGGTGAAATGATTGTTTACAGTTTGGTCCGAACGATCACCAAGACCGACTTGCTGAAGCATGACTTAATTGCTCTCCTTCGTGCCCCCTTGAAGCGTCGCAACCTGTACAAGAGGCAGTTAACTGATCTGATCGAATTAAATAATGGTGTTAAGACTGTAAACCAGCCTAGGGGACGGCAGACTATCAGAGGAATTCTTACCACAGTTTTTAAGAATAAATTTGGAGTAAACCCTTGCACAAAAATAACTATTAAAGTTACGTTTTGTACGACTATTGATAAAAGGAAGGTGGAGATGGAAGTTAAGAAGTGGATTCGGGATACTGCCTAACCACCCGAGCTAGGAGACTTGTTTGTTAGGAGAACCAGGGCAGTCTGGATGAAAGCCAGATCAGTTGTTGATCTGCTGCATAATCAGAAACCATTTGCGCAGAAGGCTTATTTTGAATGTGCGTGTGCTAATTTCGAACTGCCCAAGGTGAATGGGCATGTGGCAGTCAAACTTAGTGAGGTAGAAGGTATGCATCCGTTTCTCTTCAAACTCCAAAAATGTACCCTTTCTTGACTCCATAGCCTCCAGGGAAGGTCTTAATCGGGCCTGTAATGATGCTCTTGAGTGTCTCCGTGACATGTGGGTGGTTTCCAAGCAAATGCATTGCGACCTCTTGCGAGTTTCTAAATCCGGCGAGCGTATGACAGAAGGTTGTGTTCTGACGGAGTATGTAAAAGGGGTGAAGCAAGATTTCTCTGGGCTTGTGCTCTCTCCTCTCGACCGGAATATCAGCGAAATATGGATTGAATGCCCAGTCCTCTATCAGGCTGGACTACGGATGATGTTTTTGGAAAACTGCAACTATGATTTAGTATCAAGTACCAAGGACGAAGTTTTGTCCAACATGAGAGCAAAATATGATAAGGCTAGCCTCAACGATATAGGGAAATGGGACCGGAATGGCGATTTACAGCATGCATACATCCTCTCGAAAGAAAAGGATAGATGTAAGAAACGGCCCATTGTTCCCTCGTAGCAGAATCCATATAAGGCCGCTTCCGGTGTTCTGTCAATTGCCCTGAACGCATTAATCCAGCAAACTAGCGAGCCGCACTTTAACTTGCGAGCGATGGGAGGTCTGAATAAGGAAATATCAAGGATCAATGAGATGGATGAAGTCAGGGAAGGGAGGTACGGGATCCAAGCCCGCACCTATAATATAAAGGAGATGTTTGCTCAACTTCCGCATGAGGAAATCAGGAAAGCAACATTTTAGATCATCGGTTGTTTTGCTGCAAGGTCACTTAAATGGATCCGGGTGAATACCCGAAAGAAGGATGCTCATTTTCCTAAGTCACAAGAAGAAGCCGAGTGGAAGTCTGTGCGTCTGTCGAACCTGATCCCCTTGACTGATTTTCAGCTAGCAACTACGTTATTTCTGGTTTCGACAGAGTACTTCGGCAAAGAAAAGGCATCCCCATCGGTGGTCGAGCGAACCCTCCGCTCGCTTGCGTGTTATTTATGTACGCAGAAAACCAGTTTATCAAGAGCCTTAGCTTAGAGAGAGCACTGGTTATAGGAAAACGCTACATCGATGACTTACTGATCGTCTCGCTATTCCAGAAGGGTGACCCGGAAGGAAAGGAGGAAGGCCAAAAGAGACTGGACCAGGTAACAGGTTGTTACCCCGAGGGGTTGGTTTTGGAACGCACCGATGCTGGGATCGACATCTTGGATTTCCTGGAAACCAGGATCATCGTCTATGCAGAATGAACGATTTTGACGGCACATAAGTTCAAAGACGCGGACTCGATATGGAACGCCGAACCAATGCATTTTCAGACCTATAAGGAGTTTTCGTCATATGGACACAGAACATCGAATTTTGCCACTATTGCAAATACTATACAACGGATTGCGCAGAACTCCAACATCGAAGGTTTGACATGCTGTAACGTCCTCACCCTATGTGAAAAATTAAGGAAATGCAATTATCTCGGGAAGGTAGTTGTGGCCGGCCTGCAATGGATGCAGCGCCGTGAAAAAACACCCTTCTAGGAAGGGTTATTAGGGGTAGTAAGGTACATACTGATAGGGAAATAAGGTTGCTAGTAGGTGCGGACGCACCAACAGTATATTGGTCAGTAAGAATCTGATTCACTGGATGGTGTCATGCAGAGATTCTAGGCCCGGTGGGATACGCCGCCGTTACTATTATTTGTCTTTTGCATCTCAGTACGACTGCCATGCAGAGATTCTAGGCCCGATGCTAGGACCAGTAGTCTCAAGGGACATGAGAAAAAATATGGTTAGAGTAAAGCACGGTGAAGGCTCTATCGCACGCTTCTCGTACGAGGGTTTTCCTTTCATTTTTTCTTTTTCCTTTTAAATTCTACTATTTACAAATGGGGAATGGGGTAGAAAGTATTATATAAGCAAGGAAAAGTAGAGTACGAACTTACCTCAGTCTGAGTGGCGAATGAGTAGAAGGATTGAGAACCTCGACGGTGTGAAGTTGGGGTGATGCTGGGAGGATGTTGATTTCGCCATGATATTAAAACTCATGTCACCTTCTTCTTCTTTATTGTGTTACATGTGTTATTTCTGATTTCTGATTGATGAATACACATTGATGGTGACTCCTTGGCGACGAGCAGGAAAATGACATGGGAGGCTAAGTGAAGAAAAAACTAAAAAACTGTTGGACACTCTGAATAAGTTGGGAAGGAAAAAAATATTATACTATGAGATATTAAAGAAGGAAGCAGTAAGAAGAGCGGATGAGAGCATAATAGCTTGCATGTGCTAACCTGCCATTTTATTGAGGTGAATGAGTATGGCCTCATAATTTATGTGTCACGAGAAAGGTTAGATGGTTGTGAGTGTGACAATTGTTGGGGACGAGCAGTTAACATTGTGTTAGAAAAATAAAAAAACTTTAACAAAAAAATAAAAACTTCACTTGTTATACTAATGTCAAACCCTTTTTCAGAATACTTTCTCCTCCTGTGAAAAAAATTGATCTCCAAGAAATAAAGATAATTTGTCAACTGTGGTGAAGTTGGTATGAAAAGTGAAAAGGTCTAAGGGATGCTATAAGTAGCAAAAATATCTATTGTGACAGGCTGGTAGACTAAAAAAATTGAAGTTGAGATTTCCTTTGTGACTACGTAGCACCGTGTTCGCGTTCGGGGGCGAATGTGAACATGTTCATCCGAATGCGAACAAGCGTCAAAAACCCTCCGAACGCGAACATAAAAAATATTTAAAAAAACAAACAATTCTCAGAAAAATTTGAAAAACATATATGTTTTGTAAAATAATAATACAAGCAACTTTTGCCTCGGTGTCATGTTCAAATTCGTAACCGATCATGAATTAAACATCAAAAACTGAATATGAAAAACTTCTCCTCCAATTTTGCGTTGCCGAGCTTGGCGATCCGTTATTATCCCTTGAGAAGTTGAAAGTATAACGACACCCATGCCTCCCATCACTTAGAGTGGTCTAATAGCAAGTTTTTGTAGATAAATTCGGCTTTAAGCATTCTTCTAAATACTAAAAAAAAGTTATATCTTCATTTTTGTTTGTGAGATTTCTATGATGTAACCTACACGCCTATAAATTTTGAAGTCATTCTGCTGAGCCAAAAAAACATTAAAAATCGTCAAAGATGGGGGTGTCAAAACGTGCTCGCCCACTCGCTATTTTTTTTTTTTTTTTACTTTTAACTTTTTGTTTTCACTTTTTTTCGGGGCCTAAACAATTTGATTATTTTTTGAATTTTTTTTAATGAGTTATTGATTATCTAAGCTACATATCTGTAAATTTTCAGTGCATTTGTCAATGGCAAAAAATAATTAAAAATCGGCAAAGATGGCGGTGTCGAAAAGGTGCTGGCACACTCACTCGTTTTAATTATCTTTTTATTGTTTCTTATTTTTATCACAGTGTTTATTTTCTGTATTTGATTTTTAATTCAAATTTGGTAAAGAATTTGGATGTAGTGCCCAGGCAAATGTTGTTTAGTTTAGTTTTCTCTATAAAATATTTTTGTTTCTCGGAATGTTTTGGAATTTTTTTTTTTTTTTTTTTTTTTTTTTTTTGGTCCGTTCGATACGAACGACCGAACGCCTTCCGAAGGGGTCCCATACGTTCGGGCGTTCGGGTTCGGGCGTACGGCCTGTCCTGAACGCCGGCAACCCTGTATATATATATATACTATTTTTGATGATATATATATATATATATATTGTTTTTGACGGTAAAAAAACTATGTTCGCCCGAACATGTTCGCTAGCTGTTCGCGTGAACGTGCGAACACGTTCACGCGAACGTGAAGGGCCGGAAACATGTTCGCTGTTGCCGGCCCGAACACCCTTACAAGGGTGTTTGGGCATATTTTTGTAGCTTACAGGAAAGAACGTTATGGCGATATCTAAGAGCGCGTCCCACTTTTGTTGATTAGAGAGTGTGTGAGCGTGCACTTTGCGGACACACGTTAGCCGGACCAAGCGATTGATCGAGGAAGACTAAGTAAGTGTCAGGCTAGATTTTCTGAGGCAGTCGCAGCCTCGCACGCACGGGCGAAGTTACAGGCAGCATCCCGTTGACCAAGTAAGGCTGTGACTAGAGGAGGATGTTGTTTGACTTACTAGAGGCCGATGTTCAGAGCGGCGCCGTGTGAAATATTCGCAGGCATTAGGTTGACCATGCCTCGTCAACAGTAGGAGTCGCCGCTAGGAACGACACAAACTAGAGCAAAAGTTGGGATTTCTTCGGCAGGGGGGCAGAGAAAGGGCATTCGCGGCAGGCTATGGGAGGCTCGGCCGCAGCCATACCATGGTGGAGTAGGCGCGTGGGGTAGGCCAAGCAGGGCCTTGCCCTCAAGGCAGCCAAGGGCGGCACTACTTGGCCTTGGACGCAGGATGTAAGCAGGGAAAACGGCTAGGGGAACCTTCTGCAGGCCCGGGCACGGCCGGTCTTACTATTCACGTGCCGAGAAGCGCCCAGCCAACTCAGGCCTGGGCTTAGCCGTATAGGTTACGTCAGTGACCTTTCACCAGGCAGATCCCGGGATCGAGGTGCAGCGAGCAGCGGAGCGGCGGAGGAGCGAACTTTGGAGCAGACCGAGGGGTTGAGGGTCCCGCGGGATGATCCCCCTTGGTTTTGTTAGGGAGTCCGGCAGCGGGCCCGCGAGGCAGGGCCGAGGACCAGGGGCCGGTGGTTCCCCTCCCCCGTCGACTTTTTTTTTTAATTTCTACTTTTTATTTTTTATTTTTTATTTTCTGAGTTTACCTAAGTTTTATTTTTTAATTTTTCTTTTCCTTATTTTATATCCCATTTTGGGATACAGTCCGGGACCGGCCGTGAAACCAGCGAGCCTAGTTCGGTGGATACATCCACGAACAACTGAGATACAAACCGGTGTTCGGGTCTAGATGGAGGGATTTGACTATGAGAAAGACCAAATAGTTTTGAATCTCTCAGAACGGGGTGACTTAGTACTAATACTCCCAACTAGTGTCCAGGGTGCGGTCCTTCGAGACATTCGTCAAAATTGGAATGATACAGAGAAGACTAGCATGGCCCCTGCACACGACTGAGTCGCATAAATAAGAGAGGTCGGACTCTCTCTTCGGTTGCAATGGTGAGTGTTGTACGAGAGGGTGAAGCGGCGCAGACTAGTAGGGGAGAGGTGCTATAGGAGGAGAAAGAGGAGGGATTAGAGGAGAGAGAGATAGCGAAGGAAAGCGCAGCTCCATGAAAAGGGAAGCAGCAGTAAGAAAAAAAAAAAAAAAAAAAAAGACAGGGGGGAATGAACCTGGACGCGGCTTCGCGCTAGGTTCGTTCGAAGAAGAAGGGAGAAGAAAAAAACTGAAAATGGTCTAACTCGCTCGTTCCTGAACGGAATCGAGCGAATCAAAAAACGAATCTGAGGTTTTTGGGCAGGGTAAAGCTAATGGAGAAGGTAAATTTGGTGATAGACGGACAGCCTAGGCGGTATCGACAGTATGAGTTGCGCGGCTGTTATGAAGAGGAGTTGGGAGAGTGATGGAAATAATACAAATAGGATTGAGGAAGGAGGCAAAGGTAAGGAGGAGGAGGTAACAACAAGATAGGGAGGAACTTACCAGTACATGGCAGCGATGGTTGTGATCTTGTTGCTATTGGTGGTCGTCATTCTCATCCTAACTGTTGCGAGGTGTATTCGGCCGTGTGTCAGCGAGAGGATCAACCTCATCGTTACCTTAGCAACCGACGATGTCCAGTGTATCTTTTTGTTATAGGGGTAGGTTCGGTCTCTGGGTAGCCGTATGAAGGTCATAGCCGCATGCCTTCACTCATTACCGCGACCGCCATCATCATCCCAGCAGCCATGGCCGATAGAGTCGCAGTTTTCACTATCGGGTGATATCCTTCATGGTTGTGGGGTTGTCTTGGTAAACCGCTGTATGAAGTAGATTTGTGGTCACGGTCCTTGAGTCCGCTGATTTCCACTCACCCAAATCGTAGTCTTCGTCTCGTTCATGGGTTTGGCCCCAATCCTGGTTTTTATCCTGTGGGGCTTTGAACGAATCTGGCCAATCTAAGGACCAAGTGCATTTGTGAATTTGGAGCTGCACACACCCATACACGAAGAGAGAGAGAGAGAGAGAGAGAGAGAGAGAGAGAGAGAGAGAGAGAGAGAGAGAGAGAGAGGGTTGTGCGGGGAGGAGGAACGCACCTCTATTTTGGAAGATGCACCCGGCCACGTTCTAGTGGGAGATTCACTCTCCTATATGGCAGTGAATCCTTCTCTTTTTCTTTTTCTTTTTTATTCTTTTTTTTTTGTGTTTTTTTTTTTGGATAAAAGAATCATTCTCAAATTACACATTTGGTGAGTAGCAGGTAACAATCGCATTCTTCAGGTGGTAACGACAACGGTGGAGCTGATCCCGTAAACATGATGCTCGTTTTTTAGCTTGATCGCCATCATTCCCCCCACACATTGCTAATTGTCTAACCGACTGCAACGGTCAACTTTAGGTTCTCTGTTTCCTCTTTTTCCCGAATGTGGACTGAATCTGGCCGAAATAATAGTGACCATCGTATTCTAGTGAAAGAAAAGAAAGAGGGGGAGGAGTACATACCTGGAAGATGAGTCTCCCCATGTTTAAGTGAGAGATTCATCTTAGTTGGTACCTGTATTTAGCCCTATTATAGCGGAAGAATCACTCGGGTTCTGCTGAAAGATAGGCGGGGATAGGGAGACGAATTGAAAAGAGGAGTCCGTGTCTAGCTGCGAGCGAAGGGGTTAGTGGCCCTTTCATACATACAGTTTTTTTGGGGAAATATGGTGGTCATGTGGTCTCAGGGCGTGGAGTAAGCACGTGCTGCTTGCTGCCCATTGCTAGGCCTCGATGTGTTTATGCTGAGCGTTTGCAGTGCTAACTGTGCATTCTGCGGTACATCTGCTGCGCAGCGCTGTGAAATTGCGGGGTTGCTGGGCATAGATGTCGTGGATCTACTGTGCACATTTCTGTTGTCTGGTGGAAGTTTCGCTTCGACCGTGCTCTGTTAATCGATGAAATTGGTCTGTCACGGTGTGTTTTCACATACCTGAGTGAAATGTTTTTCTTGATTAGTGCAGTGGCAGACCGCTCGGTTAGTATACACATGAGGTTGTTGGATCATAGACGTAAGTTCGGAACCAGTAGTGGACGTTGTACTGACCGCGGTCAGTAGACTGGGGAGTATGTGGCGGACTGTGTAAGGCTGGGTGATCTACTACTACGATCCCGACAACAGGAGGTGGTTGCTACAACTTCTTTTGCTAACGATGCAACGGATGTTGGGGGCCGCCATTAGCCATGGCAGTTGAACTGATACTATGTCTGCGTTACAACTCTCATAAGTTGTGTTATCCGTTAATAACTGGGTAATTGAGCCGCCATGTGTAACCGGACCAGTTCTGCCGCACGCAAATTCTGGTGTTCTTAGTGGGAAGGGAAGCTGTTTTTGCCACAGCGACCATCGACCTGTGTATCGCAACCAGTGGTTGTGGAGTCAGGCCAGTACTATTGAACCGCTACAGTTGGTTCCAGTAGTGCAACTGAGGCGCCATTTGCGGCTGAGTGTGGGGCTTGAGTCCGTTGGATGCCTTGAGGACCCCAGAGACTTTTGCCGTTGTTGGGGAGACGGTGGAATGAGGCGCATATTGCTGAGCATGTTGCGGGTGTTCCGTTGTGCAGTGCGGCTCATGTTGCTGAGTACAGTGTACGTTACTGTATATTGTGTTGTACACACCGCTGGGTGCACACTGTTGTGCACCCGGCTGTGTCCCCGACAGGCATTTGGCGCGGTGAGAATTATTGTGTTGTTGGGGTACACCATACTAACTGCAGTTGCTGTTTCAGTAGGTTGCAGCGAATTTTGGCAGCAACCGACTGCTTTTGCTGAAAGTCCAAACCGCTGTTGTTGCCAGAATCTGGAGGACTGCTACTACATGGTGCACGTTGCGTTTCTTTTTGTCGTAATTGGTTGATAAGTTTGTTGTGTATGACGCTGGGCATCCCTCTGAGTCTTTGACATAAAGAGTTGTAGCGCATCGCATACACTGTTGTAATGCCTGATTACAGGACACAGGTGTTGTACCCATGAGTTTCTACTAAGTTGTCACTGCCTGCCTGCACTTTCGAATAAAGCACCGGGGTGGGCTCTATTTGAACGCGACCTTTCTAGGCTGCGTAGTAGGAATTTGGTCAGGAAGGGAGGCAGAGTGGCTAGGAGGGGCTACTACTGCTGCTCGGAGGGCTGCGGAAGGCTGTTGTTCGACACCCAGACCGTAATCCATTCCTATCTGACGCATTCTATTGGCTACCATTGCGGGGCCCTCAGGCGCACGAAGATTTCAAGACCCTCTCCCGTGAGTTTGAGTGCACCCCTCTTGTATCCGATAGTCTAATCTTTCTACCTCTACCCTTCTTACTCTAAGTCTAGTCTGAAGTTACGAGAGGAAGGCGGCAGACGGGATTGCAACCCGTAGGTCCGCATCAAGACCTTGTGGGAGGTCCACCCACCGATTGCGGGAGCTCTGCCGGAGCCTAGGCAGGGTTCTGGAGGCTGGGAACTTCAGGTATAATTTCGTCTGACGCGTGTGATCCCTTCCCCTACTTATTGCCCCCTAGGTATCTGAGTACAACTATGTGAAGGTATTGCTTTCTGTTTTGCTATGTATGTCAGGACATGCATTGTGAAAGGAGTAAATGAACAAGTATATATGAGAGCTCAGATAATCATCGAGTGGATTCAGACAAAATAAATTGAGGGAAGGTGGGATGAAGGTGTATTGCATGCGTTTGACTGGGTCAACCCAAGGCTGAGCTCCTCTATGTTGATGTGGGCTCAGTGTTGTGTTTTGTTTATGTTTGTTGGGCTGATTGTATGATCTTTTTGGGCTGGGCCTATCCTAAGTTGGACGGTCAAGTCACTTGTTTCTTTTTGGGGTTTCTGAACATGAGGATGGGCACCCTAAGTTGGGAGGACTAAGAATCATGATGTTTTCTTTTGGGTTGTTAAAGACAGAGCTGGGGATATTCTAAGTTGCGTAGACCCAGTTCTGTGTGTGTTTCTTCTGAGGGGGACAAAGGCATAAGACTAAGCGTACCCCTAAGTTGGGGCGGCTTAGCCATAAGCCATGAACTTAATGGTCAACCAAAGTATAAAATTTTGATATATATTATACGAACTTATACCATCTGGCAGACCGGGCATCCTAAGTTGGGAAAGCCAGTCATCAAAGACTCAAAAAACAAATACATTGAAATAATATAAAAAACAAACTTGAAAAAAAACAGTAAACTCAAAACAAACTTCTGTTAACAAACTTCTGCTTGGCTTTGGGGGTTTGGCTTCTTTGCCAAATTAGCCCATCTGATGAGCTTGATACCAGACTATTAAGTTGTCAAGCTCATTTGGGTATAGTGCAGACCCATTGATCCGATGGGCCGATGATTGGCGTCCTTTAGGGTCCCCGATGGATACCTTGGTGTTTAGAGGCCGTTCGAGCAGAATATACCCAATCGCTTTTTAGGTCACTATTCGGCTTCTGCTGTGTCGGGTCAGGGGACCTCTCCGGTTTCTGGGATTGGCTCTGTTTTCTGGAGAATCCGACCAATTTCTCCGTTTTGTTCTGCTGATTTTATTCTCGGAGGAACCCGGCCGTTTGTTCGGTTACATTCAGACGTTTTCAACTTCTGAGATCGGGGCCCGTACGACTGCCTTGGGACTTTATGATGCCTGGCGTGGGACAGTTTTCAGGTCTCTTTTGATCTGCGGCTGACAGTATAACTTTGAGCTGCCCGATCGAGCGAGCCTCATTCACCTCTCGTTTAAGAGGCGTCATAGGTGCGCGCTCCTCCGCTTCTTCTTCTCCTCGATGGTTACTGCCGACGCCAGTTGCTTCAGTGGTGGCACCAGCGGCGGAGACGCTGATCTGGAGTGGTTCATTGGCTGAGAACGTGCTTCGCTGCATAACTGCTTCACTGCTCCGGCGTACTACGGGAGATTGTCTCTTCCTCGTTTTTGCATGTCTTCTGTTCCCGGCTATCTGTCCTGTTCTCTTCTTTGCAGGTGATTGAAGACATGTGGTTCACAGTGGATTTTCGATTAAACGTGCTGAGTGGAGGGTTGAGATCTTCCTCTCCTTCCTTCCATCAATGTTTGTCTCGCGATCCCTGTGACGAGGCACACCACGTCGCCGGTACAATGATGGGGAGGTTTCCTCTAGGTATTGTTTGATCGAGGGTAGGGGTAGGATGATGTGCTATATAACGGAGGTAGGTTGTAGGTTGAGCCTCCATGTTTTGAGCATCGGGTTGTGTGGGTAGTATCCTCCTTATGAGACTATTTCCGGGGTAGGCGAAAGGCGTTGAGGAGAGGCCGTGTGGTATGTGGGGGCGGGTTACTGTTGTCCTCGTTGTTCTGGGATCGATCCTATTCTTCTAAGGTGTATCTTTTGATCGGTTCCTTTGGTTCGTTTTGAATTTGTTCAAATATTGTGTGCGTAATAGTCTGATTATTAATGGTGTATCTTGGTATGCTATTCTCACGCTCAAACTTATTTTCCTCGTCTGTTTATTCCTTCAATTCTGGGATCTATGGCAACCGTAAGTGCATTCGTACATTTGTCGGTGGTTGCGCTTTACTGTGACTCTAGGGCTCTCTAGTGCGACAGTAGTGCGACTCTAGTGCCGACTCTAATATTAGCTCATTACGATACTACGTCCGAATACGTTTGTTATAGAAAAAAAAGAGGGTTTTACTTTAGGACGGTTCGGACAGTGCTTCGTAGTTCATCACGGAGCGTTGGGGGTAGCTTTGTTTGGTTACATCAGGTTTGATTGATCTTGTTTATTGCGCACCTCGTCAGCTGCTGCGCTTCGAGTCTGTGTCGTTACACCATTGGACCTCGGTTACTGACGCGATGCGGGCGGTGCTTAGGATCGCAATCGTGGTTGGGGATTTTGAAGATTTGATTAGGGTCGTGGTCTTCTACGACGATGACACGAGATCCTGTTGGATCCTGATCAGGCACGGGTGATCGTTTTTTATTTTGACTGCGATCGAATTCCAGCGTCTCTCGTTCCTTCCTGTTTGCTGGTCCGCTTTTCTCCTGTTCGAGCACGGCGGACTATATCCGGAGGGAGCTTTTTCCTCTCGGCGAAGATTTCGTCTGCTGCACCGATTGGTTGTGTTGGTTGGCTCGTGTTGTTTTTGTTGCGCAGGTACTAATACTTTCGCAATGGGCACTCCCATGGAGTGTTTCAATTGTAACGGAGATGGCCATTTCGCGAGAGAATGCCCCATCGCCAGAGGTAATCCAAGCGTCTCAGGGAATTCCGCAGCGGCACCATCGACTCCTCGTTTCTGGACGCCTAGGCGGACTACTGAGGATAACGAGGAACGTGAGTTCTTAAGGCAGATCATCCAGGAGAAGAAGGATGAACAAGCAAGGAAGCGTGAGTTGGACGAGCAGAGGAAGTTTGATGATATACTAAAGGCGGAGATGGCAAGATATGCGGAGGCTACAAAGGTCGAAGTCATGGCGACGGTTGGGCGACAGTATTTAGGACAGAAGGACGAAGCCCGGAGGGAGGAGTTAAAAAGGGGGTGGTCTCCTCCTCCTAGGAGAAAAGAGATGTGGAGGACATTGATTTGGAGATCCGGCGATTGGAACTTTTGCAAGAGAAGAGGCGCCGGGGGAAGAAGGCCGTACGTGGTGGAGTTAACTTCCATCAGCCTTCCTTCTCTTCTGGGTCGGGATCAGTGGAGGACTCGACGATTAGAGGAGAGTGTTCGCGTGATGGTGAGCGAAGGACGAAGGTGCCCGCGGGGGTTGGGGCTGAAGGTCTGTTCCAGTATGTTCTCGATCAAAAGGAGTTAGCCACGATGAAGCAAGATGAGCTTAAGAGGATCTGCGCTAGGGAGGGCCTACAGTATGACACGAAGGGACCGTCCATCGATCGTATAGTGGCGGCCAGAGCTAAGATTGCATATGAGGGCTTCATTTTCTCACAGCGCCTTCTGCGCCTAGCTCCCCAGAGGGCGCTGCTTCTCAATCTAGGTGACTGAGGGACTATGCTTGTTTTAGGCTATGGGATAGTTTTCTACATTGGATGGGTTGTAGGCTACGGACCTTTAGGGAAGATGCACCTGCGAGGATTCGCCTTCTCTTTGAGAAATGTATCTCTTTGTATTGTGTTGGGTTATCTCTGCTCGGGGAGATCAAATAGAATGTCAAATTTCAAAGAATGTTGTGTGCGGTTGATTGGAACTGATGGGATCATGGACGAGTTGTTTACCTGCTCGCATCTCCATGGTGCAAGTCAAAGTATGTCGGGAGTTCGGTTAGGGGAATCTTTGTTAGATGGAATGAACATGTTCGTTCTTCTTTTAGTGGAGCCCTGGGATCTTGTCCGAAATTGTATCGTTGGCTTAGGTTCTTCGGTCTCTAGAGGTACTTCACCATTCCGCTCGTGAATGGTGTTATTTCTGTTGATGTAGCCGGAAAAATCGTTATTCGTAGCTTTGCTCCCGTGCTCAATACTAGACGATCACGGAGGAGGCAGAGATTTGGGACCCGACCATCGCGACGAACAAGGAAAGGTAAGGCGGCTATCCCTCCTAGTCTTGGGGCTTTCATTAAATTCGGGCTGGAAATGGGAGATTGGTGTGATGGCTTGCTTTTGGTATTGCGTGATTTGTTTACCTCTACCATTAGACATGTTGTTTTGGATGTCCTCCCTGGTAACTTCTGGGCGGATAAATGGTCGTTAGTGCGCAGGTTTTTTGGTATGATTGCAGTCAGGTGTGGTGGATCTTCCGTTCTTTCGAAGGATGCTAAGGCTTTGCTTCAAACTGGTGGAAGTTTCGTGTTTGGGCTTATCATTTTCACCCCCTTTGGCAGAACTATTTTTAAAGGACAGTTGGAGATCTTTCTTTCGCAACCATGGAGGAGACGTTGTTTACCTTCTTGTTCGGATTTGCGGCTCATTCGATGGTTCAGGGTTGCACGAGAATTCTCTAGAAAGGAGACGAGATCTTTGCTTAAGGTCATGATTGCCAAAGAGGTAAAGAAAAGGATCGGGGTCGATATTCGGAGCAGATTAGTCATTCGTATGCAGTATGATCACTTGGTTTCAACTACGGAGGTGCATAGGTTAGCAGTGAAGGCAGTTGCGTATTCAACTTTCTCGCCGGTTTTTGCTGATTTTTTGTGTTCGCGTGTACGATTTATCTGGAAAAATAACAAAAGCATTGGTGACCTTCTCTTTACACACAAGAGGGTCTCACGTGGTGACTACTTAGAGTGTCATTGTTTCGATGTGCTCGAAAATTGGAACGGCATGGTTTGCATACTATGACCAGGATCGACGATGTTCCTGGTATCCCGGATATTTTTCGAAATTCCAAGAACATCCCCGTTCGCACCAAGGGGATGGCCATGGAGGAGCAAGGTAAAGAGATTGTCCGTATTTGTAGGATCACGAGATCGTCTTTCTTGATCGACCAGGATGCCCTTCGTGTTTGTTTTGTGGATGCTGCTGAGAATTTCGTACCCTCGGACCTTTTTGGCTGGTTGGGGAGGCTTAGGCGTTTTGCTTGTGTACCTATAGATCGAAACATTGCGGACATACTGATCATTTGTCCTCTCCTGTATGCCCATTTTCAGAGAATGACCTTCGACTGGAATTGTGCTTTTACGCACTAGAAGGCAGATGTGCACGATTTGATTTCCGAGATCCGCACTGATTTTCACTTGAAGGGTGTGCACAGCGTTGGTAAATGGGACACCAAGGGGACTTTTGGTAAAGCTTTTGTTTTACCGAAGCACAAGGATCTCTTGAGGTGGCGTCCCATTTCGCCTACTTGTTATGAGCCTACGCGGTTGGCCTGTGCCAGGGTCGCTCGATGTCTGAACTGTCTGCTCTTTCAGCTTCCTGCCAATCTGTGCTTTAACCTCATAGCTGTGGATCAGGTCCGCACAAGGTTGGAGGAGATGGACGGGGATCTGGATCGCTTACCTGGTTTGGTTAACCTGGTCGTAGGGTCCTTCGACGTGAAGGATATGTTTGTGACTCTGCCACAGGATGACATTCTCCGTGCGGTAGATTGGTTGTTCGCTAGGTATATCAGTTCCGGTTATGAAGGTGTCAATGTCGCCAGGAGGGGTTGTCAGTCCTTTTTGTCCTTTGGCGCAAGGAGGGACGATTGTATTTTTCTCAGTTTTCAGGTTATTCGGGACATGCTTGTTTTTTATCTTCGGTTTACCTTTGTGTGGTCAGCCAAGGTTTTGCTTAGACAAGTCATCGGAGTTCCTATGGGGAAATCGTCCAGTTGTTTGTTGGCATGTATCCTCTGCGCATGGGCCGAGTTTAATTTCTTGAACACTGTGAGGATTCATAGGCGTCTTGTTTTTGGCTTTCGGATTATTGATGATGTTAACATTTTCGTGGCAGTCGTGCGAGCGGAGGGGTATGCCACTGCTTCCTGGATTTTTGAAAAATTTCAGTCTTGTTATGGTTCCAAACTCCGTTTGGAGCGAACTGATGACGGCTTGGGGCAGTGGGCTTTTGTTGGGATGATGGTTCAGAAAGACGATACGGCGATACGTACCGTAGCCCTTGTGAAGAATTCGGATCCGATCTGGAACGAGGGAAAACTGGTTTTTGGCTTATATTAGGACTTTGGGTCTTATTCGTCGAAGCGGGCCAAGATTGGGGAGATTATTGGTTCGCTACATAGGGTTTATAGATGGTCTTCGGATGATTTTGGCCGTCTGCAGTTTTTCCTTACTGTCTGGAGGGAGCTTCTCATGCGAAGGTATCCCCCCAGATTGGTTGCAAATGCCTTTGATAGATTTGCTAGGAAGATGAATTCGCCCGAGGCCCTGTTGGTCGCCCGGATGGGGGGAGTTGGAGGTGGCTTTGGGGGTTTGGCTTCTTTGCCAAATTAGCCCATCGGATGGGCTTGATACCAGACTACTAGGTTGTCAAGCTCTTTTGGGTATAGTGCAGACCCATTGATCCGTTGGGCCGATGATTGGCGTCCTTTAGGGTCCCCGATGGACACCTTGGTGTTTAGAGGCCGTCCGAGCAGAATGTACCCGATCGTTTTTAGGTCACTATTCGGCTTCTGCTGTGTCGGGTCAGAGGATCTCTCCGGTTTCTGGGATTGGCTCTGTTTTTTTAAGAATCCGGCCAATTTTCCGGTTTTGTTCTGCTGATTTCATTCTCGGAGGAACCCGGCCGTTTGTTCGGTTACATTCAAACGTTTTCAGCTTCTGAGATCGGGGCCCGTACGACTGCCTTGGGACTTTATGATGCCTGGCGTGGGACAGTTTTCAGGTCTCTTTTGATCTGCGGCTGACAGTATAACTTTGCGCTGCCCGATCGAACTGACCTCATTCACCTCTCATTTGAGAGGCGTCATAGGTGCGCGCTCCTCCGCTTCTTCTTCTCCTTGGTGGTTATTGTCGATGCCAGTTGCTTCGGTGGTGGCACCAGTGGCGGAGACGCTGATCTGGAGTGCTTCGTTGGCTGAGAACTTGCTTCGCTGCTCCGGCGTACTACGGGAGATTGTCTCTTCCTCGTTTTTGCTTGTCTTCTGTTCCCGGCTGTCTGTGTTGTTCTCTTCTTTGCAGGTGATTGAAGACATGTGGTTCACGGTGGATTTTCGATTGAACGTGCTTAGTGGGGGGTTGAGATCTTCCTCTCTTTCCTTCCATCAATGTTTGTCTCGCGATCCCTGTGACAAGGCACACCACGTCGCCGATACAATGATGGGGAGGTTTCCTCTAGGTAGTGTTTGGTCGAGGGTAGGGGTAGGATGATGTGCTATATAACGGAGGTAGGCTGTAGGTTGAGCCTCCATGTTTTGAGCATCGGGTTGTGTGGGTAGTATCCTCCTGATGAGACTACTTGCTGGGTAGGCGAAACACGTTGAGGAGAGGCCGTGTGGTATGTGGGGGCGGGTTACTGTTTTGCTCGTTGTTCTGGGATCGATCCTATTCTTCTAAGGTGTATCTTTTGATCGGTTCCTTTGGTTCGTTTTGAATTTGCTCAAATATTGCGTGCGTAATAGTCTGATTATTAATGGTGTATCTTGGTATGCTATTCTCACGCTCAAACTGATTTTGCTCGTCAGTTTATTCCTTCAATTCAATTCTGTTAACAAATATATGTTATGTAGAAACGTATTACAAACAACTTCTACCTGGGAGTCGTCTCCGAATTCCCAATCAAACTCGAGTCAGAAATTTAAAACTAAAAAAAAAAAAATATTATTATAATAATTTAAAACCTATTTAACACCTGTGTAGCATCATGTTCGGTTTCAGTCACCAAACCCAAACGTTCAGGACCGAATGCAAATAAGCGTCAAAACTCTCTAAGCTCGATTATAAAAATAAAAAATATAAAATATAAAACTTATTACAAAGCTCTGACAACAATGTATGTTATGTAAAATAATAATACAAACAACGTTTTCCTCATACGCATCCTCAAATTCATAACCAAACTCGAGTTAAAAATAAAAAACCCAATTTTTTTTTTTTTTTTTTTTTTAATATGTGACCAAACACGTTCGGAATGCGTTTGGTCGAACATCCGAACATGTTCGGTGTGCTACACAGTTAAAAACTATTTGTTTTTATTTTTTATTATTTTAAAGTTTTCTTTAAGTTTTTTCACCTTTTAAATAAAGTTTGCCTATGAAATCGGGTATGGCTCTCATGCAAAAAATTGTTGTATTATTATTTTGCACAACATACGGTTTTTTTCATATTTTTTGGACGACTTATTTATTTATTTATTTATTTTTACATACGTGTATAAGCGATTTTGGGTTCGTAGGTGTATGCCGAAAAATGTACGTGTGCACCCTTTATACTAGTACTGGGTGCTACCCACATATGTATGTGTAATATATATATAAGGTAACCGACGTTCGAGACGGGTCGAATACCCGAATCCGAACTCGTGAACGTGTGGGACCCCTTGGGAATGCGTTCGGTCGTTCGAGCTGAACGCGGAATAAAAATAATAATTAAAAAAAAACATAACAAGCAAAATCTGAAGAAAAAACTATGTTATAAAGAAAAATAAAATAAACAACATTTGCATGAGAATTACATTGAAATGCCTTACCAAATTTGAAATAAAAATAAAGTACAGAAAAAAAAACTAATAATCAGGGTTGCACGGTGTACGTGTACGCGGGTTGCACGTACACACGTACACGTATTCCGGTACACGACACGTACGTGTGTACACGTACTCCCATACATGGGAATGCGTAAAAAAAAAAAAAAAAAAAATCATCGAAAAAATCCAAAAAAAAATTATGTTATGAAAACTGATATTTCAAACAACTTTTGCCTGAAACTCTTCGCCTAAATTTGTATGAAACTCGAGTGCAAAACCGAAGGATCAAAACACAAATAAAAATGAAATAAAAATTAAAAAAAAATAGGAAAAAAACCTAGGCTACCAGCCGGGCCGCCCGGGTCCCGGGTGGCCAGCCCGTGCAAGGATCAGGTAAGGTTCCAGCAAAAAACAAAAAACAAAAAAATCCAAAAATTCTGAAAAAAACGAATATTATACAAAAAAATAAACTGAACAACTTTTGGCTCAGGGTCATATCCAAATTCTTCACCTAATTTAAAATACAAAATAGAATTCAAGAATATTTTATTTATTTTTATTATTTTTATTATTTTGGCCCGGCCAGACAAGTGACCCCGGGCCACTCTGGTAGCCTAGAAAAAAACAAAAAAAATAAAAATAAATTTCTTTAACAAATATATGTTATACAGAAACATGATACAAATAACTTTTGCCCGGGAGTCATCCCCGAATTCCCAATCAAAGTTGAGGACGAAATTGAAAAGTATAAAAAAGGTAATCTTATCATAATAATTTAAAAATTATTTTTAAATATTTTATTATTATTATTATCATTTTAAAATTTAAAATTTTCTTTAAGGTTTTTCATTTTTAAATTAAGATTGCTGGGAAGTCGGGTATGACTCCAGGCAAATGTTGTTTGTATCATTATTCTGCACGACATACGTTTTTTTCATATCTTCTGGATTTTTTATTTTTATTTTACGTATACGATTTTGCGATTTTGGTTTCGTACATGTACGCTGGGATATCTACGCGTACGGTGTGCTACCCAGCTAATAATGAGAAAATAATAAATAAAAAAAAATTAAAATTAGTGAGTGAGCGAGCATGTATTCGACACCGCCATCTTTGGCAATTTTTCATTTTTGTTTGGCACACCCAAATGTCCTGAAATTTACAAATGTGTACTTCATATAATACAAAAATCATTAAAAAACGTTCAAAAAATAATAAAATGTTTTAGGTCACGCAATAAAATGAAAATAAAAAGTACAAAGTAAAAAAAATAAACATGGTGAGTGAGCGAGCACGTTTTGACATGTCCATCTTTAGTGATTTTAAAGTTTTATTTGGCATAGCAATATTACTTCAAAATTTATGGGCATGTACCTCACATTATAAAGAGTTCACAAAAAATAAATCAGAAAAACAAACTTGTTTTTAGGCCCCGAAATAATTTTTTGCGAGGACCGACTGCCTTCAAGTTTCAGACCTTGCACAGGACCCCGAACGCCCGTATGTAAGGAGGTCTCCCCAGGGACCTCCGTACATACGGGTAGGTGCCTTGTATATATATATGATTTCTCAACTTTATATCCATCGTACTCTTTGTCTTAATTCATGTGATCTGATGCAGGATTCCTTCCCGTCTTCTTCCTATCTCTTTTTCTTAAACACTTTTCTCAAGGCACATTTCGTATCTATGAATCTATCTCTTTTTCTTAATCACTTTTCTCAAGGCACATTTCGTATCTATGAATCTATTTCTTTTTCTTAATCACTTTTCTCAAGGCACATTTCGTATCTATGAATTTGACACTTTAATACAATCAAGATCAGTCGCTCGACCATCTATATATGTTACCATCCTCCCCCGAGTACATTTATTATAGCAGTAATAATTGGGGTAACAACTTTCGGTTTGGATAAAACGATAATAATTGTGCATTTTGTTTAGGGAAAAAACGGCAGTTGCTGCATCACACATCACAACTTCTACTAAAGGGCATGGCAGGAGGGCACATCCTGGGGAAGCAATTGTTTTGTCTCAATTGCTGCTCTCAGAGCACTCTATCAAATACCCAATCAAGCAACCATCAACTAACGAATCAATGAACCAACTGAGTAATCACAAAAAAAAAGAAAAAAAAAAGTAACTAGGGTCCATTTACGATTTCGGTTTTAAATGCACGTCGGATGTCCCTCAAATAAAACACATCCCCATCCAACACTAAGGCTACGTTATATACATTCATGATTTTCCTCAACCAAACATCCATAAAAAAACGAATCAATCATCCAACCGAGCAACCCTCAACAAAAAAAAAAAAAAAAAAAAAAAGTGGTAACTTAGACGCTATTATGATTTCAGTTTTAAATTAACTTCAGACATCCCTCAAATACAGCAGATCCTCACCCAACCCCAAAGGTAGGTTGTATTTATTGGTGATTTTTCGCAATTTAACATAACGTTCGCGAAATTGTGACTAAAGTGCATTTTAAAACAGAATTCGTGACAGTGTCGTACTTCCCCCCACCAAAGAAATGACAGTTAGACAACCTATGAAGCACCTATTAAGAAATCAAACAACCAACAAAGAAGGGAGAACTCTACAGTTGTCTCTCACATGTGGAAAGTTAAAGAAAGTGATAAGCAATGGATGTAGAGTGAGATATGAGCATGATAAATCTTTCGTGTGTTTGTGGCAAGAGGAGAGGAGTAGGGACATGACTAAAGGATGGAACTTCTTATTTTATGCAGTTTTCACCTATTGTTTGACTTTAGCCGAAAATATATATATGTTGTATCTATATCGTGCACATCAACGGTTAAACTTAAGACACAAATGTTCCCCTTTGTCAAACGAAATAATACAGCTTATTTTTCTTCTTCCACTTGTGTTTCTTCCTCGTTCTTTGCCTATTTCTCTGTCCAAGTATTTTCATCTCACTTGCAATTGAACGCCATTTTTTTTTTTTTTAGTTTTGCACTTCAAGATAGTAAAAAACATAACATGTCCCTAAAATACCACAGTGTGAGAAACAGTTGAACGTGCCTACTCATATGCAACTCGACTTAAACAGATCGTGAGACAAATTATTGCGTGGACGGATTGTGAAATCTAGGTCGTCAGAGAGGACAACCAGAGGCAAGCGGCCTTAACTTAATACAACAAAGATTATGCAGACTTGCCTCTGGTTGCGCATTCAATCTGCTGGGCATATTGTTGCAGGAAGTCATTGAGTGTTGGAGAAGAAGGTCACTGTCCATACAATGGAAAGAGACAGTGAGACCGGAATAAATAAAATAAAAGAGAGAAAGAGAGAGAGAGAGAGAGAGAGAGAGAGAGAGAGAGAGAGAGAGAGAGGGGGAGAGAGAGAGAGAGAAAGGGAAGAGGGAGTGGGTGAGGCTCACACATACACACACACACACGCACACAGATACACACACACACGCACACACACACACACACACACACACACACACACGCACACACACACATACATACACATATCCATACACAATGAATCAACAAATTTATTTTGTTTTGTTTTTTTAAGCAGTGCATTTAAAAAAACGAATTCGTTTTCTGGGGTATTACTAACTCTAGTCATCCTGCAAGGTCCTTTTTCGTCACCCATATGTATTGGGCAAATACTTTCCGCTCATGTTGAGTTCAGATAGACATACGCGACATGATGAGTCATTATCGAGCACTCAACTGCATCTTGGATAAATTGTGGGGGTCCGATGTCCTGATGAGTTGGTCAATGTTTGATGAAACAGTATGCCACAATTACACATACACACACACATACACACATACACACACACATATCAAGACACAAAAAAACAATAGAATTAGGTTACCGGGCCGGACGTCCGGAACCCCCCTGACCGTCCGGGATGTCTGACCGGACATGTGGTCGGACGTCGGACTGGACAGGGTATGTCCGACCTAGCGCAAAAAAAAAAAAAAAAAAAAAAAAAAAAA
>BFEA01000559.1:671629-695528 GCA_003427395.1 Chara braunii | reverse complement strand
AAAAAAAAAAAAAAAAACCTTTTTTTTTTTTTTGAAAACAATCATGTGGCTTCCACCGTGCATTAGGTGTATGCCACCAAATTTTTGGATCATTTGGGCCAGTAGAATAAATAATAAAAATCTTTAAAGATTCATTCCCCATTTATACCCCTCCTATACCCACCAAAACCCCTTCTACCCCCACCTCCCCCCCCAAATACCACCCTATCAGCAAATGATCAGAAAAATCTGAAATTTTTTGTGGGGGGTCTCTAGGCCATGCGCAACACTGTCATAATTTTTGTATTTTTGTTTTTATTTTTTTGGTGCCAAAAAGACGTCATCCGGAAATCCGGACGACGGGGGGGGGAGACGTCCGGGGGAGACGTCCGGTCTTCAGACCATTGGTAACCTAGCAATAGAACATGAATCGATTTTTATATTTTTTATTTTTTTAGTTTTATTTTTTTAAGTCGTATATTTGTAAGAGTTTGAATTATTTCTTTGGGGTATCATTAACTCTGAGCAACCTGCGAAATCCTTATTCAACAACCAATGCACGTTGTGCAGATACTTTATACCCACACTGAATTCGGATACACACTCAGTCATGATGAGTTCGGATACACACAGCACACGGTGAATCCTTATCCATCAACCAAATGTAGGTTATACAGTTTCAACCTCTTGATGAATTGGTGAACTTGTAACAAAATCGTTCGATAAAATCACGTTTTTTTGTGGGGCTGTGTATAGCGAACATGACAACACACACAGACACACACACGCTCATGCTCGAAAGAAAGAGAGTGCACTTGCTCGTATGCAAGCGCGATATTAATTAAATGACGATGCATTGATTATGTGAGCCAAAGTTATTCCCGTTGTTTATCCCGCTTGGTTGTTAGCCACCCTCCCCTCCTCTCATCCATTGGTCCCACGTAACAAGTCATTTTCGTAGGTACAACTCTTGCTGAAACTGCTAATACCTTTTCCATATATTGGTTACATGCCTAAATTTTCCCTGTGCATCAGAGAAAAACGAGCCGACACGGATGTATCTAGCTGGTGCCGCCCACCAATTCGATTCTCAGCCGAATTTCCGTGTTAACTGCTCTGAGTACATTTTTTCAAGCGGGAAAAGGTACTCGTGGTTTAAACCACCAATTCATAAGAACCCAAAAAGTGCTTTTATTAGTATGTATGGTCAGAGCATTTCGATTCGGACAGGCTCACAAGCCTTGGACCATACCTTCGTCATTTTAGGTTTCTGTGAACTAGTAGTCTGAAGTTTTACACGTGGTATTTTTGCACTGCAGAATGGTATTCACATGTGTTTTGAATTTATTTTAGCTCTTCCATTTATTTATTTTTTAAAACAATGGTTCAACTCTTGAACCTCGTCCGTGATGACTCGTTCACCATTCAGGCAGATACAAACTATAGGTTGTGCGCTCGTGCCCTCACCTTAAGCCAATTTCATCGTCCTTCCTTATATACGATGTCCGTTCGGGTCTAAACGGTAGTTGGAAGGGTGGTGAATTTGTTGGGGGCGCAATTCATGGAAAACAGAACGTTGTTGCTTTAGAGGACCGGTAGCTGTCTCTAAGAGGTCGAAGAAACCGCGGTTCTTGAGTTTTGATCGTTTCGAAATAGAAACATAGTAGGCACACTTTTGTGGAATAGAAGAGCAATTCAAATAGAATGTGTTGTCGGGACTCTTAATTCCCGAATCAAGTCCCAGCCCTTCATATATAATTTATGGCTATGATGTACACAATAGAGGAATCTGGAATGAAGAGGCAAGAAAGAAGGAAAATATTAGATGAAGGACTAAGATGGGATCGCCGACACAAAGGACCCAAGATGGGAGTTAGTACCTCTATAGCCTTAAAATCGGAAATAGACCGCTAAGTCGTGGCAAACAAATTGTTGAAGGAGGACCGCCAACAAAATAATACCAGGTGCTAGTATCACAGGAAGAAGGTGACCTCCGACATAATACCGAACTCCCGCCTAGCATCCCCGCTGGGCCAAAATCGATTTAGCACGCAGTATAAAATGAAAACAACCGCTAGTGAAGAATCGCGGCCTCACATACGACGTGCGTTCAACTCTAGGGAGGTGGAAGAAGAGGTGTGAGGATATGGTGCTCACACAAGGTCATACCCACGTCATTCTTTCGCTGGTTGGTACGAGAGGACTCCATCCCCCGGGAGGATGAAGTATTATTAGAAGAAACTTGAGGCGTGTTACAACGCGTCCAACACTTTCTCCCCTCCATACACTCCTAGAGCATCCACTACTTCGGTTATAAATAAGGCGTTAGTGCCAACGCCATCACCCTTTGTCCAACGTGTGGCCACTTCTTAGTCTTACCTTAATAATTGTACTCTCTTCTGTATTTTTTTCTTCTAGCCTTACTTCAAATAGAAGTCATGGTTGTTTTGGATATCTTCTATAAGAATGATATTTCTTTTTAAATTTTATGATTTTCTTTTCTTGAATTTTCAGTCAATATCATACGTCATAGCGTCTTTGGCTCGGGGTTTTGAATACCCTAAGGTCGGGGATGCAGGTTCCTCATGAACTAGACCGCGTTGTCGACCATCAAAATAATTCAAGAAGGATTAGATCTGAGTTTCTCATATGTACATGACTTTGAACTCATGTCACTCTGAAATCTGGTTTTTCTCTGAACCTTTTCTCGGAGAATACGTTACTCCGTCCCCCATCTTACAGTAATAATTGGATATTATTAACTTGCCATTAGTGCTGTGGGCACTCGTTCAGTTAGTAGCGTCGGGGATGAAGTATATCAAACCCCTCTCTTGTTCTCTCGATTGAGTAAAGTGTGCTTTCAGCTTCCAGACTACTGAAGGGGATACCAAACCCCGTTTTCTTTCTCTGATATGAGTCAAGCGTCTCCTCAACTTCTCAGATAAACGAAGGGGATACCGAACCCCTTTTTCTTTCTCGAGTCTTGGTATTTTAAGTGAACCTGCTCAAACTCGCAAAACAACAAGTTTCATAAACAACCAACCAAGATCTCGGCAAACAAACTCTTTGACAAACGATAGACAAGCAGTAATTAAATAAAATAAATTAAAATATCGCAATAAGCAAATAAATAAATAAATACGTATTAAATATCATACCCAAGAGTTATAAATTGTCTTAGCTTCGACCCACCACTGGTCAGGATCGACAGACGTCCCTTTAGCCTGACAACCCCACTAGTCAGGATCGACAAACTTCCCTTCAGGCTGACAATCCTTGTTCGGCCCGCCTCAGACCATAACCAATCATACCGTTTGTTTGACAACTCCTTTTAACCTACCTACAAGTCAGGATCACCATACCCACCACTCGAGTACAAAGACTAATTCGGCGTGCCTCACGCCAAGACACCCAGACTACAAAGGGTCTAGTCACCTTAAAGCAGTGGACCTCTTGTCATTCCAACTGCCCTATGCCCAGATTTGACCACAACGGTCGGGGTCCGGCTCACCCACCAATTTTTGGCTTATAGCGCCGACAGCCCCGCCCAGATTTCAAACACAAGAACCGGTCTAACTCCGATTCGGGCTCTAACTAACCCACTGAATTGCATCTCCTAATTGTGGTGGGGTTCCAGCTGACCTCTTTTGACTTCGCAGGTCAGGCTCTCAGAGATTAGCCTCGGTCAACTACGGAATTCGACACTCGAGTCAGAGATTTTCTGCCCCACCAAATTGAAACTTACTGCTATGAGGCTTTCGCTAGTCCCGACAATCAATGACATCTTAGGTTAAAGAAGAAAATCAAAACACATGCAAACAACAATCATAGTAAGCTCACAAGCAGACTACCCATGCCCTAAGTAAGTGAAAAAACATTTTAAAAAAAAGGTCCCTTCAGTCTCAGGAGTGACAGTAAGCACTTAACAGTTACAAAACAATAAGCAACAAAGTATTTGCAAGAAATTTTCCGTCAGCCTCGAAGAAATACAATGTGCTAATCGCATGGAGATCTTTTTCCTCATCTGAAAAATTTCAAAGAGACATTTTACCAACTGCAAAGAAATATTGAGATACTGGTCCCGAAAAGGCATCTTCCTTCATCTTGTCAAACCACTGTCAATAACTCCTTTAATTTTAACACAACGTCAAACTAAGGAAGTTGAAGCCTCATCATCTCCTGATGTAGTTGCATCCAACAACCACTTTTCATCTTAGAGATTCGATACTCGCGAGTTGACAGTACTTTACTCTTAGTGATAACCTTGCTCTCTTCTACTCAATATTTGCAAAAACAAGAAACTTGAATCATAATCAAATAATATATAATGTTTGAGAACTTATTTCGTAGTTCCTCGAATTGAAAATGAATTGTTGAAACGACAACAAAAAATAACAAGAGTCTGCAGTCGTATTGTCTTACAGATGTTACTAAATTGTAGTTGTTTTTTTTACTTGAGACTATTTTACTGTCAGGTAGTCAACTGCATTTCTTCTTCTCATGGTCATCCTAAGAACCAAATCATGATCTTTGAAGATAAACTTTCTGCACCGTGACCCTCATACCATATCGTGTATTCTTGAGTCATCCATCTCATAAATCTCATAAACCTTATATTCTGCTTCACATGTAATCATGTAACGACAAAGTCATCTGACCTTCAAACGTTTAGTCCATTAACGCTCTAGTGAACTGTCATAAAGCAATGCGACATTACCAACCTTTAACTTATTTTTTCAGTGGCAACGCAGATTACTACTCTTTCATCTTTTCTTTTTCCATTATCTTCCCAAACTCTTGATAACTTCCTTCATATTCTTCAGGGATAAATAAATTTTATTCCCTGTTTTTTTTTTCAATCTTTTTTTCATTTTTTGAACCAGAACTTTCCTCTAGTTGATGGACAACCAGAACTTCCACGTTGACTCTCACATACCAATCTTTCTTATCTTCCTCTTCCTTTTTCTCAAGAATCGTTTCATAGATATAAGCATAAAAATTTTCACCCGAACAATTTTCTGCTTCATGCCACAAACTTTTTTTGTAAAGGTTTGGTGCCTTGTAATTTCCATCATTTTCTTTGTTCATAAATTCATGAATAGTTTTCTCAATATTTTCATTGTTATCTGTTCTCTACTCAATTCAGCTTAAGTCATCTGCTCAATTTTCCCAAGTAGCATCCCGAGTAGCATCAAGAGAAGTATATCTTTTGGTGCATGTAATTAACAATATTAAATTTGTGTTCAACAATATTCAAGAGTAAAGATTTGACTCTCACCATTCAGTTACTCTCTCTTACTTTCCCTATCATCGCAATAGTTTCCAGCTACGTAGCACCGTGTTCGCGTTCGGAGGCGAACGTGAACATGTTCGCCTGAACGAGAACAAGCGTAAAAAACCCTTCGAACGCGAATATAAAAAATATTTAAAAAACAAAAACACATTCTCAGAAAAATCTGAAAACAATATATGTTATGTAAAATAATAATACAAGCAACTTTTGACTGGGATTCATGTTCAAATTTGTAACCAATCATGATTTAAAAATCCAAAACCAAAAAATATCTTCTTTTTTTTATTGAAAAAAAAATATGTTCGCCCGAACATGTTCGCGAGTTGTTCGCGCGAACGTGAAGGGGCGCGAACAAGTTCGCCGTGCTACGCAGGTTTCCAGAAGAGGCATCCAATCTCTTCTGTCTTCAAAGTCAGTGGTGATTATGAAATATGAGAGTATATCAAATCGTCCCACTCGTGCCCTCTAAGTTACTTTCTCATATAGTTCCTCAAACAATTCCTTCACCCTTACAAAGTGTATATGTGCCCCCTTCAAACACTCATGATAATTCGTTTTTTTTTTTTGACCTACTAAGTCATAGATTCTCACATCTAACCCATCAGTTTTAAGGAATTTGATCATAAGAACATAAAATATCATTCGTCCTTTCTTGCAAACATCATACCTCAATATCACAAAGTTGCATAGCACGGTGTCAAGCGCATCGGTCCCGCACGGGGACCCTCCCTGCCGCGTCACGCAGAATTTTGCAGGACTTGTCGCGGAGAGCGTTTGCCACTCCGGCCGAGTGCGCAAGCCGTACCTCCCGCGAGCCCCTACGACAGGACAGGGTCACGTGAGGCACTACTTACCTCCACCTGCGGGAGTTGTCACCATCCCTTAGGTGGGCGTATCCCCGCCGAGCTACTGAACCACATGCGAAAGCTTTTCGTATGCAATTGCAGAGGTGGCCCAACTGAGGGCGTTTCTCGTTCGCTGTAGCATAGGGGGTACGCGTGGTCGAACGCCCGGAAGTCGAACCCGCACGCGAATCGACGTACTGGGGGGCTGAGGTTCCAAACGCGACTCAGCGTCGGTCGACTAGGACGCATCGCACACACCACGCGTTACACTACAAGACTTACACCCACAAACATACGACACAGGGAGGAACACAAACAAACGCCACCAACAACCTCCTAGTCCCTTCAGTATCCGACCCATAACTTCATGCCGAGAGACTCAGATAGGTATTGCGCGCTGGATTTTTGTATAAGAGTCGTGCGAACGCATGGCGTCCTTATATCGGTCAGCCATGCGGGCATACGCAAGCATTCGCGTTGATGGGGTATTACGTAGTAGTCGTAGCAGCGCGTCCCTTGACAATTTCGAGGGTCGTCCTCGACACTCTAGTGTCGGCTGACAAGCGCGTTGAGGGGTTATCTTCTCAACGCTAGACAACCGCCATGCGCGGTTGAAGACCACACCCTCTTCTGCACCCTGTGCAGAGGGGTTGAGTATACAGCTTCAGGGCTGTCGTGGTAGCCGAAATCAAAGGGTTTAACTTTGACAACTACCACGGACTACAACGTCCAACCATGAAAACTTCAAGGAGGAAACAACCGCAGATAGTCTGATAGCCGCTCCAAATGGAAGGGGTAGGCCAACGCGGAAGATGCGTGAGGATGATGCCCAAACTCCGACCCATAGGCAACCCGATGTTCGAGACGTTGGAGGCTCATACGCAGATCCCCATAGGCCGGCTAGGACTGATACCCTGCCCACGCGTCGTTTCGCGCTGCCGAAACTTAGGTCTACTGGCCATAACGCGTTCTTGCCCTCTTCGCTCGTCCCATTAACTTTCGAGAGCGTGGTGCCTATACTTGAGTGGCCTCGTTTGAGCCATGGGGTCGCTCTCGATGCGCAGGCGTCGGCTGAAGTGCGCGCTAAGGGAGGTAACCCTTAGCGAGCGCAAAACTGGCCTGAGGGCCTTACCATCTTCTGCACCCTGAGGTGCCCAAAAGGGTGCGGGGTGAGATGGTCCCTAGGGCAGGAAGGGATTCCGAGTGGTGGTGAGTTGTCTTGTGCATCACCAGCGACACGCTAATCCTTCCGCCCGGAACTTTATCGTTCCACCAAGATAATTTAAAACAAGGAAAAAAGAAAGAAGAGTACTTGACGTTGGTAGGGGAAAATACGAACGCCCGCTGGACCGAGTTGCTGGGGGACAACCGCTCCTCCTTGCGGCGCTTCTGTTTCCCTAGGACGACAAGTAAATCAACGTCATGGACAAGGACCTTGAACTCCAGGCCTGAGACTAACGTCCGACCAGATAAAATCTGTGAGTAGGGGGCAATGTAAGCGTGCGGTCGCATAACCCTATAAGGGTTACCCGAGCGTATGCTTACTCTGACTATCCTTTTTTTTCTCAGGATGGGAAAAGAACAATCTCACTCAAACAAAGGGTTGTGGGATAGTTCACTCTCACGACAGTTGTGTGGTTTGCAGATCTGAATCCAAGCATAATCACTTAGCAAGACTCAATCAAGAGTCTTTCATACATACCTGCAATCATACGCACAACATTCACACAACATCACACACACTAAAGTGGTCAACTTTCCAACCTTCTGCAGCTCACACCCTGCCTTATGCACATAAGCCCAACCATCTCCCCACCAATCCTCAACAAAGGTACTAAGTCTTTTTAAGAAATGACCATTTATAAAGAAATTGGGTGAAAACCCAAAGAAACACACAATCCTGGCAAGGGCCAAGGCCTTAGGTTGAGAGGCAGGAGAACTGGGAAAGTTGAGTCGCAAAACCGACGAATCGGCAACCGACCTGTTATCAGTGATAACAGAAAAGTGATCCCCTGGAAGGATGAGGCTGATCAGATCAAACCTTCAGGCGAAATACGGAAACCTACATCACAGTACAGGCCAAAATGAAACACTATTATGTTCATGCCACAAAGGGGAATACTCCCTGATTCGTAATCTAGCTCCTCTACTAGTACCAAGTCACTGAACATCTCCTGTATGCTGGATGAATCTGCTAAGTAACTCCTGGCGGAAAAAATATTCTAACTCCTCAAATTCTACGAAATTTCGGCAGCGCTTCCCATAGGAAAAGTGCCTTTTCAGAATTTGTACGAGTCCGAAAACGACCAACTCTTTCAGATTTGCAGAAATTTCGGCAGCGCTTCCCGTAGGAACAGGAGGCTGTCAAGATTTATACAAGGCTGAAAGACAGAAAAACAAAACAAGCTATACTTGGGACTATCTTCTGACACCTGCTCGATGACTTAGAATCAATGATAGCCCGCACAACCTCGATGAGAGTGTGGCTAGCCCTGATCCTAACTCCTAGCACGGTCAGCCCTATCTTCATCCCAAGTTCACCCTCCCATCATCCATCTCATCTACCTATAGCTCCAGCACTTGGCGAGCACCTAAACAACTAACCTATCAACCAGACACCGACAAGCATGCGTAAGCAAAGATCTCTCACAATCCCACATAAGTTTAACCTGAGTAGTTCATTAGATCACTCCTTCTTTTTCCCTTAGTAGACCCCTTTACCTATGGCATAGGATCAGACAATGCACTAACTTAAGGGTATGTCCAACCTGCCTAAGTAAACAAGTAACGGTACATACAACTGGACTGCCCTAACTTAAGGGTATGCCCAACACCACATGAACTCTAGTCATAAAACATATAACAAGACCGCCCTAACTTAAGGGTACGTTTGACTTCTGCTTAACTGACGACATGAAGCATAAACTAGACTGCCCTGACTTAAGGGTATGCCTAGTCAGCTCTAAACAGAGTTACGTAGGGCATAGGATCAGGCTGCCCCAAGTTAGGGGTGTGCCTAACCTGCCTAAAACAAGTACGAACGACGAGTGGTCAGACCGCCCCAACTTAAGGGTACGTCCAACCTACATAACATCAACAACAAGAGCATATCACTAGGCCGCCCTAATTAAGGGTACGCCTAGTTAGCTTAAACAAGTTTAGGTACATAAGACAATATGACCAGACCGCCCTAACTTAAGGGTACGCCTGATCTGCCTGAACAAAGTACGAACGATGTATGACTAAGCCGCCCTAACTTAAGGGTACACTTAGTCTCCGTAACTACAGTATATGAAAACAACCATGAATATACTTGCACAAACTTTATATGTTTCTCTGTTATTAGGTAGGTGATCAGACCTACCCAACTTAGGGAGACATTCAATCCTGCCTTGTGTTTAGAAGAGAAAATATAAGTAGATTTATACTAACTCTCTGCACCTTTGTATTATTACGAGCATAGGACTGAACCGCCCTAACTTAAGGGTACGTTCAGCCTGCCCGAATTACCTTCATTATAGTCTTCACTTGCTTCTCACTTCTTCTTCTTCTACCTGACGTTCATGTTTGGTACGAAATTTTGAGATGAGTCTCTGGTGAAAGTTGTTTGAAATATTATTTTGCATAACATAAGTTTTTTTCTAGGTAGCACAGGTTATCTAGCCGGATAATCTGGTCGGATTATCTGGCTGGATGATCGGGGGTAGGATCATCCGAAAATACGGATGATAAAAAAAAAGGCCTTAAAAAAAGCAAAAAGAAAAAAAAGAAAAAAAAGTGATATTGCGCATGGAAAATACAATAGAACTGTTCCTATTTCATGAAAAGCTTGATAGGGCCTGAAAGGGTTCAAAGGGGATAAGATAGGGAATAATGCTTAATTAATTCTATAATTTTTTATCTAAATATTATTTTCTTGTTCTGTTTTATTTTTTAGCTTCATATCTTTTGAGTAATCAAAGATGGCCTCAAACCAAAAGTTAATGTTTCTCATGATTTTTTTGAATTTTAATTTTTTGGCTAGGCTACCAGCCGGGCCGCCCGGGTCCTGGGTGGCCAGCCCGTGCAAGGATTAGGCAAGGTCCCAAAAAAAAAAAAAAAAAAAATCCAAAAATTCCGAAAAAAAAACTATGTTATGCAGAAAACTGAACTGAACAACTTTTGCCTCAGGGTCATATCGAAATTCTTCATCAAATTTAAAATAAAAAATAAAATTTAAAAATATATATTATTATTATTTTTTTTTAATCATTTTGGCCCGGCCGGGCAAGTGACCCGGGCCACTCTGGTAGCCTAGTTTTTCGGTAAAAAAAAATATTTTGTGCAGGGCCGAATTTTCCATATCCGGAATTAATCCGGAAATTTCATCCGGATTGACAATTCCGGATAAAATTGGTCTGCCGGATATCCGGATTTGCTACTTAGTTTTTTTTTAGAATTTTTTGATATGTTGTTTATGAATGGACTAGACCATGGGATCAAGCCACGGTATAGTTCCATTGGCCGAACAGGCAAATAGCCTGATAGGGCATGTAGAGGTCCACTGCAAAAAGGCTACGTTTTGTTATATCGCCTGAATTCGGGCCGCTGCTTTTGATCGTTGGATCTCATTATCTTTAGTAGTCACGGCGCTAGAAATTCTGCAAAGTTTTTTTTCTTTATTATTTTTTTTCTTCTCAAATCGGGCTTTTTGAACCTGTGCTTCCCCTTCCATCACTTCGCTGGGGAACTAACGGTTTAATTTTGAACCATGATTGTAAATTGGCGGCCTGACCCTTCCCATTTGATCTATCACTAACGCGACCAACTAAGCTCAACAAAGCAAGACCCCAAAAGAGGGGCAACCCGTTGTCGGGCAGCCGCAGACCGGTCGGCCACCGGACGTATGGGGACATATTAGGATTTGTCGGGTATTCTTGTTGGAACCGTCGTGGGAGATTAGGGCTCGTTAGAGCAACCCTGAATTACCATGCGTCAGCAACGGGAATCAACCCTTAAAATCAATGAGATGAACCGCTGCCTCTACCACGCTTGGCGCCTGCCCTCTTCGTCTATTCCGAGGCTATTTCCGAAGCGGCCAGTTGTGGACGAGGGTTTGGTAGTAAGCCTTGGCACGACCCTCTTACGCTGACCAGTTGGTGGGGAAATGAACCCTCAAATCTTATTAAATCTAATAACAAAAATTAAAAATGAATAAAAAAAATAAAAATGATAAAAGGGAAGGAAACAAATGATTATTTAATATTTAATGAGATTTTATCAAAATTATCTTTGATGAATTTTTAACCAGAAATTATTTATTTGCCCTACGTCCAGAGATTCAAACTAGTTTCGATATCTGTAAACCCTTGCTGAATTTTGCCTGATTCATCTGATCATTATCCTCCCTATACCCGGAGTGTTGTTGAGTGAGTGGGGCTGTTTTTCTTGTTACTGCGACTTGGTTGATATGGTGCGGTCATCGGCTCGACTTTGGGGACAGGCGACACTATTATTCTGGTACGGACATTGGTTTGGAACGAGCACGGTACACTGGTTCGGAGCAGGTACGGAATAGTCATTTGTACGGTACTGGCATGGTACATTTGCGACACAAGTATATTATTTGGCATTGAGCTGGTACAGCAAGGGAAAAGGCCACTGCAGTTCGAAACAATTACGCAGGCTCAGAACTGGAACGACACTGGCATGGTACTGGGACAAAACACTGCAGCCTGCCCCATTATTTCAATACGGCAACTGGTTCGATGTATGGTATGGGTCTGGTATGGCGGCTGATTGATACAGGTACGACGCTTGTGCTGGAGGGTACGATTTTTGCTCCGTGGTTTATTATTTTTTGGTAATGTTACTGGTTCGACTACAACCACGACACGATCTATCTCGTCACGATGATTGATCTAATGGTACGACTCTTAACTCAGTTGGGGTGAATTATGGCTATGCCCGTAGGGTCTGTGGCATGAGCTCCTGGTACTGGAACTGGTTCGGCGCCACTGTTGGCCCTGCTGTTAGATCCGTTGAGCTTGCTTGGGTTCCACTGCGTCGGTACCATCGCTGTTCAGGGCTTTTGGGCCTGATTTTGCAGGTACCTTTGGTCGGGAGAGGTCCACGGTCGGCGCTGCAGTTCACATATAGCCAGACCAGCGGAGCAAACGAGGGGGGAACAAATTTGGAGTGCGCATGGGGGAAGGGCGCTTTGTGTACCTTGCCCTCTAGCACTACGGACAGGGCTAAGATGGCCCGGTTGGTAAAGTTGAGGGTGGGTACGGCGCGATAAGGTGATGCAGCAAGGGAAGTGTACACAGCATACGCAACTTACTCAAAGCTCGATCGGAAGCTCTGATGGGGGTCAACCGGTAAGCTATAAGGGAGTATACGCGAGACCACTCAGTTTTTGAATGCGCGGCATGCAAATCTCAGTTGCGGCAGGCTCCAGTGAGGTGCGAGAATCTTCTTTATGGGTCTTGTTTGCCCAACTTATCTGGACGAAATTGTAGTCAGAACCATTCCAACTCTGGGCCTTACTTGATTCCACTAAGCTCCTACTGCTAGCGTCCCGCTGGAGGGGCAAGAGAAAGAGAGGGAGAGAGTAGGAAGGAGAGGGTGAGAAAGCCAGATGACGACTGAACGAGCCCACCAAGAGGTTTTCTAGAGAATAAACCAGCCTGAGAGTTGCACGCGGACAGATTGACCTCTTGGCCGTGCTGAAGAGAGCGACCATATAGCGACAGAGATCTTGTAAGTATAGGTGTGTGAGAGAGTGTGTTAATGTGCAACCGATTGAAAGTAGGGAACAATTGCCGAGAAGTCAAGCGAAGAAAGCGGAACTTCTCTCGCACAACTAGTCCCAAAGTCGGCTGGATGCATCCATGTGTTAACATACCATACGGGTTGAGGTAGTGAAACGACCGACATAGACAAATGAATCTAACAGCGCACGAGTCATGTTATTACTTAAGTGCTTATGATTACCGGAAGGGCGATCTTTTTCATCAAATCGTGCTAGATACAGATTGGACGGTAACAGATAAGCTTTTCTGGTCAGAACGGGAGGGAAGCAGGCCTGACACATGAGGAAATGGGAGAGGGCAGGGTTGAAAAATGAGAACGAGGGGTTGGTTAGTCTGTGATCAACCCCGCACTCGACTTGACGGAAGAGCATCCGGTTAGGAGTGTGGGTGGTGGAAACCCCTCATCGTGGGGCTCAGAACAAGGCCTCGCCAAAAAGTTGGAGGCGAGAGTGCTCTCACAACCATCAGAAATCGATGAAGCTTCCGCTAACAGGCATTGGCCATGTTCGAGTCACGAAACGGTAAAGCATCCGCTAACGCGTATTTATCGCTTCTCCTTTCCAACAACTGAGTTTCCTCACAAGCAACGACTGAGAGACTCCAGAATAGCAAAGGCTTATGAATATTCAAGGGCGTCAGTGATCATCAAACTTCAAATAAAAAAATCAGTGAGGAAACGGGACATGTCTGCTACGGGCTAGCAGAGTCGAGTGACTAATAAGGATCATAATGTAACTTCTCGCGACCTACGCCCTTTGTGCTCAATTGCACCCAGACACAGGAACCAACGAATGAACTCTCGCTTCAGTGCTTCGGTCAAAACATCCGATTCGAAGGGTTGTAGCCTTGTAATTAGTGAGAAATTGGATTTTACGAAGGGAGATTACCGATGAAACGTGGGAAGAAGACAGCGGGAAAGAGTTTGGCTATTGAAATGTTAAACAACAAGGAGCCCCTGCCGCTCTGTTCTCCAATGCATTATTGATTGACTAATCTCAATGGGTTAACCTCTAAGAGTTTATTTGTTCCATGATCGTGCTCTAAAACGTACTCGCTATGAATGTTGCGCCTTCTAGCCAGCAGTTCAAACAGCGTAGTGTGAGAACTTGACAAAACAGTATTTGGTTCAGCCTCGATGGTAACACCAGGGGTTAGCCACGAGTTTCGGTTGTACCTCTAGGGTTTTATCTAAATTCCAGACTCGGGCGAGACACTCGGCGGAAACTATGCAAGCGATCACGAGCAAGCTGATTTAGTTCATGCAGTTGCCTGCTGATTAGCTGTGAGAATAATTTTTTTGCTACGGTGAAAGGGGTATTGGAGAACTGACCGCTCTCGCTTCACGGACTATTGATGACGAGAGAATGCCTTCCTTCTCTGCCAGCCTGTGTGTGTTCCCCCTGTGAGGTTTTGAGACGCCGTTTGCAAAATTTATAAGAAATGGTTCTAAAAACTATGATCAGATTGTTGGATAAGTGGTAGTTCATAACGACCAACAATTGTGTTGTTTGTTACGAATCACACAGATAGAGCAGGGAGCGGGGAGAAGGTTATGGTAAATCGAAAATCAATAGGAAATTGTTATCTCAATTTAGGATTGACATTCGCCTGAAACTCTCACAGATATTCGGTGTGATCATATACGTGCTTCTCTCTACCAATAAAGGAAAAAAGACTATTTTCAACTTGGATGACTTAACTCTTTCACAAGAGCCTCAAAATTGTGTACGAGGCAATCTGAAATGACTCGAAGCTGGGAAGCACTTCTAACTTGGGCTCTTGGCGCTTGAGGACATAGTCTCGGGTGAGGGCTGGGAAAATTGTTGACTGAGGATCAAAATTTTTGCACGAAGTGGCTAAGACGGCCCTAAGTGAAGGCCATACACTTGCTGCTGAGTAATACTCTATGTGCCCCTTTGGGTTGAACAGAGCTTTGACAAATGCCCAATTGTTGCCGTGAAAGACAAGTAAAACCCCTCCCTCGCTTATCTTTATCTTTAACCTCAGTAACGACCTTCCAAATATGACATTCGAGCCGTGAAACTGAGAGAGAATTAAAGCGAGGATCCCTAACCTGTAACCTTGTCAAAGTGACTTTATTTTATCTCTTTACAACTTTAAATTTGATACTGGATCAAATCCCGTGTGCATTCGAGTCGGTTATTAAGCGAGGGCTCGGCGGGCAGCTTAGACCCTATCACGCCTCCGGTCGCTGAGGACCTCAGAAGCGGGCGCAGCGAGTGACAGGCGTTGTTGCCCTTCGCTTCAGCAAATAGTAGGCGACCCCTCCCCGAGTTTCCTCACAACCATGGCGCCGTTGCCGGGGAGGGGACTGCACCCTCAAGGCCTCGGCCTTCCCCAATCAAACGGCGGTGCGCAAGTTGATGACCTATGAGCAAATTAACCTGATCTCCCGATCCGCGCATTTTCGCGCGAGCCGCTTCCAGATCAAAGTTTGAACTTGCATCAAAGCGAACATTTTCAAACCTTGTTCACAAAAATCTAACGGGTAGAATTGGAGATAATCTATTTTCTTTATTTTTTTATTAATTATTCTTAAAATCTTATTTTCTGTTTTATTTTAATTACAGAAAATAGAAGTGGAATTCGGGAACGCCCGCTTGAGGAAAAGTTGTCTCATTTATGTTTTTCGACGTTTTGAGACCCTGGTCAGGAAAAACGGGCTTGTACAAGCGGCGGCCCCTTACAGAAACAAAGTAAAAACAATATAAGGGGAAATTGTAATTTTACTTGTAATTTAATTAAAATAAAAGAAACAAAAATAAAAGAATGTAATCCAATAACTTTTTACTTTAACCAAGAGGAGTCCACCTAAAACGTTTCACAGTAATCCAGGGATTCACGGTGTGCGTGCCGTTGCGCGCAAAAACCTAAACCCTAATTGGGAAAAACCCTAATTAAGAGAAATCCTAAAACAAGAGTAAATAAATAAGATTAAATTGGGAATTAAATTTTATATTAACCCCTTTAATCTTGCGAGTGGTGACAATCGAGGAGATTTGGGCTTCCTTCGCATGGGGTATACGTGCGGAAGATAAGGGAATCAATCAAACTTTTGCTAATAAAATTAATCAAAATAAATATTTAAAAACGAATTAAAATTGTTTTTTTTTTGCCTTTCATCTATTTTACTTCATTTTTTTTTCGTTCAGCAGCGAATCAAGGGACTCGTCCCGAACCCCATCCCCACGGGGGGGGGAGGGAAAGTGTTGCTGAAATTTGTAGAAATTTCTTCAAATTAATTTGTTTTTTTTATAAATAAAATTGATAAAAATTAAAATAAATATATAAAATTTTATTAAAAATCAATTATATATTTTTTATTTATTTTACTCGATTTTTCCTTCTGATAGCCTTGTTCGAGGGACTCGTCCCGAACCCCATCCCAACGGGGGAAGGCGACGTGCAGCCGAAATTTTAAAAATTTCTTTAAATAATTTTCTGCAACCATAAGTCTTAAAAGTTGGCAGACTTAAATATAATTCAACCTTTAATAAAAATAAAATAAGAAAATGAGTTATTCAAACCAATTCTGATTTTTTTCAATTAATATTTATAAAATACAAGAAAATTTGCTGAAAAAGGATGAAGAAGGTTGAGTGGGCGCATTTGTTTTTAGGCGAAGATTGTCTTCCCATTCCAAAGAACCGAAATAATTTTTTGTAATTAAATCTTATTTTTGATAATTAATTACGAATAATTTAAAAATAAATCGAAGTAAAAGACAAAAAAAAGTTGGGGCTTGCCTTGAGCTTCCTTGTGGAGTTGGGTCTACTTTCCCTAGATACTGGGGTTGAAGCAATGCTTACTCCTTGTTTATTCAGATTTTTTATTAATTAAAATTCTTAAAATTTCTTAAAAATCAAAGTGGCTTAAAAAATTAGTGATAAAGTATCTACTAATTATATTTTGAGTTTCTGACTACGGAACGAGTTCCGCTGGTCAGAAGCGTGTTCGAGGGTCAAGTAGATCGAATTACCTCGAATAGAGCACCCGCCCTGTATTCGAAAAAACTGGAGAGAAATGTGTGTAGGCTTAGTTCGAGCCCAGAGTTCGACACCCTTCCTATCTAGATTAGCTTAGTCCTTTCTTGGTGCCTTGGTAGGCAGCTTTCGTATAAGGACATTGTCCCGCACCCGATCCCAACGGGGGGGAGGGTAGATGTTGCCAAAATGTTTCCATAATATCGAGTTTTTAGACCTCTTTTCTGCCCTCTCTTACTCTCTACAGGCGTAGAAAGCGCAGGTAGACGGATGTGGCCACCTTTGGCGGTAGAGGAGTACGTGGTGGACCGATGCTGGGGGAATGATCCTCCTGAGATCGTAGAGGGAGATCTGGTCAAATTCACCCTACCCTCTCGACCCACTGACTGGCACGACGACCGGTACAAGTGAAGATCGATCCTCCTATAGCATGGCGCCTAAGTCTGGATGTACTGGGAGCTAAAGAGCAGCTAAGGACCTTACGGCCGACGTCCGGGACAGATTGCTTACGGGGAGGTTAAGGCATACCTGTATCTAAGTCCAGAAGTGGCCAAGAAGGTCGCTCTGACTCTTGTGACGTGGGGAGCCTATGGGATTATCGGCTCGGCAGACCGATACCTTCAGGAGGAGATAGAGGTTTTCCGGCTCGAGGAGGAGCGGGACGCGTTAGGATGGATCCACAGGTACCCTCCCCGTATACTTACAGGGGAGCTCCAAGAAGTCTGGGACACATTTTTCCCACACTCTAGCTGCAGATATAGGGCGACCATCCCCTCGTTTGTAGTTGACGAGGTGTTCGGCGGGATAAGAGGTTTGGTTAAGGCCTATCTCACCACGAGGGAGCTCGAGCATTTTTCGAGGGGAGATCTTGACTCCCATTACAATGATTACATCTACTACTGCCTGGTGACTGCAGGGGCCCGCTGAGGAGACGAGCGGATCCGGCTCATAAAGCTAATCCAGTCCATTGCTCCTAGCTCACCAGGAGGCTGGAAAAACGAGGGCTACGAATGGAGGCATCCGCCGCCACCCTACGTGTGGGAATTGTTGGACATTGAGCTCCGGGCCGGACATGAGTATATCACGTCGATAGACCGGCTCTTCATGGAGCATTGAGGCTCGTGGTGGGGGAGCAAGGCTCTGATAGCCCCCTATCAGTTGACGAGATACTACGGGATTATAGGCGCACCGGGGTACCGCACGATTGACGAGGTCGACCTCGATGATGAGGAGGCATGGGAGCCTGACTAGGTAGACTCCAGTGAGGAGGACGCCCAATCGGACGAGGAGGTAGATGAGGCTGGCGAGGAGTACGCCACAGATGCAGGTTTGATTTACTTTCTGAGGATACTGGTCGACCTTCGGGCCTAGATACGCGCGGTGCGTTAGGTTTACAGAGTATGAGACGGATGGAGGTAGGAGAGGCGAATCTAGAAGGGCAAGCATATCGTCTTCCTTAGACAGGTATGTTGGAGGCGTAGGTCATCCGCGAAACGAGGACCAACTAGAAAGGAGATTGATGGAAAGATATGAAACCTGAACGAGAGGACTAGGAAGGAGATACTGTCGTACGAACTCATTAAGTATGAGTATGTTCAGAAAGGCAGTATAGAACATGAGCGCCTATACGTCCTCACCTACCTCATCATCGATTTAGATGAGTACGACGTGCGGGTTTACCTGCCCAGGAGACGGACAGGAGGGTATCCATATAGGAGCAGTTGAAAGAGAGCGGCTAAGTTGGTACAAGCTGAGAAGGAACGCCTAGAGGCAGAAGGGAAGACAGTTCGCTGGAGCGCAGATATTGAAGTATTTGACGAGATTCCAGTTCCCCCGATCATAGGGAGGAACTTGTCTAGGTCAAAGTGGCGTGAGATTGTGGAGTTGATAATCAGAGTGAGAGCTGCGAGGACCGATCTGTGAAACAAATGGGCAGATGAGGAGTGATTCAAGCGTGTGGTGGGCGTATCTATTACAACGAAACGTTGATTCTTACAAGGCAAAGAGGCTCGTCAAGCCTAGAAAGAGAGCTCTAGGGTTTGATATCCCTCTCGCGTACGCTTAGATGAGAGTGTGAGGACACCAGATAGATACGCAGATACGTGGCTGGCGGAAAGCATGTTCCCGTTGACATTGATCCTAGAGAGTAGGGGAACGAGCAACATGTTATCCATTAAAATATGACATTATATTGTATCCTCTTTCTAATGAATTCATTTTTGGCTACAGCCTAAGAAACGTAGGCACGCCCATCCACTTGCCCTAAATGCGGAAATGCGTTGAGATCCATACTTGTTGAACTTTGTAAATAAGATGAGCAAGGTGTCGTGATTGAACTTTGTACATGCAGATCCATCCTCTCTCCTGAGACATATGTTTGGATGTTCGATGAGATTCGGACTTGTTTAGAAGACTTAATGTAACGATAGGCACGCCCATTTTGGACCCTGTGCGGAACTATGCTGAGATCCGTACTTGTTAAACGTAAAGTTTATAAATGTGATGAGCAAGGTGTCATGATTCAATCCTTATTGGATAATATATTTCTTTACTAGGTTATCTCTAAGTTGTGCAATCATAACCATCATCTCGCCCGAGACGATTGTTTGGATGTTGATGAGATCCGGACTTTTTTAGAATACTTAGTGTAATGATAGGCACGCCCATCACCTCGCTCGATATGAGGAAGTGTGCCGAGGACCATACTTGTTTACAATTGTGATGAGCAAGGTGTATTGTAACAACCAATTAATTTTGACATACAAGTTCGTTTTGTGCGACAACACCTGTCATATTACACAAGAACTTTAAATTTTACTTATTTTCGATCGAAATCCGCACTTTAAATGGTCATGCACAAAATGTTTGGGTACGAAAACAAAGTTGTTGGTTACATGTAATGCAGGTGCTCACAAGGCATGTGATTCTATGTACATGCAAGAGACATGATGCTAGTGAGCTTTACATAATGAACCGCACACTCACATACTCGCTGAGATTTGTCATGCATCCACAAAATGATGTCAATGGTCGTCTAATAAGTGGGATATCTTTACAAGAGGACCTGAAAGGTGGTTGATCACCACGTTGCAACCTACGTAGCACCGTGTTCGCGTTCGGAGGCAAACGCGAACATGTTCGCCCGAACGCGAACAAGAGTCCAAAACCCTCCGAACGCGAAAATAAAAATTATTTAAAAACAAAAAAGGTTCTCAGAAAAACCTGAAACAAATATATGTTATGTAAAATAACAATACAAGAAACTTTTGCCTTGCAGTCATGTTCAAATTCGTAGCCAATCATGAGTTAAAAATAAAAAACCGAATATATATATATTTTTAACGAAAAAAAAAAATGTTCGCAAGCTGTTTCTGCTCGCGCGGACATGAAGGGGCGCGAACACGTTCGCCATGCTACGCAGGTTGCAACAGTGTCGCAAACATCAACATGAACACACCGCAACTAGCTTCATCCACTTGTCTTGGAGCTCCTTCCACCACAACATTTCCTACTATCGATTTCCAACTCCTACCCGACCGCCTATTTAACGTTTGACGTTCCAAATATTGTACAATCAACTTGAAAGCACTATTGTAAAAAGCCGAATTAGCTACAACGTGAGCAAACGAATCGAAAATTTCGAGAACATTATCTCTCAAGTTGACGGGAAGGAGGATCTAGTGATCATTATCTTTGTGGACAGGAACAGAGATAATATCGTATTGAAGCAGATTTATGTTTTTAGCCCAACTTTCCACCCCACCGTGTCCTTGAAGTTGCAATTTACTGAAGAAGAACGAATTAAAGTTGAAGACTTGAAGGCCTGACCGGATGTCACGTGACGCACATGCGGTCGACTCCAAACAGCGATTTCGTCAAAACGGACATTTTTTATTTTTTTTACGAAATTGAAAATCCAAACTGTAGCCAAAATTTCATCAAATTTTGGCTGCAGTTTGGATTTTCAATTTCGTAAAAAAAATAAAAAATGTCCGTTTTATGAAATAGTTGTTCCAATAGCGCAATATAGAAATTGACCACCTCATCATTCACCCTGCCGTTGATATACAAAAGGGTGAGGAGATCTTTTGCTGCAGTTCGCAATTGATCATCGGTCAGGATAGAGAGAACGATGTGAGGTGGCACCAAGCCTCGTTTAATGCCGTCCAAAACCCGCGAGCTTCGAGGCGCAGTCACTGCAACGAATCTTTCCCCTCATGTTCCACGTATGGTGACTCAGGCTGCACAACATTGAGCAAAGGACACGTGGGGTAGTGAGAAACAGAGTTCTAAGCATTGTCCCCCATTGCACGATGGGTTGCTAGGTATTTCTCATACATGGCCTGACCCCTACTGACAGATCGTGGATATGTCCCTTTCTCTAGGACCAGAACGAAAAGACATTCGTCAATGGCAATGACATGCTCCTTCCTTCCGATCTCCACATCAACCTCTGATGCCTTCAACATATCCTTATGTTTTGTCGTCAACCCAGGGAATTTCTGCAATATGTATTCCAGATACTTCGAGGACCTCCGTGTTCGAGATGACCCCACCCCTGTACAACAGAAAAAGGACAGAACGGAAAATGAATACACGTTTCCCAACATGAATCCACGAAAGTGACAATGTGACAACCACATAATCGTAAAGACGCAAGACCTCTCCAATTATAGAACCCTGATTTTGTATGGCCATGAGCACCGAGGTGCGTGTGTGCGGCAGGAAAACAAAACGACTAGCACATTCGAGCTTGATACCCCCGCTCTTCACAAAGGAAAACCAGCACAAGTCACAGAAGCGGAAGACCAACATTCCCGAAGTTCGGATTTCGGCGGAATTTTTCCCACAGAGACTAACCACATTACGCATCGACATAGGAAGTGCGGATCCGAAGTGACTTAAACCACTACTCTTTTCGAGAAGAAAAAAACGTTATTCTATTTAGTTGGCCAGGTTTTTAGCCGGGCAGACTATTGTGAGGGAATGCTTCAATAAAAACAAACTTCGTAGAAGGATAGATCCTTCCTTTGATGGAGTGTTATGTTTTCGTTGAAGTCTTCCCTGCCTGCGACCACCAACCTGGCTGACTCACAGAAAGGCCGATGAGATGTAGTTGGAAGGACTGGTGGCTGTAGTATGTCGGCATCCGGAACTTTCCGTATCGACAGATAGTGTGGACAATCCTCGTGTGTATGGCGCGGATTGTAGTCCGCCGACATCCGGACTACGAAGGAAGCCGCACTCTCATTTTCGGAAGCCTGGGCGTGCAGACACTGTGGCGTTCTTCACAGCTTACCAATCGATTTTTCTCTCTGCTCCTTCGTCGGTGAAGTTGGCGTGGGTAAAGCGAGCACGTCGAGAGCTTGAGTGTCGACCCTAGATGTTTTTGGGGACGTGACATGTTGCAGTTCCCTTACCTCACCTTCCCCTCCGCCAGCGAGGGTAGCCGGCAACACTGGAGAGTTCGGCGACGAGAAAGCGACAGCAGTTGCCACAAAAGGTTTGACGTTGCTAGTGTCATCGACGTCAGGCATTGTGGATGGATGCGCGGACACGTGCTGGTCGCCGAGGATACCGTCGATAACTTCTTCGAAACTTATACGGCGACTTGCTTTAGATGGGCTCATAGCAACGGAAACCTCGTCGAACCGGTGTTGCAGATCGACGGTAGACGTGAGTGGTTGGGCCTCATAGTCTTCAAGCTCTGCAGAAAGGCTGCTAACCACCTGTGTTTCCATCTCCATTGTCGTGGCATCGTCGTCGACATCATCCTCGTGATGCTCTTCGTACAGTTGTTCGAACTCGTCAGACGACTCTACAGATCCGGCATCGTCCTCACTGTCCTCCCCTTCGTCGTGTCCAGTACCCACGTCCCCTTCGGCACCCTCTCTTCCTTCAAGCAATTCAATCAGCTCAATTTCTCCCCCTTCCTCTCCTTCCTCCTCTTCTTCCCCTTCCTTTCCTTCCTCCATTTCCTCCTCTCCTTCCCTTCCATGCAATTTAGCCCCTTCTTCGGAACCCGTGTTGAATCCCAACGGCCGCCCTTTTGTCTCCGTGCATGCTGCCCCTGCCGACGGCACGACAATCCCTAGTCGACCCCCCCTGCCTGAAGAAGTTCGGATCTCGGCAGACTTCGTCTTCTCTGTGTCGTCGAACCGTGCAATTGTAGCCTCTTGCTTTAATCCCAGTGGTCGCCGGTCCCGCTCAAGCGACGCATTCCCGTCCCTCACCGCACCACTGCCAATTGTGGGATCCTGGCTTGGCTCCCCCACCCCTGACCAGCTCTGCACGGCGGACCGCCGTGGCGGCACCTCAACTGACGTAATTCGGACCCTGGCGGACGTTAACGTTCCACCCGAGCGGCTACTGAGAGCAACCAAGGCTACCATCGTCTCCCTCGCTGAGCCGACGAATGAAGTCAAGAGGTCGGCGGACTGTTTCGCATGCTCCGGCCCGGGGCCAGTAGACAGATGCCGATCAACAGCAAAACCCGCCACACCACCGCTGCCTCCCGGTGTTGTGGTGCCACGGTAAGACCCGCCCTCCTCACTAGGTGGGACTCCTTTGCCACCCCCCGCACTGCCACCCCTGTCCCCTCCATCGCCTGGTGCCCCCCCCCCCCGAAGTCCCGTGCCTCCCCCTGGGAGGGGCCACTTTCCAGTCCACCATGCCCTTTGATAAGCTCGTGTTGAGCTTGTAGTAGTCCTCTGTTAGTTCCTACCAACACTTGTCCTAAAGCTCGTTGAATAGTCGCCCGACTGTGGAAACGACGGACAAGTCATCGGGTGCAAACGTGTCATTTTCGGCCCTCACTTTTTGGAGGACCGAAATCCTCTCAAGGTGGAGGAAAGTGGACTTCGGCTCGCGAGGGATTAACACCCATCCTGCACCCTGGACTGCGACGACCATGATCCACTCGCCCTTTTGTATCGCGGGCTGGATGACTCCTGGATGGCAAATCATGTCATGGCCCCAGTCCAC
>BFEA01000559.1:641230-657680 GCA_003427395.1 Chara braunii | reverse complement strand
TGGTTTGAGTGTTCGGGAACGTAGGTACACGTGTCCGAAGCCCAACGCGTGAATTCCGTTTTTCGGAATTCGACGCGACACCCCCGTTATTGCGTTTAACGAGATTTAACGGGGGTCGGGGGCCCGTTAAACGGATGAACGCGCGTTCAATTTTTCGCGTTCTCCGTTAAAAAGATACATAGGGCAGGACGGTGCAAAGAGGATGGAGAAGAAAGCAAAGGCGACAAGGTAGCGAAGGAAATGGGATGAATCTGGATGCAAAATCGCGCCAGGTGCATTCCAATTTAAGTGAGAAAAGAGCGAGGAAGAAGTGAGGGTGGTAAGAGTCAATCTCATCCGTTTATGGATAAAAACGGGCGGGGGAAGAGCTGAAACGGGGGTTCTCAACCATCGCGAGCGGGATTGTGAAGTCAGATGGGTGAGAAAGTTAGCAGAGTGAGAGTAGTAGAGAAAGATTAGTGCGCGAAGATGTCGAGATGGAGAAGAGAGAGGATGGTGGAATAGGAAAAGAGGTAAGTCACTCGATCCTCATCAGAATCAAGCGAGTGCAGATACGAAACGGGGGGTTTGAGGTAATGCTAGTGCAACAGTGGTGTTAGTTTTTGTTCTAAGTCATTAGTTGGCTAGGATGAGTGATAAGAGCTGCGAGCTGGGAGACATGACCTCGAAATTTCGGATGTATCTTTCCGTGTCCTAGGGAAAGATTCGTTCTCATTTTGCATATTTCGAGGCCGGCGGAGCAAGGCATATAGTCGTGGATTGGTGGTTGTGGTCCTGTTGAGGCTAAACGCTTGTTATACTATAGACATTGGGCGCATTTTCTCCTCGGGATAATCATGTTGTTTGAAGTATCATGATGCCAGTCGTAGTCAGGTTTAAGCGTTGCCGCCCATTGAGGTCCCGGCTGCGCGAGTCAACCTGCCCATCAAGATCTGAACGTTGCTCATAATCCAGGCCCAGTTCAACGTCAAAATGGTACTGAAAATAATTGAGTTGTTGTTCTCCTTGCCAGTCACAGTCCCGGTGTTGTCTGTGGTATTCCGCATAGTCGTGTTTTCGCATTTTTTGGGGGTGTGGTTGTAGCCACGCGTTTCGGCTTGCCACCATGATTATCTTCGCTATAGCTGATTCGCTCCGGATCCCGGCACTGAGCAGTAATGGGAATAAGGGGTGCGTGCGTCTGACCACGTTCTATTAGAAGGTTCATTCCTACTTGGTACAATGAATAAGTGGCAGAGCGTGGGCAGGCACAATTGCTGAGCACACAGTTGCACACGTAGAAAGGGGGACGTCGAGAGAAATGGTGAAACGGAGAAGCGGGGATCGAGAGGCAAGATTGGGGCGTTATCTGTTGATGGATTCGGAAGGAGCAACGGTGAGCGAACTGCAAGATTGCATAATATACCTGTTGGCTAGGGTGCTACTCATCCCTGCCAAGCAGAGTAGCGAGGAGACAACCGAGGGTTGTGAGGCCTTAAGTTACCTATTGACCGATATGGTATCTGTTCCACTAGTTAGAGCAACGGGAGTACAACTACGTGATAGATACGTGTCGAAACTTGGTTTTATCAAATTTTGGAGTAGTGAGCTCGACTACGCCAGTGAATTATGTGGTTAAGAAAGTAGTCAAATAGAGCACAAGGGTGTACAGTATTCGGACGTGGCTCTTTAAGGCTACATAGCAGGAGTCCGATCAGAGGTAAGAGCACAAAGACTAGGAGGAAGTGATCAAGCTTGAATAAGGGGGTCTTTGCTGCGATTCAGAGGGTCATTAGGAAGGTCAACAACTGGCAGGTTAACCTCCGTTTGCCAAGCTGTTATGCATTTTAGTTTCCATTGCGGGGCCCTCTGGCGTATCGAGATTTCAAGGCCCTTTCTTGGGAATTAAGTTTGTCCCCTTCTTGTATCTTGAGAGTCAGAAACCCCTCTTTACATCCTTCTTAATCTAAGTCTAATCCTGGCTACGAGAGGAAGGCGGCAGGCGGGATTGCAACCCGTAGGACCACAGCAAGACTCTGTAGGGAGTCGGCCCACCGATTGCAGGAGTTCTATCAAAAATCGCGAGGAGTTCTGGAGGCAGGGAACAAATAGGTAATCATTGTTTCTCCTTTATAGATCCAGTTATAACCCCTATCTATACTTCTTGCTATACTTTGAATGAGTATATTGTCTACATCCCTACTTTGACTCTCAATTTGACTTTCAGAACAAACCAGGGTCATGTAATGAAATGTTTGTGCAAATTCAGTTTTTTGTTTTATTGCCTGACTGAAAGTAAATTGAAAAATGGGACCGCAACTGGGGGAAAGGTGGGAGAAAGGATGTATTGAATTTGTTTGACTCAGTCAACCAAAGTCTGGGAGAGTCTCCATAAGATTGGAGGGCCCAGTGCGATGTTTTTTCTTGATTTCTTGAAGGACCAGACAGGTTCCCATACGATTGGGTGGTTTTGTTGCTTTGACTTGCGAGGGCTGTTTGTGCCTGATTTCCAAGGACCACACATTTTTCCATAAGATTGGATGGCTTGTTTGCCTTGTTTCTTTGGGGTTTTCCTATATTTTGTTAGTTTCTGAAAGAGGGTTGGGCGTGTTCCATAAGATTGAATGACCTTGGTTCTCTCTTATTTATGTTGAGAAGGAATTTAGGCAAAGGACTGGACAGGTTCCCATAAGATTGGGTGGTCTGGTGAGAAGCCACGCACATGTTGAAACTAAAAGGTCAAATTTGTTTTTATTTTAAACTACTTTATTTACGAACATGCTACTAAGACATTTTTCCATAAGATTGGATGGTCTGACTATACCATTCCATCTAACTGAAGAAGATATGAATTAAGAATAAAATTGTGGTAAGGAGAGACAGGTTGAACCTTGATCTAAGATGACCGGTTCAGTCATATGTTATCTTAAAAGACAAAGTGCAGACAATTATATATAACTTTGATACTTAAATGGTCCAAGGCGACTAGGCTAGCTGACCTAGTCATGTGCCCAAATAAGAGAAAAGTTGTAGTGTCATGTGTTTGTGTATATTATGTGGTTGAGCTAGACAAGTTCTCATAAGATTGGTGGTCTAACTCTAAGCCTTAAGTAAGTTGGGTATAAGGGACAAATCAGTGAGAGACTACGAACTATCGTTTGACCAGGTTGACTTCGGGTTAGTGAGAGTACTTACCTTGGTGGTTTAGCCTTGCATGTGACTCAGTGAGATTACTATTTGGTCTGATTTTCAATTGATAGGTAGTTGCTTTAGATGCTCGCCACGTGCTACATCCATATGAGATAGTTTCAAATCATGCATTTTTTTAGCTAAGTTTATTTTTACTAAGGTCGATTTCTACATTTTCTGGGATTAGTTATTATACTTGGCCTTGTATAAATCTTGGTAAGTTACTTTCTCTACGGGAACCGCTGCCAAAATTTCTACAAAACCAAGGAGTTAGTCAGATTTTATCTTTTCAAGGTTCATTTTGTCTAATTTTTTTGCTTACTAAAAATTTGAAAAGCCTAATTTTTTTAAGGGAATGCTGCCTAAGTTCTTGCAACTTCAGGGAGTTAGACAAAATTGAACCTTGACAAGTCAAAGTCACTTTAGATTCTGAACTTAGCTTTGTACAAATCTTGAATTAACATTTTTCCAAAGAGAGTTCTGCCGAAAGTTTCACAAATTTAAGGACTAAGTTAAATCTGTCTTAGTTGAACTCAGGTCTTGCTTCTAAGTTCATATCTGACTTAGTAAAATTCTGAAAAGGCTTATTTTCTAAAGAGAGTGCTGCCAAAATTTTTACTAAACAAGGGAGTTAAACAAAATTTGACTTTCCAGAATTAAAGATATTTTCATATTTAAGTTATTATAAATTCTGGAAAAACATTTTTCCTACGAGAAGCGCAGCCAAAATTTTCTTAGTTTAAAGGAGATTGGTTGTATTTTAACCAATGACGATCTTGAGGATTCACTCTGTACAGAGGAACTGTACAGAGGAAATGTAACCAGAATCTACCTCTTCGTTAGGTACCTGCTTAGGGACAGATTTATACTTGCTTAATTAAAAACAATGTTTGAGTGAGATCATGATATGAAGATTATTTTTCATGGGCTTAAAGGTTTAGCTTGGGGATTGACCTGTCTTGTGTTACATGTCCTCTTGATTATTTGATTCAGAACCTGGAATAGGTTCAACTTAATCCCACGAGAAGCACCCTCTGTTATCACTGATAACAGGTCGATTGTTGATTCGTCGGTCTACAATTCAACTCAAATTCACCCTCGATACTCAACCTAAAAGGCTTTCACCCTGGTGGTTTTTATTGTTTTATTAAGGTTTTCACCCGGACTTTTATTGAATGGTCATTTAACGAAGGTACTAAGTATTTAATTATGGAAGGTTGGATAAAGGTTGGGGTTTGCATGACTAAAGCGAGGGCTATAAGTATAGGGAATGGTTGAAGTTGACGTCGTGTAATGTGTGAACTTTTGGTTGACTCTTTGATGTGAATCCAAATATGTTATGGGGTTCAAATTTTGGATTTGACTGCCTGCGATCACATACATATACATGGCTGTGAGGAGTCCCACTGTGATTGTGAGAAGTGCTCGTCATATACATATGCCCCGCTATATATATACACATATACCTATGTTTGGGTGTTCGCGTGACCTAAGGTGCCCACGCTTAAGGGTTAAGTTGAGGTCAAGGTTGAGAAAGAAAGTGAAATTATCTCCCTTTACTGATTTTTTATTTTCTAAAGTTTTCTTAGTCGGATGTTTGTCCTGGGCCTTGTCCAGGACATCCCAGGTCCTAGACTCTGCATAAAAGGGATCACCCCCCACGAAGAACCTATTTGCCCTGCCCACCAGGACACTCAGCCTAAAGGTCGGAGTTGTCGCGGAGGCCGCACGACTGTTCCTTCAACCGTGCAATATCGTGAAGGGGTAGACCCTCATGATACTTCGAGTTTGACACTTGAGTGTCACAAGCAGTACTCAAACCCACGAGGGACCGCTTGATTAACGACACTACATAGTACGTCATCATTGCGACTGCTTGCATATTCATACATTGCTAGTCGATATGATAAAGCCCTGCGGCCTCGCGATTTTATACTAAGTCTCGCGCGCGTCGCCTATCCGATTTCCTCATCGGAAAGTTATGGGATGGCTACTAAGGGACTAGGAGTGGTCGCATTGTTTGTTCTGTGTCGTTTGTGTGTGTGTGTGTGTGTGTTTTAATTTTTATGTCTCTAGAGTGGTGTGCGCGTGGTGCGTGGGAAGCATCCTAGTCGATCGCCGACGAGTCGCGCTTGGGACCTCAGCCGCCCAAGGTGTCGGTGTCGAGCGCATCGGCCCCTGCGTGAGCGAGAGCCCTCCCGGCCGTGTCACGCAGAAGAAACTTAGGCTTTCAACCTTTTAGAAACAACTCGGGGACGACACAGTAACCCGCGTCGACCCTTCGCCACTCCGGCCGAGTGCGCCAGTTTTTATAATACAATTGCAGAGGTAGGTCGGCCGAGGGCGTTTGCTAATTTGTTGTAGCATAGGTACGCATGGTTAAACGCCAAAGTGGACCCGAGCGTCGTCCGTCCCTGGGGCGCTGATCTGCCAGGAATCGGATCTACGTCGGTCGACTAGGGCATGATATTTTAAGCGTAAGGAAAACTTCGTGCGATCCTAGTTCATTCATTCAAAGACAATTAAAAGTTAATCAAACAAAACTTTTTCAAAAGAAAACTCAAGTCAACGCAAGTTGACTTATCTTCTGAAATCATCCTATATACAATACAATCATGCATACGACAAAGGTTGACTTCAACCAATACTTATCAATAAAAGATCAAAGCATGAACAATACACTAGGCGACGCTCAAATGACGCGTGACTAAAATATCTCCACTCTGCCTACCAGACGGCTCGACTGTCATAACTTTTTTCGACTTGATGACATGCGTTGTCAAATTTTTCATACCACACTAACTGCTAGCAAGGAATATGGGTGTCCCAACTCTGAAGTAAAATAAGGATGTCATTGCTTTCATGATGACGTCACTACCTTTCTAACTTTGGTGTGAATGTCATCTGCAAGTAATCCGGTTACCACTATGCAAGTCAGTACTCGACTTGAACAACCGAACATTGGATGCTCATTAAAGACGAGGATCCACTTTCAAATTTTATTGGTTGCTTTGTCCTCCTGGCCCTCGTTGACCCTACTAAAGAGGGTTGTTTTCGGACTCTAATTCTCCCAACCTTGCTTGCCATATCAATCCTATTGGTCCTCGTTTCTTGTGGCAAGGCCAACCACGACGAGAGTGCCTAGCCGTGCTATGTTTCAACTAGTAGCCATGAACCGAGCTTCTTGTGGCTCAGTTCTCCATGCACAAGTGACCCCTAAGACGACCACTATGCTATTGCAGCTCCCCTTAACGCGAGGCGATGAGAACTTTAGGCTCTTCCGTGAGTAGGCGCATGTTCTTTCCCTAGGAGGCGGTCTGGGAAACCCCTCGTCCTCGTCCGAGCGAGCCTCAGATCTCATAAGTCGGGCTGGCACCACCACAACAGCATGGTATCCCCCCGCATAAGCGGTCCACTCCGAGTTGATAGCAGGGTCGGTCCCTAGGGCAGTGAACCCCCGCCTCGGATGCCTCTTAGGAAAAGGAAAGACGTCTACTATGGCAGGCAGAATGATCCCTCGCCACGTGACGTCAAGGGTAACTTAGACAAGAAAGGAGGTCACAGAAGAGAAAATAATTCAGACAGGCGGGTATAGACAAARAGGGKCGTTCAGGAAAAAACGGGTGTCCTCAGGAAAAACCTATGTCCAATTAATTTCTTCTTCTTCGTGTGATCGCTCCGTTTCTCGTCGTCTACTGTCTTCCCATCCCTGCAACATACATACAGGTGAGCAACGGAAAGCAAACACCATTCTCTCATTGCCATTGTCATGGTCAGATTCCCTTTTTTTTTTCAGGCGTCCTTCCACCTACCTGCACACGAGATAAAACAACAAGTTCAAAAGAAAGCAATGCAAGTTCAAACTCACGTCAGACTTCCCATTCACACACTCAAACGCACATTCCCTCTACCTTTTCAGTGAGCATTCAAAGAACAGGTCAAACAAGTGTGGGTTCACACAGGTGTGAAAAGGTCTGAGTCAAACTGACTGGCTGACCTTGAGTGAAGTTAAAGAGACGGCCCACTCACGAAGACCCCGTAAACGGCACTCCAGAAGAGACAATTGTCACGAGGAGTCGCCCGCAAAGCGATTCACCCCACTCCCTAGTATGCTCGCCTGCCGAGACACCCTCTCAACACACAATCACCTCCTAGTAATCTAACGACGTTTCAATGTCGCCGTTACACGCCTCCAATGTCACTACGTCACAGCAGTGCCACACTTACACTGCTTCAAACCGCGCTACCATTTCAGCGGCACCTCCCCTGCGCCAATGTCCAGCCCCCACTCTCAGTAGTCAATGCAAAATACCGCCGCCACTGCCGTAAACCCCCCAGCAGCGCTTCCGCACCACCGCAAAAAAAAATCAACGCTGTCACCGCAAACTTTTGGCAGCGCTTTCGCACCACCGCCAAGAAAACCAGCGCCGTCACCGCAGAAATCCAGCAGCGCTTCCGCGTCGTTGCCAAAATCTCAGTGCCATCGCTGCAAAAAATCGTCACCACTTCCACGTCACCGGCCAAAAGCGCCGCCATTATCGTATCGAGCGAACAGCATCACCCCAAAGTCACTCTAAAATGGTTGCCGACACTGCGCAAAAAGGGCAGAGTCTCCACTGCACCAGTTGCCGATGACCTACCGATGCCGTGCAAAACGGGCAGAGTCCCCCCTGCACCGCTTGCCGAGGACCTGCTCCCCCTGTGCAAAGTGGGCAGAGTCTCCCCTGCACCGCGCAACCCAGTGGCTATGGCACCCTCTCCTGTCCTCTCTTACTTCAGACCTTCACTCTACTCCTCTTACTTACTGCTTCGCAGCACTCTGTGTAAGCTACCCACTGACGGTCCGCTCGCCCCCGAACCAGGTCATCCAGCTCGAGAGTGGCACAATATGTCTCGGCAACGTGGCCAACGGGGAAATGAGGCAAAATTATAAATTAACGTAGAGGGAGCGAGGGAAGTTGCAAGCGGGGGAAGCTGCAACATCAACATCTTCTTCCCTCGCTCCCTCCACGTTAATTTTTAATTTTGGTTACCCCTAAGACAGACAGGCCCTACAGGCCTATGCTGATAGATGGTCCTATAGCCTGTAGTCGGGTAAGGTAGAGGCCGAGAGGCCGGAACTGAATCGGTACCGGTCCGTTAGTCAGTCCGGTCTAGGTCGAGTCTAGGCTAGTTTTAGCCTGCTACGCGTGAACCGGAAATGGTGACGGCTCAGCGTGGAAGGAGACAGGCATAGCCAGACCTTCGGAGCGCCGACCATAGCTGGGACCTGCGCTGTACTCTACTAGCACGTAGGGGCTGTAAGAGGTCTGGGTTATCGAGGTCTGTTGGAGGCGAGAGAAGTTGATGCCCTGCTAGACTCGTCTCTGGAGTGGGGTCCCAGGGTTGTGGCGCTGCAGCCATAGCTACAGCTTCTTCCTCACAGATCATCTTGTCAGGATTTGGTGGCGTTGCTGCAGACTTCCACCCGGGAAGTCTTCCGACACTGACGCATGTCTTCTTCTTCATCCTCTGAGTAGCACTTGGCCTCAGAGGCCTGTTTCAGGGTGGCGCTTCCCTTTGGAGGTTGTATCTGGGTGACGCTTGATGTTTCAGGGGCTTAGGGGTGTCACGGGGTGGTTCCTCGAGGTTGGGGAGTGAAGCACTGCTCATTTCTAAGCAGCGCACTATAGTACTGAGGTTATCCTGACAATTCGAGACTCTAAGTTTAATAAATAGTGTAATATTGGGTTTGGACTATCATCGTTTCATTGTTTCTTGGATGCGATCTTACTCGACTTTTCTTTATGACTGGTTGTGAGGATTGAGTGGAGTTAATTGCACTTTCAATATACCCTACCATATCAAATGGTCAAGTCTTTCGTTGTGTTTATCTCTCCCTGTGCAGTGTGATACTCCTATCCTCTCCCCTTCCTTCTGTGTATGTATGAGCATACCTGAAAGTCTATGTGTGCGAGTGTTGGTCTCAAACAACAAACAACCAGAATCATAACTCATAGATAGCAACCCCTCGTTTCCCTCTCCTTCTCCGGGGCTCCCCTCGCCTCCACGTCAGCAGGCAATGTCCAAGAAACGAGTCTAACAAGGTCTGATTACATCAGAGTGCCACGTGGCACAGTTCTCCCATGAAGACGTTACAACAACGCGCAATATCGATAGCAGCAACATGTAAGCATCCTCTCGCTCTCACTCTCTCTCAATCAATCCACAAATCCCGATCTCCCTCCTGGTCGCATCCTAATCAACAACGAAGACAATGTGGCATGCGCCAGATCAACAATATAGACAACGCGGCATGTGCCACGTCAATAAGCCAGAAGAGAGCTGACGCTAGAGCAGGGAAGCACCAACACAGGTGCAGAAGTTCGAAGTTCCGAATTCATTGGTCAATCAGCAAGCTCGCCATAGTTTGATCGAAGAGGAACCTCAGAGACTACAAGCGAAGCAACTTTTGTCGCCTCTTAGAGTTGCGCAAATGGCATGGCAAGCACAGTAGCATAAACTGACAAATCGATACGAAAAAGACATTGCATATTCTTCAGCGTCGTCGTCGCACAGCCAACGTCAAGCCAGCCTCTACCCAGCATCAAGCCAACAAGGCAAGACTGGATGTTGACACCCAGAGGCAGAGTCAATAAGTAGTATTGACAAGGTTGACATGCCTCTGCCCCCTCACCCACGGAGGCTCAGTGACTCACAGCCGACGGCCTGGATCTCGTACAGTTGCAGAGTTCCACTTGGACCGAATGTTGTCTGGATACCTGCGTACAAATAAGTGTGTGTTTGATCGACGACCTAGGCTCAGAAGTGGTTATCGGGTAGCTGAAAATTCAGGAATGAAATTCTGGAGTGAGAGTTTTGAGCAGTCTGAAAATCCTGAATGGTTTTGAACTGGTGAAAGGTCCGAAGACCCTGAAACCCAGCTGTTTAGGCAGCCTGCATCCTGAAGTGGTGAAGGGTGTCCTGAAGTGGTCAAGTAAAAGTTTTGGGCAATCTGAAAATCTTGAATGGTCCTGAAGTGGTGAAAGGTCCGAAGACCGTGAAAACCACCCTTCACTACTTGAGGATGCAGCCTGCCTAAACAGCTGGTTTTCAGGGTGTTCGGAGCTTTCACCACTTCAGGACCATTCAAGATTTTCATACCTGAATGGTCCTGAAGTGGTGAAAGGTCCGAAGACCCTGAAAACCACATGTTTAGGCAGGCTGCATCCTGAAATGGTGAAGGGTGTCCTGAAGTGGTGATGAAAAATACGACTCATGTTAACCTTCTCTCCCTAGGCTGGGTCCATGCCGACTTTGACTTGGGGGCCTCGTAAAGTTGACTTTCGGCCACCTGTTAGGTGCAGGGCCGCTGAGCCACGTCTTAGGGCTCTGGTTTCTCACCGCAATCGGGCACAGGGCCTAAAGACCTTCTCCTTTGGTCTGCGGGGGGGGGGCTTAGACAACAACGAGGCATATTGGAGCGGGTTATTGCACAAAGTCAAAAAGCAGGTCTTTGCCCGAAATACCAAAGCAAGGCAATGACCCGAGTCCCCAAGTTCAGAGCTCAGAGACATCTCTCTCTCTCTCTCTCTTGTATCCAAACGGAAGTGTAGACCAAGCAATGGAGGACGTAGAAGGCTCGAAGGAGAGAAGAAAAGAAAGAAGAAGAAGGTACTGGAGTGCTTAAGACGGAGCTAGCGCTATGGCTCCCCAGGTGAGTCATCAGGTAAGTCCCAATGTTCTGCCTATGCATCTCTCCTGCTGCAGTCACCACTCTAGCCTCCACCCTCGGTACCTCCAACCTACCGCTACTGCGAAGCATAACGCTGAGTACTAACTCATGCTAACCTACCAAGTGAGAGGCGGACCAGTCTATAAATACTACTGGTCTGGCCTCTCCTAGGTCCTACTGGCCTAAACGCGAGAATCATTTTGGCCTTAACTGACACCCGCCCCACTTTCGGCCACAAAACTAATGTGCCAGACCAAAAATAGGTCCCCACCCCTTCCTAGCTACCTGACGGGTCCTACTGGGCCCGTGTGGGATCTACATATTCCACAACCCCTCACAAACATGAAGGCCTCAATTGCTAGGCCCTATTAAGTTAGCGGTCAGTAGGAAGATCTCCTGCCTCCGTTTATAAATTTTAAGTCAGAGAGAGGGGGCCACAAAACTAATGTGCCACGACCAAAGATAAGTCCCCACCCCTTAATAGCTACCTGACGGGTCCTACTGGGCCCGTGTGGGATCTACATATTCCACACCCCCTCGCCTCTGACTTGGTAGGTTAGCGTGAGTTAGTACTCAGCGTTATGCTTCACATTAGCGGTAGGTTGGAGGTACCAAGGGTGGAGGCTAGAGTGGAAACTGCAGCAGGAGAGATGCATAGGCCAGACATTGGGACTTACCTGATGACTCACCTGGGGCGCCATAGCTCCAGCTCCGTCTTCAGCACTCTAGTACCTTCTTCTTCTTCCTTTACTTCTCTCCTTTGGGCCTTCTGCGTCCTCCACTGCTTGGTCTACACTCCTGTTTGGATACAAGAGAGAGAGAGAGAGAGAGAGAGAGAGAGAGAGAGAGAGATGTCTCTCCATGGAAGTTCCAAATTCATTGGTCAATCAGCAGGAGTCTTAGAGACTACAAGCGAAGCAACTTTTCCCACCTCTTAGTGCTGCGCAAATGGCATGGCAAGCGCTGTAGCGTAAGCAGGACAGTTGAAGATATCATCCATACCATGGAGAACTGCCATCTTTTCGGCACTTGGTGGCTTTTCTTGTTTCCCCTACAGTAGTTGTAAGCACATTCTGAGTGTTGCTACCCATTCGTTGTTGTTTCAAGACACTATTTTAATATCACCTATAATAAGTCAGAGATAGGGGGTTAACACCAACCTTTATGCCCTGGGACCCCAGCAGAGAATAGACACGCTGCTCCACCTCGTTGGTGCTGGCATCCTTCCGTGCATGGCCCCGGTCGTAAGCCAAGGAACAATGGCACTGCCGATTCTTGTAGTCTGTGACAAGCCACCTGTCGCAGACATGGTGCATGCAAGGTTAAAAGGGAACATGGATTGTTCTGTGAATATGGAGCGAAATTCCATGGAAGTTCCAAATTCATTGGTCAATCAGCAGGAGGCTCAGAGACTACAAGCGAAGCAACTTTTCCCACCTCTTAGTGCTGCACAAATGGCATGACATGGCAAGCGCCGTAGCGTAAGCTGGCAGGACAGTTGAAGATGTCATCCATACCATGGAGAACTGCCATTTTTTCGATATTTGGTGGCTTTTCTTGTTTCCACTACARTAGCTTTAAGCACATTCTGAGTGTTGATACCCATTTGTACTTGTTTCAAAGACACTATTATAGTATCACCTATAATAGCTCTTTGTTTTTTGAAAGGATGCAGGATTTTGATACGCTGTAAAGAAGACCACATCACAAATGGAGGAATATCTTCTCCGTCTCCGTGACAACTGATTCACAACTTTTTCTTTTCAATTTCCAATCCCAAAGTGGGGAATCGAAGAACCCTTCTGATTCTGCTTCTCAATGTTGAAGCGTGTAGCAATCTCCTACAGGCAGCAGAGACTGTCTTTGACCAAAGCGGCAATCATATTCTCAACATGGATCAACCAATCCATTCCACCAGTTAATCTTAGCTTGGTCTTACGCCATTAAGTGCAATGTTTTCACATCTTCTACCACCAGCGCCCGTGACAATCAAAAGACCAGCTTGCCGCTATGGCCAGGAATCAAAGAAAAGTTAGGCCAACTGGTAGCGGCAGGAAAGCAAATTGTCAGAAAAGAATCTGACAAGATACTAACCCTAAAAAAGCAGATACCACTAGGGTGTTCTCTCAGGCGGCCGTTCACCCACCTCATGCCCGGAACATGCCCTGGTGCCCGTCGATCCGAGATTGGTCACTTAAAAGTTCTCTATTAGATATAGTGTCGAATTCATTTTTTTCTTTACGCAGGTTGGTCATTTTTGTGTTCTTTTCCAGATTCAGTCTCGAGTTGAACGTATTTAAAAGACACACAATTAACCCAGGTGCTGAGTTGGTGTAGTGGCATTGTGGCATGTCATTACTTTGTGATCTTCTTTTTCTGGAGGGGTGATTATGAGGTTGTGGTGCCAAGAGACTCGATCCCAGACATTTTATTTCATTGGAGGGGGCTTATGAGGTCCGTCAGGTATTGCGGTGAATGGTGAAGTGTTTTTGGTCGAGGGGATGGGTTGTGTGTGTGTGTGTGTGTGTGTGTGTGTGTGTGTATTGGGGGGTTGAAGTTCAGGGGTTGGTGGGTGCGGCCATCATTGGGTTACGCAACTTATGATGCCCCGGTCATTTTTTGAGGGTGGTTTGTAGTTTTGGTGGGGTCTGTGGATTCTGACATGGGTTTTCCGGATGTAGGTGTGGGATTGGTGGGCGGGCTGTGAGGCGAGGTTGGGTTTTGGGGGGTTGCTCAGTGGGAAGTAGTTTGGGGGGTAGCAAGCGGGGCATGGGGTGCGATTCCGTTTCCAGATTGCGAAGTTGAGTTGGCAACTGGTAGGTGGTGCATGCAGCAGGTTTTATTTTTTTGAATATTTCTTATAATTGGATGTTCTGAGCATAGTAGAAGTGTGTTTGCATACAAAAGGGTCATTTGTCTTTGCCTGCTTGGTGTTGGGGTAATAATTTGTTGGTGTTATGGTAGGCGGTTTTTGTCTTCACAAAAAATTATTATGATTACGTCATTTATTATTTTGACAAATGGGTGGGCATTTATGAAGGCATTCGTGTGTGACTCAGTGTGAGTGTGTATGTGGGTGTGTGTGTGTTTGGATTCGGGGTTGTGGGACAGGGGTGGCTGGGTTGGTGGGGGAGGCATGGTGTTATGCCGACCTGGTCATTTTTCTGAGAGGTATCAACTTGTATGTAGGTTTTGATAGGGGCTTGCATTGCATGAGGCGGGCTGTGGGGACGTATGTCAGGGGCCGGTTGTTGGAGTGTGAGGTGAGGATGGGTTTTGGCTGTGTTGGCTCATAATGCAGCAATACAGGTCAGGGGGCAATGGTTTGATCGGTTTCGGCATTGCAGAGTTCCGTGTCAAGAGTTGGTGGGTTGTCCACACGTCAGGTTTTTGCCTGTTTATTTTCCTATGTTTGGGTGTTTGCAACAATGTGTGGATGGTGTCAGGATAGCGAGGTTTGCATGTGCAGTTTGATTATTTGTTGGTGTTATATTTCAATATCATTATTTGGGGAAATGAGTGGGTTTATGAAGGGAAGTGGTTGGTATGCGTGTGCGTCTGATGTGTGTGTGTGTGTGTGTTGCCATATTCACTATACACTCAAAAAAAGCACGACTGTGCCAGACTGTTTCGTTGGACTTTCACCGACTCGTCAGGATGTGTGTGTGTGTGTGTGTGTGTGTGTGTGTGAGAGCTGTCTCTTATACACATCTAGATGTGTATAAGAGACAGCAACATAGCACCTCATGTGCCATGAGAGGGGAGGGAGAACCCCTCCCCAACAAATCAATCAATCAATCAATCAATAAACCAATCAATCAATCTANGAGAGAGAGAGAGAGAGAGAGAGAGAGAGAGAGAGAGAGAGAGAGAGAGATTTCTGGTTGCGCAGGTAAGCTGTTGGAAAGGAAGCAGTGTGTGCTGAATAAGAGCCTTGTGTTTTACCGTTTTCGCCAAGCAATATGAGATTATATGACCACTATAATCGAGTTTGTCCTCCAACAGAAGTTGCAAGTTCCTCTCCAGAAGTCCACTTACAGCATTTTGTTTTCTTTGATTCCCTTTTTCACTTCCGTGACCTATCTACAACTCGCACCTGTTGAAGAGATGGACCAGTCCAGCGTCCCATCGCAGCTCCAGAACACACACATTGTCGAACCACCGACACCAAAGAAGATAACTTTATAGTAAACAAATCTGGTATGACAGTTGTCTTTGAGTGGACAAAACAGCAAAACCATGATTGAATGTGGTGCTCCTTGCCCCTCTTATGTCCACCCGCAGAAAGAGCAAGGCCTCAATGTCGGCGCAGAAAGAGCAAGGTTCACTGTGCCAGCTGCAGAAACAACAGAACCACGGCTGGATGTGGTGCTCCTTGCCCATCTTATGTCCAGCCGCAGAAGGAGAGCAAGCCCGTTTTAGGAAAAGCTTCACCCAGATGTTCATGGGATGCTGGACCATATTCCACAGGAGCCACCCGCAGCTGGCGCTACTAGAGGGGGATGCTCGTATCACCCCCTCCAGCACACTGGCACGGGATGAAAAAAAACAAAAAAGAGAGAAAGAAGGAAAGAAAGAAAGGAGGAAATGCTGTACCTAATACCGATTTCCAAAAGGTGATGCTCCCCACCAATAGAATGCAGCAACCAACGATCCTACTACTGCTGGCTTCTCATTCCCCCCCCCCCCCCCCCCCCCCCCCCACACACACACAAAACATGGTTATAAAACCAGAAAAATAAAAATGAAAAGATACGCTTCAGCTCCAGCCGTATGACATAAATAAATGCTGTTGTTAAGCAGACCGAATTTCCAATCATCAAAACGAACAGGTAGCAAGACATAGAATAAGGGAAAGTGACTACGCCACTACAGCATGTTTTCACAAGAGCAAACGGGCAACCTCTCTAAGCCAAGCAAACCCATGTAGCGGCCCGGGGTTTTGCCATTCTAGCGCACCCACATCCAGTTGACATCTCTCTTTCCCCCAAAATAAGGCGGGGTGGAACACAGGTCAGATATTAAAATGATCGTAATAGATTACACTTTGACAGTAGACAAAAGGCATGGCCGAGTTCTTCGCGACATGCGCTAGAATTGGAACGATACAGGTAAGATTAACATGGCCCCTGTGCAAGGATGACACACATAAATGGAGAAATGGTTCCCCCCCCAAAAAAAAAGGAAGAACAAAGGCAAGGCCGAGAAAGGGATCTCATTACCATCTTTGATGTAGCGCATTTTTACTGAATTGCAAAAAGAACATGAAGAAAAAGAAACATCGTCTCAGAGCCATCAATAACGGAACATAGCAAGACGAGGCCCCCATAAGACACCTGTGTTTCGTGAAAAAGTACACTTGCAAGCCACATATCCATCCCTGCCTATGTGACTGTCGACTAAAGAAGACCCACCAGGAGCAAAACATAGCCATCAATAACGGGACATAGCAAGACGAGCCCCCCATAAGATACCTGTGTTTCGTGAAAAAGTACACATGCAAGCCACATATCCATCCCCGCCTATGTGACCGTCGACTAAAGAAGACCCACCAGGAGCAAAACATAG
>BFEA01000559.1:595803-607324 GCA_003427395.1 Chara braunii | reverse complement strand
CCCCCCCGCACCCCCGACCCCCTCCACAGGTGGCAGCCACCCCGGGGGGGGAGAGAAGGACACCTGATTTCTAGAAAAAACAGAAATTGTCAGGGGATGTGTGGCGTCGGTGCACACCCCCCGATATTTTTATTTATTTATTTATTTATTTTTCGGGGCCGGGTGTGCCGACACCTGACCCCCGGGACCCCCGCCGGGGCCCCGGGCCCAAGGGTCGACAACCATGGTTTTCATGGTCTTCGGACCTTTCACCACTTCAGGACCATTCAGGATTTTCAGACTGCCCAAAACTCTGACATGACCACTTCAGGACACCCTTCACCACTTCAGGATGCAGCCTGCCTAAATAGGTGGTTTTCAGGGTCTTCGGACCTTTCACCACTTCGAGACCATTCAGGATTTTCAAAGTGCCCAAAACTCTCACTTCAGAATTTTCATTCCTGAATTTTCAGCTACCCGATAACCACTTGTGCCCTGGCTGTGATCGTCGTCCTGATTGCGACTTAAATAATAATTCCTGACCATGGGGGTTGTCCGTAAACTGCCTCTTGATCAGCCGATCAACCGGACGTAAGACTCGTTGCTTGCAAGGATAAACAAGATGCAGAGCTGGCAGGCTTAACATAGACTTGGGGCACAGGGGTGGGCTGGATTGCACACCTTCAGACACACTGCTCAACCAAATGCTCAGGACGTCGACATAAGAGACTACTCAAGCCTTATACAGGGGAAGGGAAGATTTTGCCAACTGTTCGCCGTCCCACTAACTAGATAAATTACCATCCAGCATGCATCTCCACAGACAATTTACTTTTGTTTTTGATTATTTAGTTGTACGGACTTGGTGACAACTGGCAGACAGTTGCCGATAGGATAGACTAATCCTTGCTGCATTGCACTCAATTTTAGAATAATCCAAAAATAGAAATAGAGTTACCTTTAGGACCTGACATTGGTTGCTGGTTACCACTTGAGTACTTTTCTGCAGGCTGACCGAATTAGTTGATTATTATTATTCAATTGGGTGTCATGCTGAGGTAGGATGCAGTGTGGATTCTAGTTGAGACCACACAACATTGTAGCTCATGAGTGAAGAAGAAAGCGGTGGGGAGGAGGAACAATTAGTGAGGAATCTCAGAGAACTGCACTCAGTCGACCGATTACCTTCTTGGGGTTAGGCCAAGGAGAGGAAAGGAGGCCACGGAGGGAAGCCAAGGAAAGGACAGCATAAGAGAGGGCTAGGGCAGCAACAGCCAACGCTGAGAGAACATGAGATGCTGACGCTAGTCCACGCCGAGGCCACAATTGCTACCGCGTCTACTGTGTCACGGGCCTTGTCCCAAGCCTCTTCTGGTGTCAATCAGGGTGTCTCTCAAGGTCCCGTCAGTCTGTTGGTTCACAAGTCAGCCAGCAGTCTCCACTCACGCGAGAGGATTATGAAATCCTCCAAGCGGATGCTCTTCATGATGAGTTGCAGCAACGACCACTATTTTGTAGCTCCCCTTTAGGTTGTGGGTCCCTCAGTGATGCCATCGTCGGTAGGGCCGCCTTTTTCTCCCATGTCTGGCATGCCTCTTTCATATGGTTTAGCAACAGTTAGTGGTCCGATCCTTACGACTTCTCCCGGACCATCAACGACGGTGGCAGCTACAGTCCCATCGCTAGGGCAGACTTAGGTCAGCATGCAGCAATCTGTTCCATTGGTTACGCAACCAATGCAGCAAGCACCAGGGCAAATCCAACCCATGTAGTGGATGCCCAAGATCCCCTTGTTGAGTCCTAGACCCTTCTCTGGCGACAAGAAGAAAAAAGGGGACTTGGACACCTGGGTGAGGACTGTGCCTACTTATCTAAGGCACAAGCTCGCAAGACAAGAGCAGGAAGTCATAGTTGCTGCTTCCTTTTTAGAGGGCTCTGCAGCGCGATGGTTGAATGGTCTAGTGCAGCAACAGGGCTATGGTCAGAACTTCGATGCTTGGGCCCAAGCCCAGACATTGGACGACTCCGCAAGGACTGTGTACAATAGGTGGCATGACCCTCAAAGGGCTCAGAAGGCCACTAACGCACTGTTCAGTCTCGATTCCAAATGATACCGGACAATGCCGTAGAATGTTTGATCGTGGTGCCTGGTGTGCGATATGAACCTCATGTACTCCTCACAACTTATCTGAGATGTATGCATACAGACGTAACGAACAAGTTAGCGGACGAGGCCTCCATCGATGTGCATAACTTCGCTACTTTCAGCAAGAAAGCCTTAGATATAGAGGCTAGATTTGGGACCGCTCATCAGGGACCACTAGACGGTAGGAAGAAGAATCTTGCCTAAGATTGGAGGAAGAAGGGCAATCTGATTTTTGTCAACCATGATGGTCGGGCGGCTGAGATTGACGACTTCCCTGACTATGGGGAAGACACAGAGCAGGATGCAGCTAGTGAGACTTCGGATGGGGGAGTCGTAGCTCCTATCAAAGGAAAGGCTAGGGGGACCGGAAAGCAAAAGGTAGTTCGGTCCAAGGGTCAAGGCGACCAATGTACCCCAGCATGGGTGAAACTTGGTTTTGACTTCCGAGGTGTGGCGAGACCGAGCTGCTAGGGGTACTTGTCTGAACTGTGGCAATTACAGCCATATCCAAACCTTGTCGAGGCAATAAGGTCATAACGAAGGTAGCCTCTCCTACGGTGGTGGGCTTATCTTCAAACTCTGATGGTGCATTTGCGAGCACTTCGCAGGGAAACACCTCGGCTAGTAGGAATTTTAGCCACTGACTCGTGCTGAAGTGGCAACGTTGCCTTCCCCACTTCAAGTGTTGGCGAGGGCTATTGACCTAGTTATCACCCCGCAGACACATTTAGACCCACCGATGCTCTATTCGAGATATCTTTGATTCCTTAGAGGAGTTGCAAATTGAGTGGTTAAGGAAGGACCCCAAAAACTCTTGGGCAATGATTAACAAAGGTCCTAGGGGTGAACATTTCGTGGTGGAGGTTGATGTAGGTGGTCGTAAAGTGGGTGCCTTCGCAAACATAGGCTCTACACAAAATGTCATCAGTCGTGCTTTTGTGGATAGGTTGCGCTTAGCAAGCACCGGACGATTGTACAAGACTATGTCAACTGAGACACGAGATCTTGTTCCTTGTTAGCGACGAGCTGCCATTTGATATGTTGCTAGGCATGTACTACCTCGAGGTTGCTCAACCTCAATTTGATTGGGATAGGAAGGTGATGATTCACAAGTTACCCACTGGAAGGACCGTTAGACTGCAAAAGTTAAGGCTAGCAGTGGAAAACTATGGGTGCATGTGTGCATCTTCTTTTTATAACTACTATAAACAAAATCGTGAGGACCTGCTAATACTGGAAGTGACAATAAAAGCAGAAAAGTTGTAATTAGCACAGACCAAAAGAGGTAATCTATGCATGGTCATTCCTGAGCCACGCATGTTAAAAATAGTCGTAATGAAATTGATAGCACCTAATATTGAGGAAACAACCGATAAATAAAGACTAAAAATAGCTAAATCCACAGCTCCTCCAGAATGACTGGTTATACTACTAAAAGGTGGGTAGACCGTCCACCCGGTACCAGCACCTACTTCCACTAAAGCAGTCTCTGAGAAAGGGGAGTCCGTAAAATCACCCCCAAAGATGGCAATTGTTGCACAGTATCCAAACCTTTTTTAGGAGCCCAGTGGAAAGGGAGGTTGTCCATGCGATAGAAGTGGTCCCCGGAAGCAAAGTACCTAGAGGACAGATCTATAAGTCTCCTGCGGAGTTGGATGAGCTCCGCCGCCAGCTCAAAGACCGCATATGGAAGGGATGGATTTGCCCAAGTACCTCCCCTTATGATGCACCTGTCCTATTCGTTCCCAAGAAGGGGGGTACCCTAAGGATGTGCATTGACTATAGGGGCCTCGATGCCATCACCATAAAGAATGTGGAGCCCCTACCCCACATCGACGACCTCTTGGATAGAGTGCAAGGATGTCAATACTTTACAAAGATAGATTTAAAGTCTAGATACGATCAGATTAATATTAGACCCGCGGACCAGCACAAAACCGCCTTTCAGAACAAATATGGTTTGTACGAGTTCATGGTGATGTCTTTCGGTCTATGCACTGCTCTTGGGACATTCCAGCACGCAATGAACCGGATTTTTCATGACTACTTAGACAAGTTCATCGTCGTGTACCTCAACGATATTCTTATCTTTAGCACGCCGAGCACGTGAAAACAGTGCTAGGTCTCCTAAGACAACACCATTACAAGGTTAACTTGGACAAATGCGAGTTTGGTCGCACGAAAATCTTGTACCTGTGTCATGACATTTCCATGGATGGTTTGAGGCCGGATAATGCTAAGGTGGCCAACATACATGACTGGCCCGGGCCAGAGTCTATGACTGAGGTGAGGTCACTCTTGTGGATGACAGACTATTACAGACTGTTTGTAAAGAATTACAACACTATAGCCTCCCCGTTGACTGACCTCACACGCCTCGACACCCCTTGGGAGTAGACAAAAGAGTGTGAGGCAGCTTAAAAAAATTAAAGTATGCTTTAACGCACTGTGAAGTCCTTAAACTGCCAAATCCTAAACAACCCTTTGTTGTGACCACTGACGCCAGCCAATACGGCATAGGGGCGGTCCTTGCACAAAAGGAGAGAAAAAGTTGAGGCCCATCGAGTACATGAGTAAAAAAAATGCCATCTCAAAACTCCACATATGAGCGTGAGCTTTATGCCCTCTACCGAGGGCCGGTCCATTGGAGACACTATCTCCTAAGCAGGTTCTTCTATGTGAGATCTGACCATGAGACTTTGCGCTAACACAACCTGCGCTCTCTGACGCACTGAAGAAATGGATTCACGTTATAGACACGTATGATTTCCAACTTTATCCTCTCAAAGGAGAGTACAATAGTGGTTGATGCACTATTGCAATGACTTGCTGGTTCTGCAGTCTGCGACCCGTGGACCCGAGGCTGTAACAGATAGATTCGCTAGTTTGTTTGGCTGAGGGCTAACTGAGATATCTGACTGTGAGGAAAATTCATGAGGGACATCTGTAAATTTGGGAAAATTGTAGGCCCAGACTAACTCGAATTTTCTAAAGCTACCTTAACTGCGAGTAGCAGGCCCGGGCTACCCCTAGGATAGACAGGTAGTGAGGCCTAGGCTTCTAGAGGGTTGCTACAACCTATAGCCAGGTAGGGAGAGGCCCTAGAGGCCGAACTGCAACGGTACCGGTGAGTACAGTGAGTCCGGTCTAGGTCGTGTCTAGGCTAGGGTTAACTATGAATAGGTGTAGGGAAAATTGTTCGAGGCTTTTTGGCAGTTGGTGTCGTGCAGATTGAGTTGCGCAACGCGTGAACTGGGGTGGTGACAGTTTCAGCGTTGGAGGAGGCAAACATAGCCGGCCCTGCGAAGCATCGGCCATAGTTGGGACCTGCACTGTTCTCTGACAGTACGCGGGGCTGTTCAAAGGTCCCGGCTATCTAAAGTCTGTTGGAGACAAAGGAAGTTGGTGCCCTGTTGAACCCTCCTAAGGAGTAGGGTGTCAAGGTGTGTGTGGCACTGCAGCGATAGTTGCAGCTTTCATCCTCAGAGATCATCTTTGTAACGAGAGGTGGCGCTGCTCCAGATTTCCATCTGGGAAGTCTTTTGGCACTTCATCATCATCATCAGAGACTGTGGCGCTGATCTTCTTCTTCATCCTCTGAGAGGCGCTCGGCCTCAAGAGACTTGTTTCAGGGTGGCACTTCCCTCTGGAGGCAGTATCTGGCTGGCGCTGGTTGTTTCAAGGACTCAGGGGTAGCGATAGCGGCTCCTCAGGGTTGGGGAAAGAAGCACTACTCATATCTGGGCAGCGCATCACAATTCTGGGGTTGTTCTGGCACTTTCCTGGATAAACAGTGTTAATATTGTGTGTGAACTATCTTTGCTTCATTGTTTCCTAGATGTGATCTACTCAGCTTTGCTTTGTGACTGGTTGTGAGGATTTTGTGGGGTGATTTGCACTTTTAGTATACACTGTCATACCGCATGCTCAAGTCTTTCATTGTGTTTCTTTCTCCCTGTGCAGTGTGATACTCCCATCCTCTCCCCTTCCTTCTATGTATGTATGGGCATACTTGAAAGCCTATGTGAGCGAGTGTTGCTCTTCTGACAACAAACAACAAGGTTCATAACACTATCGCGTAGGGAAGACTATCTGGGTGCGCTGGTGACTGAGTTTGGAATATCTGAAGATGCAACTCGATCTTTGCTCGAAGCCTATCAAAAAGACGCAGTTATGTCAGAAATTATTCGTAAATTAGAAGCTAAAGACAAAGTCACTTCTGACGAAATTACGGTGGTCAATGGCTTGTTGTTCCTTGAGAAGGTTGGGAATAAAAAAGATTGTGTTTCCTAAAAGATAGTCCTTGCGCAGTTTGTTTTTAGGTGAGTGTCATGATGCAACTGGTCATTTCGGTTATAAAAAGAAATCAGCCAACCTAGTGCAAAAATTGTGGTGGTCGTCTATGATGCAAGATGCGAAAAGGTACGTTGAGACTCGCCAAGTTTGCCAACGGGACAAACCTAGGACTCGGGCTCCGCTTGGGCTCATCAAGCCTTTGCCGATCCTTGAAGGATCCAATCAAAGTGTGTCCATGGATTTCATGGATACCCCTGTGACCAGCAGGAGCGATAAGAGACGCATCTTCGTTATAGTGGACCGACTCTCCAAGTATGCTAGACTAATCACTATGCCAAAAATAGCAAAAATTGTGTAAGTTATCAAGCTATTTATGGATAACTAGGTACGGGACTTTGGTTTGCCCAAGTCCATTGTTAGTGGTAGGGACATCTTCACCAACAAACTGCAGATGACATCAGGGAATCACCTTGAGTCAGATGGCCAGGCGGAACGGATGAACCGAGTAGTGCATCATCACCTACTACCGCATTCCATCAAGCCAAGTCAAGATGTCTGGGATGAGAAATTGCCTCTCGTTGCCAGCCTGTACAACAATGCAGTGCATAGCACTACTGGCATGACTACCAACCAACTGCATCTTGGCTGGAAGCCTAGATCCGCCTTAGATTTCCTACTACCCGAGACTTGGCCATTTGCAGCACCTTGCAGCATGGAGTTAGATGTCAAGTATGAACAGAAGCTGCAACAGGCTGTAGAACATTTTAAGAAAGCTCAAGATGCCATGGTGGCATCTGAGAACAAGCACAGATGGCCATCTGAGTTTCAGGTAGGAGAACGAGCATGGGTTAAATCATCTGAAGTGGGTCAAGAGTTGGGAATCTCATGAAAACCAATGCTGCAGCATTCGGTCCCTGGGAGGTTTTAGATATCATAGGAGATCAGATAGATGGACCCTCCTATGTGATTCGCATCCCTGCTCACTAGCGCACACACCCAGTCTTTCACGCCTCCAAGCTGGCACCTTTTGCAGAAACAGCCCAGTTCCCTCCCAGACGATCAATGCTGCCCCCAACTATGGACGGTGATGGCAACATCGACAAAATCATGGAGCACAAAGTGATGCCTGTGCCTAAACCTCCCGGCAGAGGCCGACCTCCAATGCCAAGGATGCAGTGCCGTGTCAGATTCAAACACCATACTGATCCAAGTGAAGATCGATGGTTTACCAGAGAAGAACTCCAACAAACAGCTCCCCAAGTGATTGCAGGATGTGACTAGGGAAGATGCCTGCAGATTAAAGGACTTCTCAGGGGGCTATCGAAGTAAAGGAGGAGGGAATGCAAGGATTTCACTCCTCGGCATGCCTAAGGGCCCCATTTTGCCAATGTGCCCGCCCCAAGTAAAGGCGGGCCTGAGAAATCATGAGGGGCCCATTGTTGTGAATTTCGCATTTGGGAGTCAGACAATTCCGTCGCGTCAGTTGGTTGAGGAGCAGAACTTCACTCAGCCTTCTAGGCCTTTCTCTCTCTAAGCAGGCCACGGGCCACATCTGGAGCAATATACACGTCGGGCAGTTGGGGCACGTAACCGAGCGGGACCCAGGGCTGCAACAGCGGCAGCAGCAAAGGCCCAGCCTCCTGGGGCCTATCGAAAGCTTATGGGTGCAGGCCCAGCCCAACAAGGCTGCAGGCCAGGCCGAGCTCTTTTCGTATAGGAAAGTGCTCGCTACCTGGAGGGGCATTCGGGCACTTGCAAGTAATGCGGCAGTGCTGCTTGAGCGTGCGCTCGCGTGCTGTGCACTGCGCTGTGCCAGAACCCCGCGCACGTGCGGTCGTGGAAGAAGAGAGGGCGCTGTTGAGGGCAGCGCCATAGCCCAGCTCCCATAGCTGGTTGTGGCTCGGTAGTACAGCAAGGCGTAGTGGGGGTCTTCGTGCACGAGGAAGGAGACGTGGGTGAAAGACAAAGGAGAGAGGGTGAGATATGCGAGGGCACATACCTGGTTATGGCAATACTCTGCATTGGACGACATCTTCATGTACTTCGGTGGCTGCTGACGTCAACAGTTGCATTGCGAATTTCTATGCAGATAGAAGCTGTTTGAGAAGTAGTCTGGGCGTCGAGCGCCAAGTAGGGGGAAGGGCCTGGACCCTTATGTTGGTGATGCGGAAAGTAAGAGCTCATTGACATTCGGATTCAGTGTTCCGATTCTCCATCGGTGTTATATTGGTGCAAAGCTGCTTTCTGGACACTGTGGGACTTTCTTGCTTTCAATGTGATTGTGCAATCTGGATTATGTCATCTCGCTATTGCTCATTTTCTTTGCATTAATTCTTTTGGACGTGAAAAGTCACCAAAATTGGAACTCAAAATTGCGGGAGTGGACCCACTTGTGCCTACAAGTCGTCAGCCCCGCCTAAAAACCCAGTCCGTATGGGGAAAAAACAAGTTTGAGTCGTCGGGGGGAGTGGTGGTTTAAGACCACCACCACATTTTGTCGGGCCTCTTTTTGCCCAGAGCGCATTTCCCCTGCATGCCAAGCTTTGCCAAAATGCCAGCGCAGTACCCACGTTTTTTTTTTTCCAGCCGTTTTGGTTCAGTGGCACTGTTCATCCAAAATTTTCCGCTTTTCGGATTCATTTACGATTCTCAAGTTTGCCGGGAGGGTGAACTTCCCGTCCAAAGCCTTGCATCATAATGGACATGGCCTCATTTCACGTGTAGGGCATGGGGAAGAGAAAACATGCTAAATCTTGTGTTTGTTGGTCCACGCCCTAACAGAAGATTTACTGGCGTTTTGCATGTAGTGAGCAAGGCCCGCCAACACATTGTATCGTTTTTCTTATTTTTTTCTTGGACCATTTCTCGATTTATGCGCATCTTGGTCAATGCTCTTGTGAAAGATTCATTCCCATTTTCCATGTGATGCAGCAAGGCCCTGCTTCGTCGGATTCGAGAAATGTTCCAACTTAGAAAAGCTCTTTGGAACATTTTCAGGAGCACAGCAATGCTGATCCATTATTTTGCGAAAGATTCATACTCGATTTGCACACACGGAGAGTAGGGCAGCAGTCCCAGTTCGTTTCAAAACTGGAAGCCACCAGCCACGCTGCACGCAAAGGCAGTTGGTTTCACTGGACCTCATTGGAGTTTTTCCTTTTTTCCCTTGTTTATTCTTTTTGTTGTGCTTTTGTGTTCTCTGGTTGCTCATTTTTGTTTCCCAAAGAGATATTGTGGCATGCGCATCCACACGGGCCTGCAGGGCCTCACCAAACGGAAAATAAGAGCCCTCCAGGCCCTGTGTCGTTTCAGCCTAAAAGCCTGAAAACGAGGACCATTTTCAGGCCCTCGTAAAGTCGACCTGCCCTGAAACTCAAGCGCCAGACCAGGGTTCAGCACATGCCATTTTTGGGCCTGTTTCAAGACAACCTTTGTTTGAACGTCAACGCCAGGGTATGGCACATTTCGGCATTGGCAAGAGCAGCCTCCCGGACGAGCCAGCACTATACAGTAATGGCCCGCCCTGCAGGCTGCATGTAGTTCACGGGGACTTCCCACGCAGTTCATGGGCACTTCACGTGCAGTTCAGGAGGTAGTCTTCAGGATGCGGCCGCAGCACTCTGCAGGAGCGCTGCAGTAGTAGTAGTAGCGCCAAGAGTAGTCTTCAACGCTAGGGGCTGTTAGGAGCTTAAGAGTAGCGTTGGAGAGACAGAGAGAGTGGCGGAGGCCAGGGAGACTTACTTGTGGCACCATAGCTCCAGCTTTGTCTTCGATTCTGCAACACGGCGCCACCTTGACAGGTTAGTACTTGGTACACCAGAGAGAGAGAGAGAGAGAGAGAGAGAGAGAGAGAGAGAGAGTTCTTCCTCCTCCTCTAAGTCCACCATCTCTCCCTCACCCTCTCGCCGCCCGACTTCTCAGCACCTATAGACTACGAGAGAGAGAGAGATTTGCGACTTTGAGATTTGACGACATTTGGATTCAGACTCGACATTGGGATCGAGACATTGGACGAGAGATTATTTAAGGCCTGTATCGAAGACTTGGTGTTGACGACATTCCCATCTTCCCCTTCTTCTTCGTCTGATCCCCCTCCTCTTCGTCTGTGTATAGTTTGGGACTGGCGCTGTAACGGACTTCACCAGGGCTCGATCCCTGGTCTATCTTTTTGCTGTTTCGGCTGCATCCCGTTTTCGGCCTGGCACCCTTTTTCCAAACCCCTCCTTTGGTACCGTAGGATTTTGGACAAATGGCGCCATGCTGCAATTCAGGCGCCACTTTCAAATACTGCATTTTTCAGTTCTGCCCTCGGGGCCTTTGCAGAAATGCCCCTGGTACCGTACGTGCCACCAATACTTATACCGGCTCCCCGTACGGTACGGGGACCAGTCTCGTACCAGTTTTCTGCTGCTGTACTCGTACTCAGTGGAACTTGCTCCTGTTGGACATTCGGAATGAAAGACTTCGACTTTGTGTCGTTGCCCCGGTGTCTGCGTCCGACCCTCAGTCGTGTCGAGTGAGTGAGTGTGTGTGTGTGCTTTCACTCTCTCCCTCTCTCTCCTCTCCCTCAGCTCTCCCTGTCTCCCTCAGCCTCCCGCTCGTTACACTGGTATCGGAGCGGTTCGAACCCGCCCGACCCACCCTGCTTCGACGTCGTCACCTGGCCATCATCAACATCATCGTCGAGATCCTCGTTGCCGTGCCAAGTCATCATCGTCATCATCGCGATCGTCGTCATTGTGCCCCATCGTCATCGTCACCGACGGGATCGCCACCGTCGTGCCACGTCATCATCACCATGCCCATCGTCCTCGCCGCTGCGCTGCGCCGTCCTCGTCATCGCCGTCTTTCCCTTCGCGCAGATAAGTAATCAACGACAATTTTATTTTTTTATTCCTTATTTTTCTTCCTCGTTTCTTTTCTTCTTCTTCTTCGTCGTCTCATCATCAGGTTTTTTTTTTTCTTCTTCCTTTTCCTTCTTCTTCTTTAAATTTTCTTCTTCTTCTTCTTCTTTTCATCATCAGTTTCTTCTTCTTTTTTTTATCTTCTATTTCTTCTTCTTCTCCTCCTCCTCTCCCGGCGTCGCGATCCCCCCCCGAC
>BFEA01000559.1:580443-591338 GCA_003427395.1 Chara braunii | reverse complement strand
TCGACTACACCTGCTACGACACCACCCCCGATAACCTCAGCTTCAACACCCTCGCCCAGATCGTTTCCCGCGACGGGGAAATCCCCCGTTCCTTCCGATCCGGCGAAATCATGTCCTTCTCCGGCCTCCCCCACGAGGATGTTTTCCTCTTCCTAACCCAGCTCCAAAACTCCTTTCACCTCCATCACATGCCCCTTGCCCACTGGCCCCCATTGCCACCTTCCACCTCCTCGGCAATGCCGCCAAATGGTGGATGGCTGAAGTCAGCAACCGCCGAGCCTCCGAAGGACCACGCCCCACCTTCCCCCAATGGGCCACCCTCCTCACTGCCACCTTCCGCCCCAGAAAACCATTGACGACTACCTTCAACAATTCTGCCACCTTCGCAAGACCGGTCCCACGGACCGCTTTGTCCAATACGTCCGCTCCCTCCGCCACCACCTTCCCCACACCGTCATTCCCGACTTTGCGTTTATCTCCCGCATCAAGCGAGTATGCCACAAAGATCTTGCAACCGCCCTCGCCCACGAACCCGACATGCCCCTTGCTGACCTCCTCTCTCGCATGCTCCACCACGATCGACTCCTCCACCCCCATCAGCAGTCCGCGCCCTCTCCCTCCCGCCCCCTCTCTTTCCATAACGACACCACTCAACCCACCGATGACGACTTCGACACTGCCTCTCTGGACCCCTCCCAATTCACCATTGAGGACCTCCAGACCGCACACCTTATACGGATGGAACGCCAGGANCTGCCTCTCTGGACCCCTCCCAATTCACCATTGAGGACCTCCAGACCGCACACCTTATACGGATGGAACGCCAGGATCGTGCCTCCCGACTGCCTTCTTCCTCCCCACCCCATCGCCTCCACAAACTCACACCAGCAGAACCCATATACCTCCAGGAACACAACGGGTGTTTTCGCTGCCGCCAGTTAGGTCATCAACAAACCAACTTCCCCAACGCTGGCCACTTTACTCGACAGGCCCCTCACTCCACGGGACCCGGCCCTTCTACTCCCACTTCTTCCTCCACCGCGACAGCCGCCCCCCCCCCCCCCACCTGAACACTGTCCCCCTGTCTTGCGCAATCCATCTCTAAACCCCTGTATAAACCCTGCTACAACCTTGCAACCCTACTCTACACACACCCTTGAACGCAGTCCACCCTTCCCTTGATCCTCATTCCAAATGTCTGATCTGCCCTTGCCCTCGCCTAGCCTTGTCCCATCTGTCCTCTCCACTACCTTGCCTCTCTTGTCCAATGCTTGTGAACTTGCGTGACGCCGACGATAAAGGATCTAATGGCAACCGCACGAGGACGATGGCCTGCTGCCTCGCTGTTCATGGAGATTATGCAGCTGGTTTGGCCACCATGCTGTTTCATTGGCCGGCATCCCGACTCGCGGACTTACTGGAGCAGCAACTTGTGACATGGATCTTTGCATCAGTCTGCGACTTCCCTGCTTCCAGATCAGACCTCATTGCAGTTCGTGTACCGAACGCAACCTAGCACTTGGACTTTGACACTCGAACTACTACTACGCTTCTTGGACTTCTACCTATTGCAGCTGTTGAAGACCGCTTCTACCACCTACTCCAAAGACCTGATCAAGACCGCTGCAGACGCCCTTTCAAGACACCTGGACACTTCGTTCCTACATGAGATTCTGCTTCCGACTCCTTCGGACACACCAGCCTTTGCATCCCGAACAAACATTTTCATCTTTATTTTTCCTAACTTTGATAACCCTGTAGAACATCATTAGCAGATCCCTGTTTCCCTAACCATTGTTCCCCGTACCCACTAGAACATCAATAGACATCCCTTGTTCCCCTGACCATTGTTTCCCTTACCAAGTAGAACATCAATATAAATTCCCTGTTCCCTGAACTCTGTTCCCCCATAACCTATAGCGAACCATGCAGTCCCCTTAGTTCATCAATAGGACCACCCTGCTCCCTATCTTCCCTTTAGTTCATTTGTAGGAATACCCTTGTTCCCCGTACCCACTAGAACATCAATAGACATCCCTTGTTCCCCTGACCATTGTTTCCCTTACCCAGTAGAACATCAATAGAAATTCCTTGTTCCCTGAACTTTGTTCCCCCTTAACCTATAGCGAACCATGCAGTCCCCTTAGTTCATCAATAGGACCACCCTGCTCCCTATCTTCCCTTTAGTTCATATGTAGGAATACCCTGTTCCTTGCAACCCCCCCTAGTTCATCAGTAGGACAACTCTGTTCACCGGTACCAAACCCTGTTCCCTCTTACTCCCGCAGCCCATGCCACCCACATTATACCCCTCTTCCCTTTCGACTTGTTAACCAGTGATCGGCCCCGTCCCGTCCTTCACAGATTTCATCATTGCTTCATGATTTTTGGCAGCCGGGACGTTGCCTTCTAGAGGGAGGGGATAGTGTTGGACTTCGCCAGGGCTCGATCCCTGGTCTTGTCTTTTTGTTGTTTCGGTTGCATCCCGTTTTCGGCCTGTTACCCTTTTTTCAAACCCCTCCTTTGGTACCGTAGGATTTTGGACAAATGGCGCCATGCTGCAATTCAGGCACCACTTTCAAATACTGCATTTTTCAGTTCTGCCCTCGGGGCCTTTGCAGAAATGCCCTTGGTACCGTACGTGCCATCGGTACTTATACCGGCTCCCCGTACGGTACGGGGACCAGTCTCGTACCAGTTTTCTGCTGCTGTACTCGTACTCTGTGGGACTTGCTCCTGTTGGGCATTCGGAATCCAAGACTTGGACTTTGTGTCTTTGCCCCGGTATCTGCGTCTGACCCTCAGTCGCGTCGAGTGAGTGAGTGTGTGTGCGCTCTCCCTCTCTCCCTCTCTCTCTCCTCTCCCTCGACTCTCCCTGTCTCCCTCAGCCTCCCGCTCGTTACAGGCGCATTCTTCCTGTGTGAGCGCCAAGCCCCTTCACACCATGGGATGATGATGATGTATGTTTGGTCTGCATTGTGACAATGATTGGGCTGATCATTGGTATTTTAGCCTTCCGCTGCGCTGTCCTGTACTATGTGCGAGAGGTTGGTTCTTGTTCTTGTTTGCACCGTTACGATATGCAACAGATACCCGGCCTGCGCAAATCTCCCTTGAATTCAGGGAGAAAAAAAGAGACGAACAATGGTCGCATTACCAACCACCAGGCTGCGCAGGTCACCTTGCTTAACTCGCCAGGCGGAGGAAGGTCACTGTAATTAAACAAGTGGACTCTAACCTTCAACATGCATACGAACAAATGACGATCAAAGTTGCGACTTGTCGCCCACACAAAGCTCAGAGATAATGAAGCCAACAATGCAGCTCAGATTCAAACTTGTCTTGGTCGTCTATGGCTGACATGTACACTCTCAACAACTCGTTCGTACACACTCGCTGGATCTCCCTGGATGTCCCTACACATACACACACACACAACTCACACACACACTAACACCTATCGCGCTGACATGGCGGCTATGGTCGATTTCCCTCCTCTTAGCCCTCTTCGTCTTACGGGCACCTGCAGACCGACCACCTTGCACAAGACGTTCAGGCAACGCTTCCGCATGGCTCACAAGCAGAATGAATAATGACTTAGCATTGCCTCCGTATTTATACTTCGAATTGTTAATGGTCTGCACTTGGACCCTAAGCCTGAGGTGCACACAGTCCCACGTGGTACTTACAAATTGACAAAGTGCGATTGGGACTGGGTACCGCTAACTACGCGAAGCTGGACTGCCAATTTGCCCATTTCCCCTAGGCTGACTCCTTGGACCCTACGAAAGGTCAAATCCGAACCTTCGAAAAGTCTACGGACTTGCCTTTCCAGACTGGAGCAGCTACGACCTTGACCTTTCACGACTATAGCGCATATGACCCCTACGGATCAATACCCGACGACCACTCTAGGCTACAACAGACAGCAGGCGACTATCAAGACACAGGTCGTGGGTTCAAACACACACAGGGCACTGATATTGTACACGGGCAAGCGCAAGGTCTAGGGATCAAGCCCTAGAAACAACATTTACTACCATAAAGGTGAAAACCGTTTCACTCCGGCCGGCCTAAATTCAAGGTCCTCCGAGAATAACCCGATCTACAACAGGATCTTTACCTTTCTTCACTCTTTTGTAGGCACGGACTATGCCGCGAGCAGTCTCTAGAAGTTTTGTGTGTGTAAACCAAAGAACGTCTTCCAGCTCTTGGTAAGCAAATCTCACTTTGTATTGTTTCTGAGGATGACCTTTACCTCCTATTATGAACACATCCTCGTCTACCATGCGATCATTGTCGCACCTTTCGTCCATATCCAGAGGAATCATTGACCTCCTCGATGGAAATTGCTAACTCGCCGTACAAGGTAACTTTGACGCATGGAAAACTGGATGGTATGGAGGTGTGTTGGATCTCTATCGTGCGATGGACACTAAGTGCTGGATGATTTGATCCGTTCAGTGTTGGAGCTAACGCAAGTTTTTATTTTTTGAAAGGTAACACGAATAAAAAAAAAAAGATTCATAGATTTTATGAGACTTCTAGGACTGGCCACGACCCTTTATGCGCAGGCAACACCTCTTGCAAGATGTTCTCCTCAGGAGCAAACTCTTTGGATTTGACCCAGAATAAGTCACCTACTTGGAACTGTGAAGGGCGACAATGCTTGTTGGCTTGCTCTATCATCCCATGATGGGATTTCACGAGGTTCTCCAGCACTTTAGCAACCTCTTACTCGTGTTGTAGTGCAAACTCCCTAGTTCTGGGCGGTAGCCTCTGAATCTGGTCCCGGTTGAGTCCCTTGAGCGGTCTACGCGATCTAAAGGACTTATGTAGTTCGCTGGAGTGCAACAAGTGGCTAAGTGAACATTGTTGTTGTACGCGCTAGCTACCTTTGGGAGCATCTCGTCCCAATTGACTTGATCGGGTCTAATGTAGGATCTTGTTCATCTGTTCAGTTTGACCGTTAGTCTTTGGATGACGGCAGATGACATTAGCAACTTCAAACCATACACTTGCATAAGTTCCTGCCAGTTCTAACTAGTGAACCTGGTATCTCTATCCCTAACTATTGACAGCGGTAGACCATGCTCACTGACCCCATGATCAAAGAACTTCTCTATTACTAGATTTGTACGTGCCTCTGAAGGCAAGGGGACGAAAACGGCGTATTTGCTAAATCTATCGATTACAATTATGACTTGCCTCCAAAGGCAAGGGAACGAAAACTGCGTGTTTGCTAAATCTATCGATTACAATTATGACTTGCCTACTCCTCACCCCATCATTCATGAAACCTATAGACATAGAATGTCCAGGTCCCGACCGGATAGGCAGCGGTCTGAGAAGACCCAAATGGGGCTTTTGTTGCAGTTTTGTTGCGCTGGCATACCTTACAACTACGCACATACTTTATGCAGTTAGCTTTAATGCTAAGCCACATAGAGGCACGCATCAGGCTGGCGAGGGTCTTTTGCCACCCGAAGTGCCCTTCCGCATCGTGGCATTCCCTTAGGACCAAACTGCGAATTCCTCGCTGTTGGAAATGCATAGCCGATCTACGACGTTTGTCTTCTCAAAAAACAACAACCCATTTGTGGTTCAGTACTTCGGTTCACTGGCTGGGTTCTCCTTAACTCCCTTCAAGAGGTCACTAAAAATAGAGTCCTGCGTGTACGCATCTTTGACTTTTGGTGTAAGTCTAGACCCTATATCCTAGGTTCTCCTTAACTCTCTTTAGGAGGTCACTATAAATAGGGGTCCTGCACATACGCATCTTTGAATTTATGTTGTAAGTCTAACCCTATTTCCAGATAATGAACTATAGCACCAAAGTAGTCGACTCTTCTACTGAGGGCGACTGGCTTGAGCCCGAAGTCACACATCAATTTTTGTGGCCCACCGAGTTAGTTAAGGTGTCGCCTTGGCCTGCGTCTTCTGCTCAATGTCTCGTGGTCGAAATAGACTTTGAAGTGCCTCCCAAGCAAGTAGTGCTTTAGTAGTGTAACGCTTGCCTGAAACCGTAGAGTTCCCTCTTATAGGTCGACGTCGCTACCTTGTCTGAAGGCATCCTAGAGGACATGAACTCTACGGGTCTATACCCATTGCCATCGTCTTGCTGTAAAACAACACAAATACCATACTGATTTCCGTCAGTTGTAACAACAAAGGGTAGAGATGGGTCAACTAATAGAGTCTGCTTAACTTCTTAAGGGCCAACGTACAGTCTTGATCCCACTTCTAGATGGCCTCTTTCTTTAGCAATCTGCAAAAGGGAGCAGCGATGGTAGAGAAGTTCCTAATGAACTTCTTGTAATGGTTAGCCAAATCCTAGGAATGACCTCAATTCTATGAGGGTACGCGAGGTTGGCCAATCTCTGAACGCAGTAATCTTACTGTCCTAAGGCTTTATGCTTAACTTCTTAAGGGCCAACGTACAGTCTTGATCCCACTAGGACGCGGCCCAAGTACAAAACTTGCATCTTGGCCCACTCGCACTTCTTCACGTTGAAGTTGGCCTCTCTCAGCTTCTCCAAGACCTGCCTCAGATGGGCCTCATGCTCCTGGAGGGTCTTGCTAAAAACTAAAATATTGTCTAAATACACGACCACAAATCTATCTAACCACAGCCTAAACAAATCGTTCATACGGCGCTGAAATGTGGCGCGAAAGGGCATCACAATAAACTCATAGTGCCCATAGTTAGTCCTGAACGTCGTCTTGTACTGATCATCAGCGTGAACCTCTATCAGATGGTACCCTGACTTGAGTCTATCTTAGAGAAGTACTTGCAACTCTGAACTCGATTTAACAGATCGTTTATAGGGGGCACTGGCTCTGCACATTCGAAGCTCTCCCTCTTTCTTGGGGACAAATATAACAGGTGCTCCAAAAGGAGACGGATTGGGCCTAATCCATGACTTTTCAAGGAGTTCATCTAATTGCTTGTGCAACTCCTCTCTTCCTTGGGACAACATCCTATACACTGCTCCTTTGGGAGTCTTACTGCCACGATCAATCTCAATGCGATGCTCGATAGGACACGGAACTACTCCTGTAGGAGACTCCGATAGATCTGTGTATTCTTCCAGCAACTTGGCAATAACGGGATTGGTGGGCTCACCTTTCTTAGGCTCAGTAACAGGCCTAACATAGGCCACAAAAACCTGTTCTTCTAGCTGCTCCTCCTTGACTAATCTCGCGAACGCAGGAGCACTGAGACAGCAATGTGCCAAAGGATTATCCACTCCTGACACATGAAACAGGTGAGTCGTCTTAACGTCACCCGAAGGACAAAGAAGCATGCACTCATGCTCTCTTAAATGCAATGTGGCTCCTGTTGCCTCTCCCCAATCCATACCTAGGACCATATCGAATGGGAGATTGTCCTCTACGAGGAGAGTCAAGGAATGGAGAACTCTCTCTACCTTCCCATCTTTCTCTAGGCGAAAGTACGCCTGGACTCCCTCGACGTAATCCTCGATTCACATAGTACGATTATCTGCGAGGATACTGACATCGGTTCTTCTAACTTCTGGACATTTGCAGCGCTTTATGGCTGATATAGCTACAGCTGGCCCCGCTATCTAGTAGGGCCCCTACTCTGCCTCTTAAGACCTCCACATCTACTAGCAATAGTTGTCCTTTCCCATCCTTCTTCATCTTGGCCCATGCTGGCATCCTCTCCTTTAACTCTTCTGCCAGTCGTGTGAGGGAAGGGCCTAGAGAGAGTAACAGAAGCAGCCTCTGGATAGCTAACTAGGTGCTGGCCAACAACCTCTACCATAGGCTCATATGGATTGGGAGTTTCTTTGTGGCGCGCTCACTCTTCTCCACATGGCTTAGGGGTAAGGGCAGTTGGGACCCTACCGACGTTTGCCTTTTGCTGCCTCTGCAGCAGCTCGCCGAGCATCCCTATACTTGGGGCAATATTTGATGATGTGCACTGACCCTCGTCTATCCTCCTTTGCCAAATAGTCCGGTCCATGCCCAACACTTCCCAGGGTCTGCCTTGGGGCAAACCAGGGTGCCATTCACCCTTCTTGGGAGGTGATCGATTAGAACGAGGTCGGTTTTGTGGGGGACCTTGACCCCTTCTTCCCACTTGGCGGTTGCCTCTACCACCAACCCCCTGGCCACCCTCTCCTTGACCACCCGAGGCCTGGCCCCTTTGGCCTTGGCTCTTCCTCCACCTTGCAACCTCCCTCCAACCGCGACAACAGCATACGTACTCCCCTGGCCATTGCTATTGTCCTCCTCATCGAGGCCCCACTCTATCTCACTATATGGGACCTTTTCCATACCAGCTTCATCTAATGTAAGCATCTGATGATCCTTGGCCCTAACCTGGGCTGAGATGTTATAGCCCTTCCACTTTTTCCCTTCATTGAGGTCGTGCCAGAAAGTGGTAACTGGCGTGGACTGAGCCTCATAAAGCCACTACATCCCTACTCAACGTGTCGTAGGTCATGCTAGGTTGCTTGTTGTTCTCATAGAAGTTCCCGTGTGAACTTTCGGGCATGGCACGAAAGAACAACTGGAGTTCTCATAGAAGTGTCCGTGCAAACTTTCGGGCATGGCACGAAAGAACAATTGGACCAGTTGGGGCTCAGTAACCCCATGGTCAAGGATGGCGACTAATTCGTCCATGGAGCCTTCGCGAAGCGCTTTGAGAAACTCACTCAGGGGTGTGATCATGGAATATGCTACCATGTCATTAGAACACTTGGCCGCGCGGACTAGTGATCTGGCGAAGCTTGATCCCTCAACTTTGAGGGCGCGGAAGGTAGGTCCGACCACGAGGACTTGTTCCTCGAGGATGATATCTTGGAGGTGCACATAAGAATTTATGTTCGCCTCCCAGTTATCAAAATTCTCTCCCTTCTTCCCGCTGTAGGAATTAGGGAACTTCACTTTCACACATTCCCTACTTGGGCGTGCTTCCTCTATGCCCACACACATCATCATGTCATGTGTGAAATCTCTAAATCCCATGTGTATTGACTGCAGGGCGATATCATGGCCCCTGAGGTACCTACCGCATCTGCTCTTATTTTGCTCTCAGCATTACGTCCACATTCTTGCCTATGATCTCCACTTTATTTTGGAGATCATAGTGAGGCGCCCGTGTTGCTCCCTTGCTGCCGCCAACTCCTATCGCAGTCGCCGCCTCAAATCGTCTCCTCCTTTCCCTTGTGAGGCGAAGCTTCCACTCCATATTTTTTTCATCCTCCAACGCCTGGCGCCGCAAGGGATCCCTTTCTACTTCCATCTCCTCTACCGCCGCCTCTCTCTCCTCTTGGGGAACATACAACATCGCGTCTTCTTCTTCCCCCAGCGACAAGTTGGCGACCCACTCTGTCACCATCTTCTCCAACCTCAAGTTTGTTTCCTTCATGCCACTTGACTGCCCTCTTTCCTCTCCCCTTACATTTATGTCTAGGGGAAGCTCTTCTCCTTCCTTCTTCATCAACGGAGGCTCCCACTTTTTCCTTCTCCCTCTGCAGCCTCTTCGGCTCCTCCTCTAATTCTCTTTCCTTCCTCGCCTTCTCTGCCAAGAGTGCCACTCCTTCGCCCTTTTCTCCAACTTTTTCTCCTTTTTGGCCTTCTACTCTGCTAGAATTCTCGCGGCCTCCTCCGCCTTTTCCTTCCTATACGGAGTGGTCCCTGTACCACCCCTCGTCAGAACGTGTGTCAGAAACCCAACAGCAACAGGAGGCGCCAGAGGGTTCTCCACAGGGAGAACCCCACGATCAAGGAGTACATGGTGTAGTCATCCATGGTGAATGGTGCACAACAAGTGATTGTTCCACTCCTCACCACGTAGACTTACCTACTAATCGACTCATTGGCTCTCTAAGGACTACAAAATCCTTTTGGGATCCTATCAACTATGGTCTCTAGCCTAGACCTATTGCTAAGGCTGTCACTACAGGACTTCACTTATGATCAAAGGGCATTTAAGGAGATCCCCCGTAACTCCTTAGGAATTCTTTAACGTCGTTGACAAGACAACGTGATCAGCAGAGTCCTCTCAAGATTAAGACAGCCGGTCGTGCCGCCCACAGCTCGGATTTTGGGCCAACCATGCCACACTGAGCAGCCCGCCGGTCTGTATCGGTCCTTGGGAGGGTTAGGCCTCTGGGACGTGTCAGTCCGTTAGAGATGGACAGCAGCCCTACTCAGCCAGTGTGGGTTTGGTCAAGACAACTCTATGACCTCGTACACGGAATCCTATCACTTGGACAAAAGTGACTCAATGCAAAAAGAAGAAACAGACAGACTCAACAAGTAGCATGAGGTGAGTGCACATCCATAGGGCGAGGGGGTAGGCTGAAGGCTCCGCGACATTATACCAACTCCAGCTTGGTCAAATTCGTGGTCAACAACTTCGGTCAATGCTAGTCAAACTTTGTCAACTCCCCGATCAACTTCGTCGGTCAACGCCTTTGACCTCCGACTATGACTGTCGACCTTTCTTCTTCACCAACCTCTTTTCTCTTCTTCCCCCCGACTTCTTCTTCCACCTCGGTTATGGCTGCTTCTTTCTTGCTAGTCTCTCCTTCCTTCCACTTTCTCTTCCTTATCTCTCCCAACTTCGTCTTCATCACTCCCGTTCTCCTTCTTTTAAGTCGGGTCCGAGCTAATCGGCCTATGGCCGCCACCTTTCTTCTTCACCGGTTGCACAACAATCTTCTCTCTCTCTCTCTCTCTCTCTCTCTCTCTCTCTCTCTCTCTCTCTCTCTCTCTCTCTCTTTTCTCCTTCTTCATGGTTGTCTCACTCTCTCTCTCTCTCTCTCTCTCTCTTTTCTCCTTCTTCATCGTTGTCAACTAGTCTTGTATCGCTCAGTTCCCTCTTCTCTCTCTCTCTCTCTCTCTCTCTCTCTCTCTCT
>BFEA01000559.1:536121-549113 GCA_003427395.1 Chara braunii | reverse complement strand
CACACACACACACACACACACACACACACACACACACAGACATACACAGTCAAACACAGTCACACACACACACACACACACACGCACACACACAGACATCTGCATGTTTGTTGCCTGCTGCTCTGATGTCTGTTGCATGCATGTTATCGACCCTTTCATTCTGAAGGAGAACAAGAGTCACAAGACTGACAAAAAAATGAAGAAGACTGACGAGAAGAAGAAGACTGATAAGATGGAGAAGAAGAAGAAGAAGACTTACAGACTGACAACTTGCAGGAAATCTTCAGCAGCATAATCAGCTGAATATGGCCAATATTGATCCACATTCGAACCTCTCTCTCCCTCTCTCTCTCTCACACACACACACACACACACCCCTAAGCGCTCGAGCTATTCACTCCCACCTCTCTCTCTCTCTCTCTCTCTCTCTCTCTCTCTCTCTCTCACACACACACACACACACACATATATACATATACATATATACAAATATACATGGGACCACACACACACACACGGACACACTTGCATATATATATGGACGCATGGATGCATGAAAAGTACACACATATGCATGACCAGAAGCGAGTAATAGAGCTGGTCAGGTTGGGGGTTCCTTTTTTAAGAAATCAGTCATGTTTTTTCTCCCCGAACCCTCCCCCTGCTCCCTTCGGGACCGTGAGCTGGCGACACCCCTGCCCCTGCACGATGATACATACTGTAAAAAACAGGTAATAAATCTGGTCGGGATTGGGGCTTCCTTTTTCAGAAAGAAGTCACGTTTTTTTTCTCCCCGACCCCTCCCCCTGCACCCTTCGGCTCTGCAAACCGGCAATGCCCCTGCCCCTGCACGATGATTCTGTGAACGAGGATGGTCCAGCCATTTCTTTTAGGGGCACTATGGAGAGTATGGGAAGACAGTTATGGGTTGTCGACTGGGCTAGTAATAACTGAAGTTAGTACCATACCCCCCGAGGGGTGGTACGCATTGGTTCCCATCGACGGATGAAACGGCAACTGAACCACTGGGGACGGTCACCTGGAGGACCCCACACCAAAGGACGATCCCCCCCATCCTGGGATCACGACCAAGACAGATCCCTCTCGTCATTTCCAAGGAAATAGGAGCTCGTAGACAAAACAATACAGCAGGCTTCGTATGAGGTACCTGGCTCACCTGGTTCTCCACGACCTACTGAACCCTTGGCCTCCCCGGGGACACATACATTTAGGAAATACAAGAGCCACAAGGTGGCCCTCTGTGAAATTGGCGGTGCTCTCTTGAATTATGACGAACCGATGTATCAACACCGGCCTTGGGACTCAATACACTCGGGGAATATCATGAACGCCAAAACGTTCCCAACAGCGCTAGGGGTACTGGTGCCGGCCGACCCACAGTCGAGCCGCTATATTTCGAGGCATCGCCTATCACGGAGGGCTCCTGCCTGACGACCGAACTTGAGATTCCTCTCTTAACTTCCTATATAATTCTTATATGCATATCTCTGGCCATCCTTTTTTCAATGCATTTGTTGTATGCGTCGTGGAGGCTTGATTGTGAATATCTTCAATTGCTTCGGCTATGGCGGGTCTTGACATGGACAGCTTCTTGTATGCCGACCTCGTGGAGTCCCAGAGCGATGAGGAAGCGGTATAACTAGCTATCCCCTACTCTCCTGACCCTGGCCTGTTTGGAAGTGTGTGGCAGTTTGGAATGTTGTGTTGCGTGTTTTGTTGTGTATGCAGGCCTGGATTTCCCTCTGATGATCCGTAGGTGGCAACGGTGAAAAACGTTTTAGGGGCTCGCCACACCCTTCTTGCTGCAACTTTTCGCGACATGTTCCGTCATCTTCCGGGTCGGCATTTGAAGCCTCACATTCAAGCCTCATTGTTGTGTTTGTCCACGTGCTGACTGCATCTGTGCCGTTCCTCGAAGAACTGAAGTCGGGACAAGCTCTCCTATGTTAATGATCTTCAAATGCTGATCTGGCTACCTACCTTCCCGCTTCGAATAATCATACGAGCTGTGATGAAATTGAGATCTGCCTTGTTGTACCACTCATACTAGGGATGATAGTCGACGACATCTGCTACGTAATCTATCTGAGCTCGTTCTGCCTAGCTTTTTTATTCAATCTGACATACTACTCTTTTTCGAGACTTCTTGCGTACCCATGACATGGACCCGGTAAGCTGAATTGTGTGATGAATATGCCTTTTTCGTAGAGAAAGATCAGTCAATAGCTATGAGAGGATTTAGCGAAGACCCCTCCCTGTATGTATGATGGTAGCCCAGGAGCGGATGCCTGAGTAATTACCCCATTAGAATGATACCTATTACGACTGAACAGGTTTTCGGATGATATTGCTAGGCGGGCTCTGTTCCTTCATTATCAGGGGTGGCAATAGCCACTCGAGAGAATCTTACGTGGGTGGAGACTACATTATAATATAGATCCTCGAGATTAGCACGCCACCTTCGGTTGTGAAACCGAGTCTGGGGAGTTATGGAGCCTGATCTCGATTGAGGGGTTGGTGATATCAGCGGAGGTAGTGAGCAATGACAGACAAGGGCACTTCATCGAGACTGACTACTTTAGGATGGCGATTGTTCCTACAAATGAAGTTTGGTGAAGTAGCTCATGAACGAGGCTGAATAGGGTATTGCTTTGTGCACGAGTTCCTTTTTTAGGTCTGGTATGTATGTCTTGTTGCTCCATGTGGCTCGCTATTTCCGGAGGAAAAATGTGTAGCTTTGGGACCTGCTAAGTATCGTATTCTAAGTCTTGCCTCTTAGTCTTGTGTCTGTGACCTGGCATCAAAGGGACATGGGACCTGGTCATTGATTAGAGGGTTGATAGTGGGATTACGGAGAATGACAAACGGGCACATTTTGTGGCTACTGTGGGACAGGAGTAATTGCAATTGATCTTACGGATAGAATTTGGAGGGGTAACATGTGAAAATTGTAATAAAGAATGGGTAGTGATTTGTGAAGATTTTCTCCAAGTTCCATGATCTTTTACACTTTGAGTACGCCTTATTGAAACAGGGTGTGAGGCATCAAGCCTCGTTAAGTGTGAAATCCCTCCCCCCGATTTTTACCTCCTATTGAGTAGACTTTCCCCTTGACCCGGTGTCTGTAACTTGACATGTTGCCAAAATCGTCAATTTGCTCCTCGATTCTTCTCATGGTGTACCAGTTATTATTGCTTGGCTTCTAGTCCTTGTCTGCCCTGATATACTGCTCCTTTTCGGGCATCTTTCGTAACATAGATGTGGACCCTATCAGTTGATCTATGGATATGCCTTCTCTATGGAATAGGGCCAGTTAGTAGTTGCGAGGGAATATAGCGAGGACACCCTGGCTACTCTCCGAATGAATGATGGTGGCCCAAGAACGGATGCTTGAGTGATCAACCCATTAGCACGGTTACCATTTGATGAACATGTCTTCTAAATATCATTGGAAACCCCTCATCTTAACTCGATTGTGCGAGGTTTTGTTCCTTCATTGCCAGGGAACGACGATTGGTACTCAGGTGAGTCTTACATGAGTAGAGACTACATTATGATATTAAACCATCGGGCTTTACACGCCACCTTGGGATTGTAAAACCTGATTTCGAAAGGTTATGGGACATGATATTGATTGAGGGATATGATGGGGATAGTAGGGTGTGACAGACGGGGGCATTTCGTCTACCCGAGCTACTATAGGTAGGAAGGTCGGAGATTGTTCTTACTAGAGAAGTTCGGTGGGGTAACATATGGACGAGGCTAGGTTGTGATTTCTATAGCCCTGTGCCCAAGTCCCTTCTTTATTTTTTTAAATGAAGTACATACATCTTGTTTATCCATCATTTGGCTCGTCATTTCCAAAGGGAGAGTGTGTAAGATCGGACCCTGCTAAAGTATAGCGTCCTTCAGCTCCCATTGAAAAGGCCCTGCCTCTTGATCATGCGCCCATGACCTGTCATCGGAGAGACAAGCGACCTGATCATTGACTAAGGAATTGATAGTTATAGCCGGGATAGTAGGGGACGGCGATTGGGAACATCCTTTGGCTACTATGGGACATAAATATTGGCAATTGATCTTACGGTTAAAATTTGGAGGGGTAATGCTGTAACTAGGATTGGATCGTGATCTGTAAAGCTTTTTGCCCGAGTTGATCTTAATTTTCTTTGCTCCTTCATTGGATCACTATTCCCGAAGGAAGACTGTTTGGCATCGGACCTTGCTAAGTGTATCTTCCCTCTGCCGTCTCACCCCCTATTGAATAGACTTGCCAGACTCGTTATTTGCTCCTCGAATCCTTCTCATGGTGTCTCGAGAACTATTGCTCGATTCTTGTTTCACTCACATACAATACATATAGAGGCAGACATTAAAATAGATCCCCCTCTCCCTCTTTCTTTTTCCATTACCTGTGAGCTACCCTATACCTCCATGCTCAATTGCCGCCAGGCGCTGGCTCGTATTTTTACTTGCCCCCATATGAGCGGCTTGGTCATTATTTTGGGAATAAGGTGGATCGCAGTACTCCCTATCAAGTGATACCATTGCCCCTGGTATTGCACCTATCTAAGTTTTTTTCGCCCTTAATCTGCCGTGCCACCATCATATTGATCTCCGCTTCGATGGTTCAACCACTTCTTGTCCCCTACCTTAGTAATCTGGCACTTATGGGCTTCCTCGACAATCGATCCCTGCTTGTGAAATCCGGAATCATGCCATAGGTAGAAGGGTGCCCACTGGGAATGCTTATAGCAGAACGAATCAGCCAAGTGTGGTTGTATATATGTTGAATAAACCAATACTGCAATACTTGCGAGTCTTTTCCCTATGACTATTTGGATTATCATCACTATTCCCTGCTACCCCCCACTACGAATGAATGGAATATTTGGAATTTCTATTTATACTGGCTCTGATGGATATACACTAAAGAAGGCCCAGAGTGCTGCATCGGCCTCCCTTTGATTAGCGATTATAGAACTATAACTATGCAATGATCACTCCATAGGGGATAGCAATTAGTGGTCCTACAATCATGCCTTCTTCTTTGGGAACGTGAGCAACCGATTCCTCTCTTAGAATTGCGGGCAAGTATATGATAGTATGAGAATTGATGACAGAGGAATGGAGGAATTACGATCGGGCGGATTACTAATTATGCATTCAATCCCACCGTGTGCCGACACTCCTCGTTACTATCACTAACTGACCGACCCCTCTAGGGGACCATTGAGATCATTCGTCATATAGCTCTCGGTGATAGTAGCAGCGATCTGCCCCCCCTGTGATCATCTCGACAGATCATGGCTCATGATGATCAACTGAGGGACTGACAGCACTAGCTCCAAACCTCGATTGATACTGAAATTTACACCCCCCTCTGAGCATGGTAGTGCCTCCTTTAGATCAAGAGGAACTCCGGGACAGGGTCTTAACTATTGAAAAACGCATGACCTTCCTCATTGATAAACTAATCAAGAGGGGTCGAACCGCAACTACTTTGATGCGTCGAAAAAAGTGTAAATTAATTAGTGCTCCATTTCCTTTAGGACCAGATGGTACTAGAGCATGGATTGAAAAGATATGTAATGTTTTTAACATTGAACCAACAGGCTTAGAAGAAAGAGAAAATAAAATATGGGATGGACTAAAAGAATATTTAGATTTAGTTAGAGATGCTTTAGTAACTAAAGCATCTTGAAAAGAATATTAGAATATTCCATTGATTGAAAATCAAAGATTTTAATTTGATCTTTCTAATGAATATTCATAATTCAAAAAAAAAAAGAATCTAATAATCTATATAAAAAGAGAATAATAATAAAAATATTTCTATCTYTGCATATGTTTATGTTTATCTAAAAAACAAGATTATTTGTCTTATCTTGTACATCTATTTATTATTGATTATTCTAGGAAATTGTACTACTAGCTTCTAAACGAGCTTTAGATCGCTTCAAAGCMAATTTAGCTTCAATAATTTGTTTCTTACCTTTTGCTTACCTCCAGCCATCGATCCTGATTTCTACTATGAGGCACCGAATGAGGATGACTCCCAAGATGCCAGATGTTGGGCAGCATCAATTTTTTCTGAGATCTATAAAGGGCACCGTGCCCTCATGCGAAGATTTGAGGAAACCATTCATTACCACGAGACGCATGAGCTTGATGCTACACTCCAGCTGATGCGAGCCAACCGAGTCCTCAGCCATGCGATCAATCTGATTAAGCACGAGATACTCAGTAGTGTTTGGACGAGCCCCACCCTCTCTTTGAACTTTTCCAGATGGATGGTGAACTGCCTATTAAGTTTCCTATTTTACTCGGTCATCCTTGGCATTGTGGAGCTTGTCCTGAATTCGGCCATATGAGGGGAACGATTCTTGATTATTGTTTACCACTCGTCTGCATAAAAGGAAGAAAGGGGCTTACTGGCCGAATCAATGATTGAAGGTTGCTTGACCATGTGAGATACACACATAATCCCGGGTGCGGCTGGTGAACTATGGCATGAACGGTTGTATTGCAGCTTGCTGTGGGGTGCATGGCATTTCCTGCCATGGGTAACGTAGGATGACACACACACACACACACACACACACACACACACACACACACACAGTCAAATACACACACACACACACACACACACACACACACACACACACACAGACATACACAGTCAAACACACACACAGACATACACAGTCAAACACACACACAGACATACACAGTCAAACTCGCAGACACACACACACACACATATACGACAACACACACCGACAGGTAAAAAAAAGAAAAAATACAAAAACAAAAAGAAAAGAAAGAAAGTGCGCTGGGGGGGCTCGGCCCCCAACCGGGTGCCCCGCCCGGCCAGGCCGCCCGGGACCTCCCCCGGGCCCCTGCCGGTCACCCGGGCGGCCCGGATCCCCACTCGGAGAAAGATATCATTACGGCGAATAAAGCAATAGCTTCAGTTAAAGCGAAACCTAAAATGGGTAGGGGTCAGAGGTGAGTCTCTGCCCTCCGAGCCGTACGTGACAGTTTCCCGTCATACAGCTCTCCATCAGCGTTCCATCTCGAACGCATAACACTCTCAGACGGGCCAACACTGCGTGCCTCCTGGATGTTTCCGCAGGGCCAGCGACACGGGTTGCATGCCCCCCTTGATCACCAAATGAAATTAAGTAGGCCAAATCAAAGTCGCGGTGTGCACGCTGCCACAACTCTCAGGACGTACTGGGGATCCGTTGGACGTCTCAGGCCAAACGGTCCTTGCATTTTTGCCTGGATGGATGTTACACGGAACGGCCCTTGATACTTCCCGAGAGTCGCAGCAGCATCCATACCACGACTTTGATTTTCCAGCTGAGAAACGTACTGGTGGTTTAAAAAGCCTACCCAACAAATAGTGCCTCCATGTCCGAAGCTCCCTCTTGTTGAAGGCACATGCTCTTGGAGAGGTACTCCACTGACTTACGCCCGTGCCACTCATTCTGCTACAGCCCGATCCCATGTTGACTACCATCTGTTGTCAACACAAATGACAATATGGGGGGCAGACAATCGTCAGGATAGGAGAGCCAACAAGGTGGCCCTCATATTCCTTGGTCCCCTTGTCACATTCATAGACAGTGCAGCAATGATGGAGCATCCTTCAATGAACTGTTAGTAATTGTTTACCATCCCCATGAATGAGCTTCACACCCGTTGCTGTTCCAGGTTTCTTCGGGCTTGCAAATGCTTCCACTTTCCTGGCCAAGAACATGTCCCAAGTAGAGAACCTGCTGGTTCAAAAGTCAGTCCGTCTTTCCATTAATCTTGAACTCGCTTTGCCTCCACTTCTCAAACAAATATGATCTGTCCACAGGGATGTCATCAAGGTAAACCACCACAAACTGCTTGAGGTACTCTCTCAGCAGGCCATTCATCACTTTCTGGAAGGTTGCCGATGCATTTGTCAAACCAAACGGCATAACTTTACACTCCACACGTGCGAACACCATCTTATACTAGGCTTGTAGCTCCACCTCAGTCTGATGGTAGCCGTTCTTCAAATCCACCTCTGCAAACAAGTTGCAGCCTTGCACTTTATCCAATGGATCGTCAGTCTTAGGCGACCGTTTCACATTCTTCATCGTCATATCGCTTAAGACCCTCGGTAGTTAATCATATTTGGACCCCTCAATCTCTCTTTGGGAACAGCAAACTGGAGCACACTGCGGAGAGATGCTATGCTTGATCCAACCTTTCTCCATAAGCTCAACGAGCTGCTGACATCCTGTAAATTGGTCTCTTGAGAGGCCCTGCATTAGGCACCATGTGGATCGGGTGTTTCACCTCCCACCAGTTGCTGTATCTGGGTGCTTCGACCCCTAAACTCTGCTCTATCTGGGAGCTTCACCTCCCAGTAACAGCAGTATCTTCGCTGGCCCATCCTTCTTTCGGAGGGTAAACAGTTCTACTTAATTCACCAAGGCGACCTAGAGCCCATCTCTTCCGTATTGGCGAGTGTAGTTCAAAATTTTGGGCACATACATGCAGAGTTTACCAAACACACAAGGGTACCTGTTGCGGCTTCGCTCGCAAGGGATTGAGGGGGAAATGGGAGAAATGAGTCGGGTGGTGAGTTGGGTGGGTTTTGGGATGGTGGGTTCGGTGGGTTTTGGGGTGGTGGTCGGGGGTGTTTTTAGACTCATGGTCCAGTGAGGGGTTGTGCCCTAACAGCTATGACAATGTGTGTGCAGCACCTCCTGCTAGTTGGGGAGGTTCTGCAACAGCTGGCTTTGGAAATCGGCATGCTACTGTCTTCCCCCGACTCTAGACTGAAATCCTGCGGTGTACCTTGGTTGGTATGGCACGCAAGTGGGATTCATGAGGTCTTGGGTTCAATCCCCGTTGGCCTCATGTACCTTCCTGGGCAAGCTTGGCGCCAGGCGCATAGGGAAAGACCGGAGGTGAGGCACGTCCTTTTTTCCCCGAGCTGTGGAGGTGTGGCGGAGGAGCGGGGAGAGTGAAGAAGCGGGGGAAGAGGGCGGAGGAGGGCGGCAGGAGCAGAGATGTCGTGGGGGATGAGCCCGTAGTTAATTTGGGGTCTCTCTCTCTCTCTCCCACGCGCGCGCGCGCTCCCTCTGCTGCGCGCTGTTTTTCCGTGTTTTTTTTTTTTTAAATAAAGATCTCCCAATGGTCCACGGGTCAGATATCAAACTGATCGGAACAGATAGTACACTTGATCGTCATCATTGTCGTCGTTTTAGGGGGCGGGATAGTTAGCTAGTNATGGTCCACGGGTCAGATATCAAACTGATCGGAACAGATAGTACACTTGATCGTCATCATTGTCGTCGTTTTAGGGGGCGGGATAGTTAGCTAGTTTGGGGTGCCTCTCTCTCTCTCTCTCTCTCTCTCTCTCTGGTGCACTCGCACGTGCTTCCCCAAGCTGTGGAGGTGTGGCGGAGGAGCGGGGAGAGTGAAGAAGCGGGGGAAGAGGGCAGAGGAGGGCGGCAGGAGCAGAGAAGTCGTGGGGGATGAGCCCGTAGTTAGTTTGGGGTCTCTCTCTCTCTCTCTCTCACGCGCGTGCGTGCGCTCCCTCCGCTGCGCGCTGTTTTCCGTGGTTTTTTTTTTTCAATAAAGATCTCCCCATGGTCCACGGGTCAGATATCAAACTGATCGGAACAGATAGTACACTTGATCGTCATCATTTTGGGGGGCGGGATAGTTAGCTAGTTTGGGGTGCCTCTCTCTCTCTTTCTCTATCTGGTGCACTCGCGCGTGCGTGCGCCGTTTTTCAAACTGATCGCTACACTTGATCGTCATCGTCGCCGTCGTGCAGCAGAGGAGCGGACAGTGGCACACACTTGATCGTCATCATCGTCGTCGTTTTGGGGGACGGGGTAGTTAGTTTAGGATCTCTCTCTCTCTCTCTCTCTCTCTCTCTCTCTCTCTCTCTCTCTCTCTCTCTGTGTGTTGCTCTGCTACGCGCGCACGCGCGCTGTTTTTCCGTGTTGTTTTTTTTTTTTAAAAGATCTCCCAATGGTTTACAGGTCAGATGTCAAACTGATCGGAACAGATACTACACCTGATCGTCATTGTCGTCGTCAATTTGGGGGCCGGGGTAGTTAGTGAGTTTGGGTTCTCTCTCTCTCTCTCTCTCTCTCTCTCTCTCTCTCTCTCTCTCTCTTGGAGCGGAGAGTGGCAGACACTTGATCATCATCGTCGTCGTTGCTTGGGGGACGGGGTAGTTAGTTTGGGGTCTCTCTCTCTCTCTCTCTCTCTCTCTCTCTCTCTCTCTGTGTGTTTGTGTGTGTGCGTGCGTTGCTCTGCTGCGCGCGCACGCGCGCTGTTTTTTCGTGTTTTTTTTTTTTTTTTAAAGATCTCCCAATGGTTTACAGGTCGAATGTCAAACTGATCAGAACAGATACTACACTTGATCGTCATCACCGTAGTCGTTTTGGGGGCCGGTGTAGTTAGTGAGTTTGGGATGTCTCTCTCTCTCTCTCTTGGAGCGGAGAGTGGCAGACACTTGATCGTCATCGTTGTCGTTGTTTGGGGGACGGGGTAGTTAGTTTGGGGTCTCTCTCTGTGTGTGTGTGTGTGTGTGTGTGTGTGTGTGTGTGTGTGTGTGTGTGTGTGTGTGCGTGCGTTGCTCTGCTGCGCGCGCATGCGCTCTGTTTTTTCGTGTTTTTTTTTTTTTTTTAAAAGATCTCCCAATGGTTTACAGGTCGAATGTCAAACTGATCGGAACAGATACTACACTTGATCGTCATCACCGTAGTCCTTTTGGGGGGCGGGGTAGTTAGTTAGTTTGGGGTCTCTCTCTCTCTTCCTCTTGTGTGCACGCACGTGCATGCGCCGATTTTCAAACGGATCGCAACAGATACTACACTTGATCGTCATCATCGTCGTCGTTTTGGGGGGCGGGTTATGTGGCATACTGGGTAGCCACACGGGCCTACAGGGCCCGTCCCGGACATTCAGCCTAAAAGCCTAAAACTTAGGGCTTACAGGCCCCGTTCATTTCAGCCTGGATGCGGTGTGGCATACTGCGTAGCCACACGGGCCTACAGGGCCCGTCCCGGACATTCAGCCTAAAAGCCTAAAACTTAGGGCTTACAGGCCCCGTTCATTTCAGCCTGAATGCTGAAAAACGAGGGCCTGCAGGCCCTACCTCGTTTCAGCCTATTTCTGGGTCCTTGCAGACCCAGAGGTTCAGCCTGAAACGGAGGGCCATTTTCAGGCCCTCATTATTTCGACCTGCCCCTAAGACTCAGGCACGGAATGCGGAACAGGCCCAAAATAGCCTGTTCCTCACATGCTCGAGCAGGAGCTGCAGCTGCAGCCCCCGCCTTCCGTCGGCAGGCTCAAGAGGCACACCCGTAGTACATAGGAAGGACCCATGCACTTCACGGGTAGTGAGTCAGTAGTCAGTAGGAGAGGTAGTCTTCAGGATTCGGCCGCAGCACTCAGGAGGAGCGCTGCAGTAGTCTCCAGCGCTAGGCCGTAGTGGTAGAGTTAGCTGTAGTCTTCGGCGCTGGGCGCCATAGCTGAGCTGTAGTCTTCAGCGCTGGGCCCTGGTAGGAGGTAGGTCGTAGAGTGGAGAGAGGCTGGCGGAGGCCAGCGTTGCTTACCTGTGGCGCCATCGCTCCAGCTCCATCTTCGTGGTACCTGCATCAAGGCGCCAACTTCACAGGTTAGTACTAGACACAGAGAGAGCGAGAGAGAGTTCTTCTTCTTCCTCTTCTAAGTCCACCTTCTCTTCTCACCCACTCGCCACCTGACTTCTCAGACTACGACAGAGAGAGACAGAGTTGTGACTTGAGACTTGACGACATTGGATCCAGACTGGGCGACATTGAGACTAGTATCTAAGTCTTCCGCTGTGCTATCTTATACTTGTATTGAAAGGTCGGTTCTTGTTCTGGTCTGCACCTATACGGTATGCAACAGTTTGGTATCGAAGCGGACCTCTCATACAGAGGACCCGCTCAATCAAGTAGCCAGCTTGCGATCTATAGATAACTCATTAGTAACGCAAGTAGGACTTAATCAAATCTCCGAAAAAAAATTTCTCGCAACAACTATCTGAACTTTCTGATATTCGCATTTCGTTCTATCTGAAATTTTCTGGTATTAGTAGTTCGTTTTTACGTAACAAATATCTGAAAAATGTCTGATAAATCGCATTTCGTTTTGTCTGAAAATTCCCGATAGTAGCATTTCGTTTCTCTGATATTTCGCAGACATAGCCGAAATTTCTGAAGTTAGTATTTCGTTTTCTAGGCATATTGGGATAACGATAGAAGTGGTCATATTCTCGGAAACTGAAACTATTCTTTTCTGAAAATCGCATTTCCATCCTATCTCCCAAAATTTTTTTGAAAACCGAATCTTGCAAAGCCTACCAATATTGCGATAGGCATATTCGGAGGTTCCTATATTATCAGAAACTGGATTTCGTGCTTTTCTGAAAATCGCATCTTTACTCCATTTCGCAAAAAAAAATTCAAGATCGCAGTTTGTAAAAGCCAAACTTTGCAGCACCTGGCCTAGATCTCGTTCATTATACTCTACTGACATATCCTACTCATCATAAATCGACAGATATATACAAAAAAAAAAAAAAAGGAATGAGTCCTCTTTTATTTTTTTATTTTTTATTTTATCTGTTGATTAGGGCCGGAGGAAAGCATTGTTGGGTTGGTTACCTCCCTCCGTTTTCCCTCCCACCCACCCCTTGTATGCATCCCGTTTCGGTACAGTGCCACGTCAGCAGTGCCACGTCAGCAGTGCCAGATCAGCCGTGCCACATCAGCAGTGCCACGTCACAGTGCCAAGTCACAGTGCCACGTCACAGTGCCAAGTCACAGTGCCACGTCAGCAGTGCCACGTCCGCAGTGCCAGATCAGCAGTGCCACGTCCGCAGTGCCACGTCCGCAGTGCCAGGTCACATTGCACGTCAGCAGTGCCAA